>OY725492.1:4050570-4380570 GCA_963281255.1 Aphrocallistes beatrix | reverse complement strand
ATGAATCCCTCTCTTCGTAACTTTTCCTCTCTCAAGAGATTTTCTTCTCTGAGGGATCAACTTCGTCTGCTTGTCTCTCCTTCTGCACCAGTCCGTGACTGCACACTTCTCTTCCTTCTAGCACACTCAGTCAAAGCAGTTCCCCTCTGCTACCTTCTGTCACATCTGTTCTGCTACAACACTCCACTTCTTCCTTGCATTCTCTTAAACTACACTCGTTACACTCTCTCCTACCTCTCAGTATTCGAGAAAATACTCACTTCTTTAACGGAGAATCCTTTCGGACTGAAGTTGCATCCTTTTTTCTCTACCTTCCTCTCTTCATTCTGTGTCCTGCATATCAATCTTTGGAGGTCATTCCTATCAGCTCTTATTCCTCTCCTAACCGACCTATCCACCTCCCTCCCTATCTCCTCCATCCTCTACCTCAACTCCGCACTATCTGTCTCTCTGATGCTCGATCTCCTGCGCTTGTTCACACTCCCAATCACTGTCCTTCAGGTCTATTCGTACAAAACTACGCTTATCATGTTCCGCTTTCTGAAGCAATTGGGACTTCTGTTCATTGGAAAGAATTGGAATCCGATAACTCGGCGGGACTCCAGTGTCCCCCTAGACATCGACCAGCTACTCCTCAGCACCCTAATATCCATCTCCCTCCTGTTCCTACTCCCAACTCTCCTCGCTCTGAACATCTCCATTCTGGTCGTATGGCTTCCTGCATGTTATATGTTCCATTACTGATTACGTCATAGATTGTCTGATTCGATTTCAAGATTTCACGGTCAGTAACGTGAACAAGCCACGCTCTAAGCCCTGTCCCTTGTCTGAGAGGCAGGATGGAGGAGGTGTGAAGTGGTCTGCAGTCGATGCTTGGGTGAGGGAATGTATGTGCAACAAAACTTACGTATAAATAGGAGCCAATACTCTTCCCTGTGAAACCGGACTCTTGGAGGTACCGGTGTATGAGGTAGTTGGGTTCTCGCTGGTTATACTCATTCAACAGTCTAATGATGGATTAGTGGGAATCAGAATTGGTTCCGGCTTGGTTTTGCTTAGAAATGCCAGGAATCTGAAAAATTCCGGACAATCCCTGTACTCTCTGTGCATAGCTACACCATTTATTGTCTTAGCTATTAGCTTTAGTGCTAGTCGTGGATTAGGAAAACCTCATGGTATATTTCATCACAGTTCTTTCACATTAGGTTGCGAATATGAATAGAATGAGAATGATCTCCTATAGCGTGATGATGATGATATTAGTATACCCAAAATCATGAATACTAGATCAACGCTCAGAAGGATTTATTTCAAATCTCAGAGGGTGATATTTTAGTAATTAGATAGATTACAAGAATATATTACGCCGATATATCTTAGGATAATAATGCTACATTCTGATCAGAGGTCATTAATCTATTTTCAGATGAAGATGGTCAATAGCTGAATATGAGTCGACCGTCGTGGATAGTAATTTTGTTTATGCAGTAAGCTGATATCTTATAGAAAGAGATTCTAGTTAATCAAGTAATAGTCTAGTATAAAAGCACATATAATAACTTTCTAGTTATATTCTTTTTTAGACCATACTATCAATCTATTACAGATTCAGTTCATTGATACTTACGCATTTGAAGTTAAACAGATATTTCATAGATTGTCATGGCTAGCGCTGAGTTAGAAAGTAAGGAAGATGACAACCTGAATCAGTTCGATAGAGCTCGTAGAGAAATTCGAGTTAAGTTCGCTAGAGCTCATTATTTGTTACAAGAAAGAGAAGCAGTTTTGTTAGCAGAAGTACAGGAATTAGAAGATAAGTTTCATGGAAGAGAAATAGCTGATGAGATTGAACAACTGTCTCTTTCCAAGGGACAGTTAGAGGATACTATGAAAGGCAATATAATGAAAGAAATTCTCAAACGAACTATTGCTGAGATTGATGAGAAGGTTTCACAGCTAAAGATTCTACGCGAAAAAGCGCAAGAAATGGGAAAATTCGATTTTGAATGGAACCAAGAATTAGAATCTAAATTGAATACACTGGGAGCAATACGTGTTAATAGCGAGGAGAAGAGTTCTAAATTGATCAGCGAATATAAGAAGAAAGGAGTTCCGTTAGTAGTATTCGGGAAGCAGATCGATAAAATAACACATAAACCTGGTTTATTTTGCAATCCTGAAGGTATCACTATGGATAATGGTCTATTTTACATCTGTGACTACTCAAATGATCGTGTGCAAGTGTTCGATAGGATGTTTCGTTTCCTATTTTTGTTCAGTGAGAAAATGAATCGTCCAATTGGAATTTGTATTCTTCAGGAAAAGGTTTATGTCACTCAATCTATTGGCTGTTCACTTAACATATATTCTCTTCAAGGAAAGCTTCTAAACTCTGTTGGAAAGGAAGGAAATGGAGAACTTGAATTCAAGGATCCTAGAGGTGTTGCTGTTTCCACAGAATGGGGAAGAATCTATATTTGTGAAGTTGATAATGATCGTGTCCAGTGTCTCAACCTAAATCTCTCATTCAATTGTTTCATTTCTGATATTTCCGGGGCTATGGATGTTAAACTGACAGCTGAGGAGATTGTTGTATTATGTTGTGATGATCTTTGCATTAGAATCTACAATGCATCTCACCAACTCTCAAGACAGATGATCAGCAGAGGAGAAGATAGTGCTAATCAAGTATGGGCTGCTAGTCGTTTCTTTTTAGATTCAGATCTCAATATTATACTGACTGATAGATACCGTCATTGTGTCTGCATATTCTCCTACACAGGAGCACTGGTCCACAAGTTTGGGAAGAAAGGAAAAGAGAAGGGAGAATTCATTCACCCAATTGGAATAACTCTGGATTCAGAAGGACGGATTGTTGTTGTGTCTTGTAATCCCAACCACTGTATCCAACTTTTCTGAGTTTCGGAGAATTGTTTGGATATTTGGTTTAGTTTATCATGGACTACATGTTAGTTGATTGCTTAGTAGTTTTAGAGTCTAGACTATTCTGTATACGTAGTATATTTATTGTATGTGTCTATGTGTAGTGCATAAATTAGTGTTGAAAAGAACCCGATCCGAAGCCCATGCTATTGGAGTCTTATCTATTCCAGCACGAAATTTGTTCCAAATTTACTTTTATTAGCTAACTTTAAGTTATTCTATTCGCCTGATTTGAAAAGATGGATTCTTTAGTAACATTTTCGTTCCCAATTTTCAATTTCAAATCGAGGCTATTTAGTAGGAATAGAAGAAATTAATAATTTCTCTCTAACTAAACTTGTTATTAATCACGATCTATTATTTCTTACACTGTTTCAAACGAGTTATATCCTAAATTGGTTATCACATACATTCTCACTTGAACAATGTTAAAAACGCGACCGACGGCGTTGAATTTCGCGGGATTTTTCGGGTCGGAATTGAAAAGTATTATACATGGGATCTAAATAAGCCATACAAAGTATTTCATGCAAAAACGGACATTCGTGAAAAATAGCTCAATAAAAAGATTGATAAAGCAGAATGTTCCGCCAAAAACCGAACGTTTGGAATGTATAATGAGCACACAACACTGGAGTGTGATCATATTCCATTCCCAAAAACCTTCTTTTCAATGGCCTGTGGTATTCCTTATGGCCCACATAAGGAATACCACAGGCCATTGAAAAGAAGGTGCGGCCTCTTATAATATTTTCTTAATTGTTGAGACCAAATACACTTAGTGTTTTTTTCTACAGTCCTTACATGCCTAATTTACGGAATGGAACGGAACCTTCCGTTCCATTCCGTAAATTAGGCATGTCCTGCAGTCCTATCATTGTGTATTTTGTACGTTCATTTTATGTCTATTAGTCTGTATTGAATCTTATTCAATCCTAAATTTACAATTCTTCACTAGTACCCAGGGTTGCCGTGGGAATGGGAATCCCCATGGGGATCCCCATACCTATGGGATGGGAATGGGAATGGGAATGGGAATGGGAATGGGAATGGGAATGGGAATGGGAATGGGAATGGGAATGGGAATGGGAATGGGAATGGGAATGGGAATGGGAATGGGAATGGGAATGGGAATGGGAATGGGAATGGGAATGGGAATGGGAATGGGAATGGGAATGGGAATGGGAATGATTTTTTCTCCCGTGGGATCCCCATAGGATTCCTATGGGGATTCCCACAGGATTACTATGGGGATTCCCACAGGATTCCCACAGGGTCCTATAGGAATCCTCATGGGAATTTCCACAATATTCCTATAGTGATTCCCAATATCAGGGTTGCCGTGGAAATGGGAATGATTTTTTCCCCCGTGGGGATTCCCATAGGATTCCTATGGGAATGGGAATTGAAATTTCATTCCCACGGCAACCCTGCTAGTACCAGTTCTCTAATTGCAGTTGTTATTATTTTGTGACCATCTCGAAGGTTTTGGGAATGGATACCTTCGAGATGGTCACAAAATAATAACAACAGGGCCGTCGAAACGGAGGTGCGACTTCCATAAATATTTCCTTAATTGTTGAGATAGTTGAACCCTCCACACTTTTCTGTTACCTACAGTCCTATCACACTGTACATTTTGTACTTTAGTTCGCATTGAATCTTATTCAATCCTAAATTTACAATTCTTCACTAGTATCAGTTCTCTAATTGCAGTCGAATGAATCCCTCTCTTCGTAACTTTTCCTCTCTCAAGAGATTTTCTTCTCTGAGCGATCAACTTCGTCTGCTTGTCTCTCCTTCCGCACCAGTCCGTAACTGCACACTTCTCTTCCTTCTAGCACACTCAGTCAAAGCAGTTTCCCTCTGCTACCTTCTGTCACATCTGTTCTGCTACAACACTCCACTTCTTCCTTGCATTCTCTTAAACTACACTCGTTACACTCTCTCCTACCTCTCAGTGTCCGAGAAAATACTCACTTCTTTAACGGAGAATCCTTTCGGACTGAAGTTGCATCCTTTTTTCTCTACCTTCCTCTCTTCATTCTGTGTCCTGCATATCAATATTTGGAGGTCATTCCTATCAGCTCTTATTCCTCTCCTAACCGGCTTATTCACCTCCCTCCCTATCTCCTCCGTCCTCTACCTCAACTCCGCACTATCTGTCTCTCTGATGCTCGATCTCCTGCGCTTGTTCACACTCCCAATCACTGTCCTTCAGGTCTATTCGTACAAAACCACGCTTATCATGTTCCGCATTCTGAAGCAATTGGGACTTCTGTTCATTGGAAAGAATTGGTGAAGTTGTCGGCAGTCGATGTGTGAGTGGAGGAATGTATGTGCAGCAAAACTTATAAATAGGAGCCAATACTCTTCCCTGTGAAACCGGACTCTTGGAGGTACCGGTGTATGAGGTAGTTGAGTTCGTTGCTGGTTATACTCATTCAACAGTCTAATGATGGATTAGTGGGAATCAGAGATGGTTCAGGTTTGGTTTTGCTTGGGAATCCCAGTAATCTGATAAATTCTTGATAATCCCTGTACTCTCTGTGCATAGCTACACCATTTATTGTCTCAACTATTAGCTTTTTCTAAAGTGTTAGCTGTGGATTTGGAAAACTTCATAACATATTTCCCCACAGTTCTTTCACATTATATTGGTATACCCAAAATCCTGAATACGAGATCAACGCTCAGAAGAATGCCGAGTTTTGCTTTATTCAAATCTCACAGGGTGATAATTATAGATACGATAGAATGCAAGAATATACGACGCCGATATATCTTGGGTTCATGCAGATGATCAATACACAATAATAACTTTTCAATATTCATTTTAGACCATACCATCAATCTATTACAGATTCAGTCATTGATACTTACACTTGAAATTAAACAGATATTTCATAGATTGTCATGGCTAGCGCTGAGTTAGTAAGGAATGAAGATGACAACCTGAATCAGTTCGATAGAGCTCGTAGAGAAATTCGAGATAAGTTCACTAGAGCTCATTATTTGTTACAAGAAAGAGAAGCAGTTTTGTTAGCAGAAGTACAGGAGTTGGAAGAGAAGTTTCATGGAAGAGAAATAGTTGACGAGATTGAACAACTGTCTCTTTCCAAGGAACACTTAGAGAAAACTCTGAAAGGCAATAATGTCCAAGAATTTCTCCAACAAAGTTTTGTTCAGATCAATCGGAAGGTTTCAGATTTGAAAAGCTTACACGAAAAAGCGCAAGAAGTGAAATATCTAGATTTTGAATGGAATAAAGATTTAGAAAATAAATTGAATACACTTGGGGCAATATATGTTAATAGCAAGAAGAGTTCTAGATTGATCAGCGAATATAAGAAGAAAGGAGTTCCATTAGCAGTGTTCGGGAAGCATGATGGTGATAAAAGATCAAGAAATCCTATTTCATTCCGCAATCCTAAAGGCATCAGTGTGGATATTGATACAAGTCTGTTTTACATCTGTGACTACGGAAATGATCGTATACAAGTGCTCGATAGGATGCTTCAATTCCTATTTATGTTCAGTGGGAAAATGAATGGTCCATGTGGAATTTGTATTCTTCAGGAAAAAGTTTATGTCCCTCAATTTAAGGGCTGTTCACTTAACATCTATTCTCTCCAAGGAAACCTTCTAAACTCTGTTGGGAAGGAAGGAAATGGACAACTTGAATTCGAAGGTCCTAAAGACGTTGTTGTTTCCACAGAATGGAGAAGAATTTATATTTGCGAATTTGATAATAATCGTGTACAGTGTCTCAACCTAGATCTCTCATTCAATTGTTTCATTTCAAATATTTTCAAAGCCAAAGATGTTAAACTGACAGCTGAGGCGATTGTTGTATTATGTGGGGAAAATCCTTGCATTAGAATCTACAATGCATCTCACCAGCTTTCAAGACAGATGATCAGCAGAGGAGAAGATAGTGCTAATCAAGTATGGAATGCGAGTCGTTTCCTTCTAGATTCAGATCTCAACATTATACTGACTGATAGAAATCGTCATTGTGTCTGCATATTCTCCTACACAGGAACACTGATCCACAAGTTTGGGAAGGGAGGAGAAGAGAAAGGAGAATTTATTCAGCCAATTGGCATAACTCTGGATTCAGAGGGACGGATTGTTGTTGTGTCTCACAACCCCAACCACTGTATCCAACTTTTCTAAAATTGACTGGACGTTTATTTTAGTTTATCATGGACTACATGTTAGCTGATTGTTTTGTAGCTTTAGACCATTCTATATATAAAATTGTCTATGTATAGAGCATAAATTGAATGTGAAGAGAAGATCTCTATCTGAAGTACTTATTATTAGCGTTCACATACATGCCAACTTGAGCAGTGATAAGGCATTGAATTTTATTTCAAATCTCACAGAGTGATGTTTCGTTGATAACATAGTTACTTAAGTTATGCTAAATTCTGATTTTCAATCACTGATCTATTTTCAGAATAGCTGAATACGATGTCGTGGAAAGTAATGTTGCATAATGCAATAGTGAGAGTAGGCCTATAACATAATCATAGAAAAACTGGTCAACAATATTCTTATATACAAGCGCATAATAATACTTTCTAATATTCTTATTTTTACTATACAAAATCAGTTCATTGATACTCACACTTAAATCTATCTCGTAGATTGTCATGGCTAGCGCTGAGTTAGTAAGGAAGGAAGATGACAACCTGAATCAGTTCGATAGAGCTCGTAGAGAAATTCGAGATAAGTTCGCTAGA
Organism: Aphrocallistes beatrix; assembly: GCA_963281255.1. Taxonomy (NCBI): domain Eukaryota; kingdom Metazoa; phylum Porifera; class Hexactinellida; order Sceptrulophora; family Aphrocallistidae; genus Aphrocallistes; species Aphrocallistes beatrix. Next base: position 4,372,876 of record OY725492.1, on the reverse strand, counting down.
GCTCATTATTTGTTACAAGAAAGAGAAACAGTTTTGCTAGCAGAAGTACAGGAATTGGAAGATGCGTTTAGACGAGGAATAGCTGATGAGATTGAACAACTGTCTCTTTCCAAGGGACATTTAGAGAATACTCTGAAAGGCAATAATGTCCAAGAATTTCTCCAGCGAACTATTGCTGAGATTGATGAGAAGATTTCACAGCTAAAGAATCCACGCGAAAAAGCGCAAATAAAGGAGGATGTAGATTTTGAATGGAACCCACAATTAGAATCTAAAATGAGTACACTGGGAGCAATACGTGTTAATAGCGAGAAGAAGAGTTCTAGATTGATCGGTGAATATAAGAAGAAAGGAGTTCCGTTAGCAGTATTCGGGAAGAATAGCAATAAAGAGTCATCAGATCAAGAATTATTCTGCAATCCTGAAGGCATCACTGTGGATAATGATCTTTATTACATCTGTGACTATTCAAATCATCGTGTGCAAGTGTTCGGTAGGATGTTTCAATTCCTATTTGTGTTCAATGAGAAGATGAATGGTCCATGTGGAATTTGTATTCTTCAAGAAAAGATTTATGTCACTCAATCTAAGGGCTGTTCACTTAACATCTATTCTCTTCATGGAGAGCTTCTAAGCACTGTTGGAAAGGAAGGAAGTGGAGAACTCGAATTCAAAGATCCTAGAGGTGTTTCTGTTTCCACTAAATGGAGAATAATTTATATTTGTGAATTTCGCAATCATCGTGTCCAGTGTCTCAACCTAGATCTCTCATTCAATTGTTTCATTTCTGATATTTACAGAGCTAAATATATTAACTTTGCAGCTGAGGAGATTGTTGTATTATGTTGGGGAAAATCCTTGTATTCAAATCTACAATACATCTCACCAGCTCTCAAGACAGATGATCAGCAGAGGAGAGGATAGTGCTAACCAAGTAGGGATTTCAGATCGTTTCCTTCTAGATTCAGATCTCAACATTATACTGACTGATAGATACCGTCATTGTGTCTGCATATTCTCCTACACAGGAGCACTGATCCACAAGTTTGGGAAGAAAGGAGAAGAAATAGGAGAATTTATTAGGCCAATTGGTATAACTATGGATTTCGAAAGGAGAATTGTTGTTACATCTTGTAATCCCATCCACTGTATCCAACTATTTTAAGATTTGTTAGAATTGATTGGATATTTAGTTTAGTTTATCACATTAGCTTTAGACCATTCTATGTATGTATTCATTATCTATGTGTACTTGTGTAGGGCATAAATTAATCGTAAAATAGATCTCGATTTGAAATGTCTATTTCTGTAATATTTGAACACATAATTGGGTCCTACGATTTTATTAGACTAACATTATTATTATTATTCTGGTCTGCTGGGTTTAAAAATGCTTGGTGCCATTTTTTTAATTAATGTTCGCCCCCTGTTTCAATTTCAGAAATCGAAGCCATTTTGCTAGGTAGGGTATTAGGCTCTCAATAGAAGTATCATCCATGGAATCCAATAAGCAGGACATGACAGAGAAATATCATGTAATAACGGGGCATGACTATTTTCCGGGACGGATCAAGATACCTATTTTCCTTTTTTTGACTGGACCAAAGTACCTACGTAATAATATAGTCGAGTAGATTCAGTGCAATTGTTACACCGATTAATCGCGACAACCGCTTAAGTAACTTAAGCATCTAAATACAGTGATTTCGTATATTTATGGATATATGAGGTGGCCCTTTGAGATGCGACAACCCGGATAAGAGATTTTTATGTTCGTTTCTATATGTTAGTGATAATTTGTTCAATTAATAGCATTTCAATAATGCGAAAATGCTAAAGAGGAATGAGTAGAAAATTGTGGCCACTCTAATATATAAACTTCCGAGATGCGGCATCATTGGGAGTAGATGCTTGTGCCAGATCTCTGAGGTTATCGCATCTCTGAGTTCCCCCCATATAACCATAAAAATATGAAACCACTGTATTTAGATGCAATTACTTGAATGGTTGACGTGATTAATCGGTGTCACAATTACACTGAATCGACTCAACTACGTATATCATTAGGTACTTTGGTCCCGTCACGGAAATTAGGAAATTAGATCTTCCGGGATGGTCCTGTCCCGTCCTGGAAAATAAGCATCTTGACTCGTCCCGCTCCAGAAATTAGGTATATAGATTTTCCTGGACGGTCCCATCCCATCTCGGAAATTAGGCAGGCACGAGTTTAACCAATTTCAAATTCTACAAGGTGATATTTTGAAGATAAGATAGATTGCAAGGATTTATGACGCCGATATATCTCAATGGTTAATGGGTCATGTCTAATTTCCTGGACGGGACGGAACTGTCCCGTCCCGGAAATTAGACATGCCCTAGTTAATGCTACATTCTGACCTTAATTTCAGACCTAGATTGCCGATAGCTGAACATGAAATCGTGGATATTAATGTTGTATAATGCAATAGTGCGAGAAAGCTGATATCTTGAAGAAGAGATTCTAGTAAATACAGTCAGTATAAAAGCACATCATAAGATCCACTTTCTAATATTCTTCTTAGCTTAGAAAATACTCAGTTCATTGATACTTACATTTGAAGTTAAACAGATATTTCTTAGATTGTCATGGCTAGCGCTGAGTTAGTTAGGAATGAAGATGACAACCTGAATCAGTTAGATAGAGCTCGTAGAGAAATTCGAGATAAGTTCGCTAGAGTTCATCATTTGTTACAAGAAAGAGAAGCAGTTTTGCTAGCAGAAGTACAGGAATTGGAAGATGCGTTTAGACGAGGAATAGCTGATGAGATTGAACAACTGTCTCTTTCGAAGGAACATTTAGAGAATACTCTGAAAGGCAATAATGTCCAAGAATTTCTCAAACGAACTATTGCTGAGATTGATGAGAAGATTTCACAGCTAAAGAATGTATGTGAAAAAGCGCAACTAAAGGAGGATTTGGATTTTGAATGGGACTCACAATTTGAATCTAAATTGAACACACTGGGAGCAATAAGTGTTAATAGCGAGAAGAAGAGTTCTAAATTGATCAATGAATATAAGAAGAAAGGAGTTCCGTTAGCAGTATTCGGGAAGAATGGCAATGAAAGATCAAAGAAACCAGGTATATTTGCCAATCCTGAAGGTATAACTGTGGATATTGATACAAATCTATTTTACATTTGTGACTTCTCAAATGATCGTATACAAGTGTTCGATAAGATGTTTCGATTCCTATCTTCTTTTAGTGAGAAAATGGATCATCCATGTGGAATTTGTATTCTTAAAGAAAGGATTTATGTCACTCAATCTAAGGGCTGTTCACTTAACATCTATTCTCTTCAAGGAAAGCTTCTAAACACCGTTGGAAAGAAAGGAAATGGAAAACTTGAATTCAAGGATCCTAGAGGTGTTGCTGTTTCCACAGAATGGAGAAGAATTTATATTTGCGAATTTGGCAATAATCGTGTTCAGTGTCTCAACCTAAATCTCTCATTCAATTGCTTCATTTCTGATATTGACAGAGCTAAAGATGTTAAACTGACAGCTGAAGAGATTGTTGTATTATGTAGTGAAAGTCCTTGTATTAAAATCTACAATGAATCTCACCAGCTCTCAAGACAGATTATCAGCAAGGGAGAAGATAATGATGATCAAGTCAGGTCTCCAAACCGTTTCCTTCTAGATTCAGATCTCAACATTATACTGACTGACAGACTCCGTCATTGTGTCTGCATATTCTCCTACACAGGAACACTGATCCACAAGTTTGGGAAGGAAGGAGAAGAGAAAGGAGAATTCTTTGAGCCAATTGGCATAACTCTGGATTCAGAAGGACGGATAGTTGTTATATCTCATAATCCCAACCACTGTATCCAACTTTTCTGAGTTTGGATAGAACTGATTGGACTTTTAGTTTAGTATTTCATGGACTACATGTTAGTTGATTTTTTAGTGCAGCTCCTGTAGGGAGATGCCCTTATTTCGCATTAGGCCATTCTGTATATTCCCTGTCTATGTGTAGAGCATAAATTGTTCGTAAAAGAGGTTCTCGATCTGAAGTACATGTTTTGGTTGATATTTAAACATGGCTACCTGTACATGTTATATGTTCCATTACTGATTACATCATAGATTGTCTGATTCGATTTCAAGATTTACAGTCAATAACGTGACTAAGCCACGCTATAAGCCATGTCCCTTATCTGAGAGGCAGAATGGTGGTGGTCGATGTGTGAGTGGAGGGATACCGACAGTTCGATGCGCGACAATTCGATACGTGACAATTCGATATAATGACAATGAAAGAGTACAGTACTGTTGACCAAAAAGACTCTGAACATGTACATGAGAATATGGGAAGTGATCCAACAGCTCTGCCCAGGTGCTCGCCCAACATATATATGTTGGATTTTGAGAGGGCAGCTATCAACAGCTTCACTCACTTTTGGCCACATACAACAGTAAAGGATATTTCTTTCATTTGACTCAAAATATGTTTAGGAAAATACAAGCAGAAGGGTTGCAGAGCGAATACCATCAGAATGAAAGTTTTGCTCTGCAAATGAAGTTACTACCAGCACTTTCATTTGCCGCACCATACGACGTTCCAAATCTATTTGCTGATGTAGTTCATCAGCTACCCATGCCAGCTGCTGAAGGGTTGGTGTTATACTTCGAAAGAAATTACATTGGTCGTTTTCTCCCAGGTGGAACATTTCAGCAACCGTTATTTCCTGTTCCTATGTGGAATTACCATCACGGAGCTATGGAGGGATTCCCGCGGACAACCAACTCAGTGGAAGCCTGGCACCACTCATTTAATGCCACTGTCGGATGCTGCCATCCAACTATATGGAAAGTTATCCAGTCGCTAAAGTTGGAACAAGGAATTGTGGAAATTAAGCAGGCCAAATACATCGCTTGTGAAAAACCTGCAAAAGGGTATATAAAGCATCACCATGAAGAATGTTCAAAAAATTTGGTCAGAGATTACTTTAATCGCCCAATTATGGAGTTTTTGCGTGGTATTGCTCATCACATTGGCTTAGATTAATTCACCACTTTATTATGTTCTTTCTTTTTGCTAAATTTTCATACTTTACAGTCTTAATCATCTATCTTATTCAATTAAACAATCACACTTTTGCTAAATTTGTATATACAGTAAAGTCGACCTCGTTTAATCGGGACAAACTTCGCTTAATTGATACAAAATTCGGGAACGAGGGTGTCCCGATTAAGCTGAGTCGACTGTACTCCCCTCAGTCACATATTAGAAAACAAAACGTGTCTCCCGCCGCCACGAGGAGTTCAAACCAGACACCTAAATACTCAACTCTTCCTTACACGTCACTGGCACGCTCTAAATCTCTCACCGCCTCTGCTCCTCAGTCAAAACCTACTGTCAGATCTCAACCTCTTTCATTGTCATTGTATCGAATTGTCACGTATCGAATTGTCGCGCATCGAACTGTCGGTATCCCGTGAGTGGAGGAGTGTATAAGCGACAAAAGGCTTTAAATATCAGTCATTACTCTTGTGTGTAAACTCTGGGTTACACATGCCTCGTTATTAATGAGAATGTAGAATGTGTGAAAATCTTACAGTCAGTAACGTAGTAGCTAGATCACTGAAGTAAATTAATAACATAATGTTATGGCATGGCACATAAAACTTCATTAAAGATGATAGCACAATATATAATTATTTCTAAGTTGACTAATTCATGAATTATCAATGAATTACTCAAAATTTGAAACCAAAATAATTAAAAAAATATTTGATATTTCGCTTAGGGACTGAGCAATGTTAGAAGTACTTGTATAAAACATGAGCAATCTTTTAGCAGAACTGGGACCTCGAAATATAGTTCGACTGACCTCGATTTCCAATGGCTGAATACGATGTCGTGGATATTAATGTGGTAGAATGATTGCAGTGATGCAAGTAAGCTGATATCTTAATGAAAGAGATTCTAGGAAAATAATAGTCTACTATAAAAGCACATAATAACCACTTTCTAAGATTTGTATATTATCTCAACTATCAGTTCATTGATACTTACTTTTGAAGTTAAACAGATATTTCATAGATTGTCATGGCTAGCGCTGAGTTAGGAAAGAAGGAAGATGACAACCTGAATCAGTTCGATAGAGCTCGTAGAGAAATTCGAGATAAGTTTGCTAGAGCTCATTATTTGTTACAAGAAAGAGAAACAGTTTTGTTAACAGAAGTACAGAAGTTGGAAGATAAGTTCAGACGAGGAATAGCTGACGAGATTGAACAACTGTCTCTTTCGAAGGAACATTTAGAGAATACTCTGAAAGGCAATAATGTCCAAGAATTTCTCAAACGAACTATTGCTGAGATTGATGAGAAGATTTCACAGCTAAAGAATGTATGCGAAAAAGCGCAACTAAAGGAGGATGTGGATTTTGAATGGGACTCACAATTTGAATCTAAATTGAACACACTGGGAGCAATACGTGTTAATAGCGAAAAGAGTTCTAAATTGATCAATGAATATAAGAAGAAAGGAGTTCCGTTAGCAGTATTCGGGAGCCATAGCGATAAAAGATCAAAGAAACCAGGTATATTTGCCAATCCTGAAGGTATAACTGAGGATATTGATACAAATCTTTTTTACATCTGTGACTTCTCAAATGATCGTATACAAGTGTTCGATAAGATGTTTCGATTCCTATCTTCTTTTAGTGAGAAAATGGATCATCCATGTGGAATTTGTATTCTTAAAGAAAGGATTTATGTCACTCAATCTAAGGGCTGTTCACTTAACATCTATTCTCTTCAAGGAAAGCTTCTAAACACCGTTGGAAAGAAAGGAAATGGAAAACTTGAATTCAAGGATCCTAGAGGTGTTGCTGTTTCTACAGAATGGAGAAGAATTTATATTTGCGAATTTGGCAATAATCGTGTTCAGTGTCTCAACCTAGATCTCTCATTCAAATGCTTCATTTCTGATATTGACAGAGCTAAAGATGTTAAACTGACAGCTGAGGAGATTGTTGTATTATGTAGTGAAAATCCTTGCATTAGAACCTACAATGCATCTCATCAGCTTTCAAGACAGATGATCAGTGGAGGAGAAGAAAGTGCTAATCAAGTAAGGGCTGCGGGTCGTTTCCTTCTAGATTCAGATCTCAACATTATAATGACTGATGTATACCGTCATTGTGTCTACATATTCTCCTACACAGGAGCACTGATCCACAATTTTGGGAAGGAAGGAGAACAGAAAGGAGAATTCATTTACCCAATTGGTATAACTCTGGATTCAGATGGACGGATTGTTGTTATATCTCGAAATCCCAACCACTGTATCCAACTTTTCTGAGTTTAGATATAATTGATTGGACATTTAGTTTAGTTTGTCATGGACTTCATGTTAGTTGATTGTTTGGTGGCTTTAGACTATTCAGTATATTTAGTGTCTATGTATAGAGTATAGAGTTCGTGAATGGAGTATATGATCCGAAGTGCATGATGTTAGTTGTGCTAACAAAGGTACAAAGTGGGGTATAAAAAGTTCACAGAGCGCATGTGCATAAAGTTCGTAGCGGGGTGCGATATCCTACAATATATGATGGCAATTATGTTAAGAACGCTTTTAGCATTCCTAATGTTATATCTAGTTTAGTATAAAATGTATTATTGTCTTGTGTTAATTATGCCCTATTAATCGCGAAAGAATTCGATATGAAGTAGTTCATATTTTTGTTAAATTTAAACACATAAACAGGTCCTATACTGTTAGTACTACTCAGTTAGTGAACGAATTGTACGATGCCATATATTTTCAAAATCGATACTTCTTTGGTAGGAATAGAGAGAATTAATAAGTTCAAATCGTTTTAAACGGGTACATATCTTGAATTTGGTGATAACAAACATGCCCACTTGAACCATGACGAAAGCGGGACGCGGCTTGAATTTCGCTTGGATATTGCTGGTCCCAATGGAAAACTTTTGGCCATCAAATCCAAAAGGTGGGGACATAACAGAGAGATTTCACAAAAAACGGACATTCGTGAAAATTAGTTCAGCAGAAAGAGTGGAGAAAGCGTGACTTCCCACAAAAACGGAACGATGGGCATGAGTAATGAGCATTATATTTCTAGCTATTTGTGGAGCCAACACATAACTGCATCCTTCCATAGCAACGTAATTACAGCATCGAAATGTGACCATAATCCATTCCCAAAAAACCTTTTACAAAATAATAGCAACCGGGCCGTTGAAACGGAGGTGCGACTTTCAACAAATAGTCACTTAATTGTTGAGATAGGTTGAACCAAACAAACTTAGTGCTTGTTTCTACAGTCCTATCATTTCGTATTTTGTACGTTTAGTTTGTATTGAATCTTATTCAATCCTAAATTTACAATTCTTCACTAGTACCAGCTCTCTAATTGCAGTCGAATGAATCCCTCTCTTCGTAACTTTTCTTCTCTCAGGAGATTTTCTTCTCTGAGCGCTCAACTTCGTCTGCTTGTCTCTCCTTCCGCGCCAGTCCGTAACTGCACACTTCTCTTCCTTCCAGCACACTCAGTCAAAGCAGTCTCCCTCTGCTACCTTCTGTCACATCTGTTCTGCTACAACACTCCACTTCTTCCTTGCATTCTCTTAAACTACACTCGTTACACTCTCTCCTACCTCTCAGTTTTCGAGAAAATACTCACTGATTGGGTAGAGCTGCTGATGGATCAAAACCTGCTACAGTGGCTGCGTAGCAGAAATACCCCGGCACTCACTGGATAATGGAACTGGAAGGATGCAACGATACAATAGTATACCGACAGGTAGGAGAATTGGAGAATTGAGTAGAGCTCTAGGACAACGGACCGACCTGGACGTTCAAAACGAGAAGACTTTCGAAGATAAAGTATTCACTCTGTGAGACTGGGATACGAGCGGTCATGAATAAGGTTCAGATACGCAACCCTGAAACAAGCAATGCTATTGAGCGCATTAGGACGGGAGAAACACACAAAAGAATTTGTACCCGTGTAGCCTGTCTGGGATCTATACGCGTCCTTTTTGGTCATCTGATCCAGCTTCCTATATTTGATCGTAATTCGCTGTTGTCCATCTTTCTTCGCTACTAGTACGACATTACTCGTCCAAGAAGATTTCGAGAGTTCTGAAGAGATTTTGTGCTGATAATTCGTCGAGCTACCTGTGTGGTCTATTCTTGATAGGTAGGGCATCACCAACTGGAATCGCATGCTCGCATTTGCACGTCCGTCCTGATCTTTGTCAACACTGCTCCATATTCTGCGATAATCCTCTTGATCTTCCTTTGCTGATGCAGTGATACGTCCTGGTTGATTGTCTGACGTTGTACTTCTAAATTAATTCAGGATATTGGCAATCTTTAATGGATTCCTTCCAGTGGCCTTAGCATAGATCGTTAACTTAGCTTTCCCTAATTCTACTACACCGGCTTGCCTGTCGAATGCTATACGGTCGAACTTATGCATAAACTTTCGCCAAGTAGTATCGCTTGTTCTTCCCAGTGAGCACCAGAACACGATCTTTCCTGATCCTCTCCCCAGGTATCTCGATAGACACTTCAACATATCCTTTCACAGTTATTGAGGTGCTATTGAGGTCCCAATCCCAGCTCCTTCAATGCCTTTTCGTCCATGATGCTAATCCCTGCACATGTATCCTCCCGCTACTTTGGATGAGACTGTAGCTGATTCTTAGTCCCATATTCTCGCATGATCTACTACGTACACTCTACTGGAGTCGCTGGTTTCTCCGATATCCGTCCGCTGTACACTAACTTGTGCTTGCCCTCGACCACGGCATTTTCCGTATACTCTGTCTGGACACAATCTCCAACAATAGCCCGAACACCCACAGTATAGCATGCAAACCTCTTCTTCATAGCCGTATATCCTCCTGCCTTTCGTACGGGGGAGGTTTTCGATCCTGATTAGATCCGGTAAACCTATATTGCCGTATGTGATTGTTGCCTCTCCGTCGCCTGATTTGGACTCGTGGAACTGTTCGGCATTGCCTCCATACTTCTGATGGTCGTTCTTTCATTAGTTGAGCTCCATGATCTAGCACCAGCTCCTTTTGACGTTGGGTTGATTGAACCAATGTTACAAATTCCCTGACCTCTTTCTCTATACCACCTCTCTTTCCCTTTGACCAGGTCTTGATCTGTGGTTGCACCTCTTCTGGGAGTTCACCTACGTGCGCTATACACTGCCAAGTTGGATTGTCCTGCGAGCTTCGCTGGCTTCTGGAGTTTGTAAATTTTCGATTTTCAATAACTGAATATGATGTCGTGGAAATTAATGTTGCATATTTCAGTAGTGCGAGTAAGCTGATATCTTATAGAAAGAGATTCTAGTGAATATAGTCAGTATAAAAGCACATAAATATCCACTTTCTAATATTCTCATTTCTGACTATACTATAATAGACTCAGTTAATTGATACTTACATTGTTAAACATATACTTTATAGATTGTCATGGCTAGCGCTGAGTTAGTAAGGAAGAAAGATGACAACCTGAATCAGTTCGATAGAGCTCGTAGAGGAATTCGAGATAAGTTCGCTAGAGCTCATCATTTGTTACAAGAAAGAGAAACAGTTTTGTTAGCAGAAGTACAAGAGTTAGAAGATAAGTTTCATGGAAGAGGAATAGCTGATGAGATTGAACAACTGTCTCTTTCCAAGGGACAGTTAGAGGATACTATGAAAGGCAATATAATGAAAGAAATTCTCCAACGAACTATTGATGAGATTGATGAGAAGATTTCACAGCTAAAGATTCTACGCGAAAAAGCGAAAGAAATGGAAAATGTGGATTTTGAATGGAACCAAGAATTAGAATCTAAACTGAAGACACTGGGAGCAATACGTGTTAATAGCGAGAAGATGAGTTCTAAATTGATCAGTGAATACAAGAAGAAAGGAGTTCCGTTAGCAGTATTCGGGAAGAATAGCAATAAAATATCAAAAAGTCCTGGTTTATTTTGCAATGCTGAAGGTATTAGTGTGGACGATGGTCTATTTTACATCTGTGACTACGGAAATGATCGCGTACAAGTGTTCGATAGGATGTTTCAATTCCTATTTGTGTTCAGTGAGAGAATGAATCGTCCAGTTGGAATTTGCATTCTCCAAGAAAATGTTTATGTCACTCAATCTAAGGGCTGTTCACTTAACATGTATTCGCTTCAAGGGAAGCTTCTAAGCTCTGTTGGAAAGGAAGGAAATGGAGAACTTGAATTCAAGGATCCTAGAGGTGTTGCTGTTTCCACAGAATGGAGAAGAATTTATATTTGTGAATTTTGTAATAATCGTGTCCAGTGTCTCAACCTAGATCTCTCATTCAATTGTTTCATTTCTGATATTTACAATGCAATGGATGTTAAATTGACAGCTGAGGATATTGTTGTATTAGGTAGTGAAAATCTTTGTGTTAGAATCTACAATGCATCTCATCAGCTCTCAAGACAGATGATCAGCAAGGGAGAAGATAGTGCTAATCATGTGTGGGCTCCAAATCGTTTCCTTCTAGATTCAGATTTCAACATTATACTTACTGATAGATCCCGTCATTGTGTCTGCATATTCTCCTACACAGGAGCACTGATCCACAAGTTTGGGAGGGAAGGAGAAGAGAAAGGAGAATTCATTGGACCAATTGGAATAACTCTGGATTCAGAAGGACGGATTGTTGTTGCATCTCATAACGCCAACCACTGTATCCAACTTTTCTGAGTTTCGCATATAATTGATTGGACATGAACACATGAGTCTATGTTTAGTGCATACATTGGTGCTGAAAAGAACTCGATCCGAAGCACATGCTATTAGTGCTGCTCGGGGAGCAAACAAATAATACAGTGTCTTATCTATTCCAGCTCGGTCTTTGTGCCAAAATTGATTTTATTGGCTAACTTTAGTTTTTCTGATCGCCTGATTTTAAAAGTGGGTTTCTTAGTACGTTTTCGCCCCCAAATTTAAATTTCAGAATCGGGACTGTTTAGTAGGTATAGAGGAAATTAATTAGTTCTCTCCAACTAAACTTCTTATCAATCGCGCGATCGCGTTCTATAATTTCTTTACACCATTTCAAATGATTTTATATCCTAAATTAGTCACATACATGCCCACTTGAACCATGATAAATACGGACGGGCGGCGTTGAATTTCGTGGGATATTGCGGGTCGGGATGGAAAGGTATTATACGAATTTAAGTAAACGGAACAAAGTATTTCATGCAAACATGGACATACGTAAAAATAGCTCAATAAAAGAGTGATAAATGTGTGATGAGCATACAGTATTGGAATGCGATTGTCATGGCTAGCGGTGAGTTAGTAAGGAAGGAAGATGACAATCTGAATCAGTTCGATAGAGCTCGTAGAGAAATTCGAGATAAGTTCGCTAGAGCTCATCATTTGTTACAAGAAAGAGAAGCAGTTTTGTTAGCAGAACAGGAGTTAGAGGTGGAAAGCGCGCTTCGCTTGCTTGCGCTCCGCGGCAATCCGCCGGAGGCGCCCTTTGGGCGCCTGGGGTACATTTATTAATAATAAGCATCTCTAAATACGTCGGTCCTACTGTTATAATCGAAATCGCACGATCTCGCATTAATTTATGGAATATTCCTTTTCAGATATTATAAATGCCTAATTTACGGAGTGTTCCGTAAATTTGGCGCTCAGATTGCCCAAATGGTTCCGGTATGTCTTACAGTCCCATCATTGTGTATTTTATCCGTTCATTTTACGTCTATTAGTTTTTATTGAGTCCTAAATTTACAATTCTTCACTAGGGCCACTTCTCTAATCGCAGTCGAATGAATCCCTCTCTTCGGAACTTTTCCTCTCTCAAGATATTTTCTTCTCTGAGCGATCAACTTCGTCTGCTTGTCTCTCCTTCCGCACCAGTCCGTAACTGCACACTTCTCTTCCTTCTAGCACACTCAGTCAAAGCAGTTTCCCTCTGCTACCTTCTGTCACATCTGTTCTGCTACAACACTCCACTTCTTCCTTGCATTCTCTTAAACTACACTCGTTACACTCTCTCCTACCTCTCAGTATTCGAGAAAATACTCACTTCTTTAACGGAGAATCCTTTCGGACTGAAGTTGCATCCTTTTTTCTCTACCTTCCTCTCTTCATTCTGTATCCTGCACATCAATCTTTGGAGGTCATTCCTATCAGCTCTTATTCCTCTCCTAACCGGCTTATTCACCTCCCTCCCTATCTCCTCCATCCTCTACCTCAACTCCGCACTATCTGTCTCTCTGATGCTCGATCTCCTGCGCTTGTTCACACTCCCAATCACTGTCCTTCAGGTCTATTCGTACAAAACCACGCTTATCATGTTCCGCATTCTGAAGCAATTGGGACTTCTGTTCATTGGAAAGAATTGGAATCCGATAACTCGGCGGGACTCCAGTGTCCCCCTAGACATCGACCAGCTACTCCTCAGCACCCTAATATTCATCTCCCTCCTGTTCCTACTCCCAACTCTCCTCGCTCTGAACATCTCCATTCTGGTCGTATGGCTACCTGTGCATGTTATATGTTCCATTACTGATTACGTCATAGATTGTCTGATTCGATTTCAAGATTTCACGGTCAGTAACGTGAACAAGCCACGCTCTAAGCCCTGTCCCTTGTCTGAGAGGCAGGATGGAGGAGGTGTGAAGTGGTCGGCAGTCGATTTGTGGGTGAAAGAGTATATGAGTAACAAAAAGTTATAAATACCAGCCATTACTCTTGTCTGTATAAATTTGTTAATTATTATTTCCTGTGTTAAATTCATTCCCACATGCTGGTTACTAATAGGCACTACTGTAATAATCATCTTCTACCTTTTTGCTTATTATTACTTAAAACCCCGCAGCTATTATTTCAGGGTTAGAAGCTTGTGTCTGAATGGTAGAAGACTTCAAACGTCAGAATTGCCCCCCCCCCCCCCCCCCCCCCATCACTTTGTGTAGTCTCTCACATTTTTAGAAACTCCCGCATTACGTAGAGGTAGATCGGTCACATAACGTGACGAGACAAGGAATTATGGATTTGGGAACAGTCGAAGTTCCCCGCCTAATCTAAATTTAGAATCCCTCTTGGAATGCATAATTATTTGAGTTAGTTTAGCTAAATGACTTCAGCTCTGCTCTCCAAATCTCTCCCGCTCCAATCCCCCAGCAAGGGGGCCGGGGTGCAGGACGAAAAGTCCCAGAGCGGGAAGAAGCACCTGGAAGCCCAGGGCTTCACCATCAAGTCCACCGTCAAGAACGTCAAGGTGATCCCTCCCCCGGCGGCCGGCGCCCTCTCGGAGAGGAACTCCAAGAAGACCGCTTTCAAGAAGTTCTACGACCGGGGGGACTTCCCAATCGCGCTCGAGCACGACACGAAGGGGAACAAGATCGCGTGGAAGGTGGAGATCGAGAAGCTGGACTACCACCACTACCTCCCCCTCTTCTTCGAGGGACTCTGCGAGACAGAGCACCCCTACGAGTTCTTCGCCAGGCAGGGGGTGCACGACATGCTCGAGCACGGCTCCGCCAAAATCCTCTCCGTCATCCCCCAGCTGATCATCCCGATAAAGAACGCCCTCTCCACCCGCAAGAAGCAAGTGGTCTGCACCACCCTGAAGGGCCTCCAGCACCTGGTCACCTCGGGGGACATGGTGGGACAGGCGCTGGTCGCCTACTACCGACAGATCCTGCCCGTCCTGAACATCTTCAAGAACCAGAATCTGAACTCCGGCGACGGGATCGACTACTCTCAGCAGAAACGGGAGAACATCGGAGATCTGATCCAGGAGACGCTGGAGGTGTTCGAGAGGACAGGGGGAGAGGACGCGTTCATCAACATCAAGTACATGGTCCCCACCTACGAGTCCGTGGTCCTGAACTAGCTGTAGCGCCGTTACGTTACCTGATCACTTGCGTGCTTGATTCACTGTATTATGTCTCGCACTGGTACTTATCACTGTTATCATGAATAATCTTATTTCTCAGTTCACGTTCTTTCTGGTTTGTGTGGAAGTAGGTGGGAATGGTTCGTAAGTCACAGTAGTTACTCGAATAATCTGCCTACTGAATGGGGTGCGAAAAATTATAATTTTTCAACATTTAAAATCAATCACTCGCATAGTTATTTCATTCGTAGTGAGAAATTGTTCAAAAATAATTGCCCCAGGCTTCTATTCGAGGATTTATGGGATTTGTCTCAGACAAAGCCTAATTAATGCTCGATAAAGATTTGATTGACTTTGATTTCGTGAGAAATTCCTCCATTAGTTACAGATCATCTGAAAGTGATCTGGTTGTCGTCCAATTCTAGTTTTTAACTAAAAAATTGAAAATTTTTAAAAGTAAAATTTCTTTAAGAATAAAATTGTACTTAAGCGGAGAACCATATTGAAAAAAAATATTTTGTAATAGCTTCTATTTGTGATAGCTATTCCAGTCCTGCCAAAAGTGGGCCGATTAAACAGTGACCCTATTAAGCAGAGTCAACTGTATTTATATTTGTATTTATGTTTGTATTTATTTTGTGTTTACTAGATTCCTTCGGAGCAAGAGCAGCTGAGAGCGAGACAGATCAGTGGGCTCAGATCAAACTGGAAGGACAATCCAGATGCTAAACTGGAGGATATAGAGAAGCCAGGCATAGACGACGAACCTCTTCCTGTGCAGGCGAGTAAGAATGAGTGGAACTCTCCGAGCTTGAGGTTTACATAGCAACCACTTCTTAGGTTAGGTATGCGGACGCATATTTGTACCAGAACATCCTGACTCCACTCATTAAGCTAGAAGCGGACTACGACAAGAAACTGAAAGAATCCCAGACGCATGACAACGTAGTGGTGAGGTGGGTCAAAACGGTTCAAACCGATTTAACTATCCAGACAAACCGGTTTGACCAGTGTAACTATCTAGACAAACCGGTTTGACCAGTTTAACTATCCAGATAAACCGGTTTGACCAGTTTAACTATCCAGTCAAACCGGTTTGACCAGTTTAACTATCCAGCCAAACCGGTTTGACCAGTTTAACTATGCAGTCAAACCGGTTTGACCAGTTTAACTATCCAGTCAAACCGGTTCGACCAGTTTAACTATGCAGTCAAACCGGTTTGACCAGTTTAACTATGCAGTCAAACCGGTTTGACCAGTTTAACTATCCAGATAAACCGGTTTGACCAGTTTAACTATCCAGTCAAACCAGTTTAACTATCCAGTCAAACCAGTTTAACTATCCAGATAAACCGGTTTGACCAGTTAACTATCCAGTCAAACCGGTTTGACCAGTTTAACTATCCAGTCAAACCGGTTTGACCAGTTTAACTATGCAGTCAAACCGGTTTGACCAGTTTGACTATCCAGCCAAACCGGTTTGACCAGTTTAACTATGCAGTCAAACCGGTTTGACCAGTTTAACTATGCAGTCAAACCGGTTTGACCAGTTTGACTATCCAATCAAACCGGTGTGACCAGTTTAACTATGCAGTCAAACCGGTTTGACCAGTTTGACTATCCAGCCAAACCGGTTTGACCAGTTTAACTATGCAGTCAAACCGGTTTGACCAGTTTAACTATGCAGTCAAACCGGTTTGACCAGTTTGACTATCCAGCCAAACCGGTTTGACCAGTTTGACTATCCAGCCAAACCGGTTTGACCAGTTTAACTATGCAGTCAAACCGGTTTGACCAGTTTAACTATGCAGTCAAACCGGTTTGACCAGTTTAACTATCCAGATAAACCGGTTTGACCAGTTTAACTATCCAGTCAAACCGGTTTGACCAGTTTAACTATCCAGTCAAACCAGTTTAACTATGCAGTCAAACCGGTTTGACCAGTTTAACTATCCAGATAAACCGGTTTGACCAGTTAACTATCCAGTCAAACCGGTTTGACCAGTTTAACTATCCAGTCAAACCGGTTTGACCAGTTTAACTATGCAGTCAAACCGGTTTGACCAGTTTGACTATCCAGCCAAACCGGTTTGACCAGTTTAACTATGCAGTCAAACCGGTTTGACCAGTTTAACTATGCAGTCAAACCGGTTTGACCAGTTTACTATCCAGATAAACCGGTTTGACCAGTTTAACTATCCAGTCAAACCGGTTTGACCAGTTTAACTATGCAGTCAAACCGGTTTGACCAGTTTGACTATCCAATCAAACCGGTGTGACCAGTTTAACTATGCAGTCAAACCGGTTTGACCAGTTTAACTATCCAGTCAAACCGGTTTGACCAGTTTAACTATCCAGATAAACCGGTTTGACCAGTTAACTATCCAGTCAAACCGGTTTGACCAGTTTAACTATGCAGTCAAACCGGTTTGGCCAGTTTAACTATGCAGTCAAACCGGTTTGACCATCCAGTCAAACCGGTTTGACCAGTTTAACTATGCAGTCAAACCGGTTTGGCCAGTTTAACTATGCAGTCAAACCGGTTTGACCATCCAGTCAAACCGGTTTGACCAGTTTAACTATCCAATCAAACCGGTTTGACCAGTTTAACTATGCAGTCAAACCGGTTTGACCAGTTTGACTATCCAGTCAAACCGGTTTGACCAGTTTAACTATCCAGATAAACCGGTTTGACCAGTTTAACTATCCAGATAACCCGGTTTGACCAGTTTACTATCCAATCAAACCGGTTTGACCAGTTTAACTATCCAATCAAACCGGTTTGACCAGTTTAACTATCCAGTCAAACCGGTTTGACCAGTTTAACTATGCAGTCAAACCGGTTTGACCAGTTTAACTATCCAGTCAAACCGGTTTGACCAGTTTGACTATCCAATCAAACCGGTGTGACCAGTTTAACTATGCAGTCAAACCGGTTTGACCAGTTTGACTATCCAGTCAAACCGGTTTGACCAGTTTAACTATCCAGATAAACCGGTTTGACCAGTTATTTATCCAGTCAAACCGGTTTGACCAGTTTAACTATGCAGTCAAACCGGTTTGGCCAGTTTAACTATGCAGTCAAACCGGTTTGAC
The DNA here is from genome assembly GCA_963281255.1 of Aphrocallistes beatrix. Taxonomy (NCBI): domain Eukaryota; kingdom Metazoa; phylum Porifera; class Hexactinellida; order Sceptrulophora; family Aphrocallistidae; genus Aphrocallistes; species Aphrocallistes beatrix. The sequence continues at coordinate 4,354,854 of OY725492.1, read as the reverse complement.
CATCCAGTCAAACCGGTTTGACCAGTTTAACTATGCAGTCAAACCGGTTTGACCATCCAGTCAAACCGGTTTGACCAGTTTAACTATCCAATCAAACCGGTTTGACCAGTTTAACTATGCAGTCAAACCGGTTTGACCAGTTTAACTATCCAGATAAACCGGTTTGACCAGTTTAACTATCCAGATAACCCGGTTTGACCAGTTTACTATCCAATCAAACCGGTTTGACCAGTTTAACTATCCAATCAAACCGGTTTGACCAGTTTAACTATCCAGTCAAACCGGTTTGACCAGTTTAACTATCCAGTCAAACCGGGTTGACCAGTTTAACTATCCAGTCAAAGGGGTTTATCTTGTAATTCCAGGGGTGATTGCAACCCGGCACCAAAATTGAATCACACTGCAAGCACCTTGGCTCCGAGGACCACACCAGACTGGCACCTATAAGTGCCGGCCGAGCACCTAGATAAACCCCTGATCTCTATCACGATAACGTCCTAAATATATTCTTAAAATTTTATTTAGTTCGGTACTTTGCAACTTTGAAAATTTGTTGACCTAATCGGGGTTCGAACTCGCGCCACTTTATTAACGACGCAGCGCACTAACCACTCGACCACGAAGTCCAACGTCTTAAAAATGTTCTAAATTTATATTTATGTTTGGTACTTTGGAATACTGAAAATTTGTTGACTTGGTTGGGATTCGAACCTGCGCCACTTCGTTATCAACTCAGTGCGCTAACCACTTGACCATGAAGTCCAATGTTTTAGAAATGTTCTAAAATTATATTTATGTTTGTTAATAACATTTTCTAATCATTTGAACTGTAGAGAGATGTTATTTAAAAAGTGTTTCCTTTTACATATTTTAATTGGTTGTATTCAGGTGTTTGCGGTTAAAAACGTGTTACAGAAGCCCCTCAGTCTGATTCAGGGACCCCCCGGCACAGGCAAGACTGTGACGTCAGCAGCTATCGTCTACAACCTCGTCAAGATGGGGAAAGGCCCCGTACTCGTATGTGCACCGTCCAATATCGCAGTGGATCAGCTGACAGAGAAGATACACAGGTAGGATTTCTTAATTCACACATTTTTTACACATTTTGAAGATATTCTTCTTAAAAATAGCCGGCAATCTTCTGGATTGCATTTTGATTGGTCTATTTGTAGGTGTGATTTGAAGGTGGTGCGTCTGTGTGCTAAGAGCAGAGAGGCGATTGACACGAACTCATGAAGCTGATTCAACTCAAGGATGAGTTGGTGAGATTAGCTTAGTCCCAAGCTTCCATGGACAGTTATATCAGTGAAAGCATTTGCGTAGCGCGGCTAGCGAACACTTTGTGTTTTTTGAGATTGTTTATGTACTTATTGTAAACAAATAATCTAACAACAGTTTCGAAAAGACGATATTTGAAATATATACTACTAAAAACCCTACATGCCAAAAATTGACTTTCTGTGCCCAGCAGTTTCTTCAATCAATTCGTTGCAGATTATATATATATATATATATAGATTAATCGAGTTTTAATAGTAAGGATGACAGCCAACAAATGTGTCATACAATGATTTCTATTGTGAGAGTTATGCCGTATATTGTATTGTATAGAAAAGCTGTGAAAATTCCGCTATTTTATTATATAATAATTGTACATTCAAGGCGAGCTGTCTGCTTCAGATGAGAAGCGCTACGCTAGCTTGAAGCGGTTGGTGGAGAAGGAGCTATTGCAGGAGGCAGAGGTCATCTGCTGTACCTGTGTGGAGTAAGAGATCCTCGTCTCAGTAGATTCAGGTTCAAGACTGTCCTCATCGATAAGAGAACTCAGGCCACAGAGACTGAGTGCATGGTGCCTATAGTTCTAGGCTCTAGACAGGTGCTCCTGTTCTTATTGGTTATTGTATTGTTATTTATTTACTGGATTAATCATGATTGGTTATTAATCTCGAAGAGGTGAGTGTGAGAATATAGGATTTCCATACAAATATATTGATTAAAATTGATCAGAGATAAATTTAGAATAATTGATATGCTCATCTCTCATTGCTAAATATAGCGTGCAGATAACCCTGAATGTCTGTACTATAGGACTAGACCCAGGCCCTCCGCACCACATGTCCAACTCAGATGTGTCTCAAGCCTCCCTACCACTCAGCCAGACCTCCCAGATTTATAATAACTGGATGAGCACATCCTAAATATAGATTCACAGAGTAAAACACAGAGCTATTCCGAATGACTTTGAAAATGAAATCTGAGATTGGACCAAGGATTCTTCGTACCTGAGCGAGATCTGTCTGAGACAGCATCTCGCTCAGGTACGGAGAATCCTTGGTCCAATCTCAGATTTCATTGTCAAAGTCATTCGGAATAGCTCTGTGTTTTACTCTGTGAATCTATATTTAGGATGTGCTCATCCAGTTATTATAAAGTTTCTAGAGATTAAGAAATTCTAAAATTAGCTGTATTTAATTAAATGGTATAGATGAACCGTATAAAAATCAAATTTGATTCGTTCAATTCGAAATTACACTCAACGATGACATCGCTAGACAAGTGACTATATTTAGCTCTGATCTGTATCTAAAATTAGAATGCTCACATTCCTATCTCGCGGCTTTAGTCCCATCCGCCACACGACACTCCGACCACTTTCCCGCCAATCAGAATACGACATCACCAGTCCCGAGTTCTGGGAGGAAGAGAGTCGCCCCATTCCGAACATGAGGGACACATTGGTCCACACGGACACTCATGCCACCAGGGATCTCACCTGGGAGAGGACGATCGACCGAGTGAGTCTCGTGGGAGTGGTGGTCAGCCATCCAATGCAGTTCAGGAGTGGTTGGGGGTACGGCGTCCACTTCGGACTCAGGACGCGGACTATGATCGTGGAAGGTTCCGGCTATAAGGTCTCGGATCAGATCCATCGGTGCGTGATACACTCGGAAATGCTACAGAAGCGAGCGCGCGCCAAAATCCATACTGGGTCTGGGGTGAGGGTGAATGGACAGATTTTCTATTCGCTTTACGATTCGAGTGAGAATTTCCTGTCGCGTGTGTACGCCTCTCTTAGTGTGGAGCACTTCGAACTGCTCTCTTGGATTAGAACGCCGCAGAAATTGAAAGCAGGAGAGAGGGTTTGATTGCACAATTAGTTATGTCTATTTATGTAGCAAGAATGGAATGAGTGAGTTCTCCTAAATACTTGGTTGGTTATTGGTAGTCATCGGATGAACAATTTAAAAAATGTCGGTCGACAGACCGATATTACAGTTCTATTAAGTGACTCGTAGGTTTTGCATAACATACATCTTTAATTGAGTTTTAGACAATTTTATCATTTCATCCAACAAATTTCCAGTTTAGAGAGTGATTCTGACTTGTTTATGTGGTCTCTTCCATTTAACCAATTACAGTATATTAAATTCTGCTGTTAGATTAAAACCCTGCGATTTTTTTTGGCCATCACATTTGTCACATTTTGAGGCAAGGTGTGAAAATATTTCATAATTTGCACCAGGTTCAAATCTCCACCATATAAGGAATACATGGTCCAAATTTGGTGCAATTTGGTTCAATAGAATTCCCAGGAGCGAGCAGATCATGACATAAGGCATCTCCCATGCTAGGAGCTGCACTAATAATTTAGTAAACATTGCGTTAGAGCGTCTAGATGTCTCACAAGATGATACTCCAGAATTTGGTAAGCAAAAGACAGAAGATGGAGTATAACATTACGCGACAACAATCTGTACCACTTGCTCCCTCTGCCATTCCTTCCCTCACCACTCACCTCACTCGTTCCCAGCTGATGCCCTCCTTCACCAACAACCCGCAACCCGCGCCTAAACCCAAACAACTCAAAGTACGGCACTCAACGTGTAACTAATTTCGATATGTTTCTCTCAGTTTATCAGCTCTTTATTCTAGCATACCGTATATCAGGGTAAATACAGCCTTCCAGATACGCTCCTAATCTAAAATTTCTAAATTTTCATACGCCTAAATCGATAAATAACATTATAATATTTGCTAAATTGGGTACTTTTCTGGATTTTTACGCTCCTAAACACTTTGCGGCTTAAAATCATGCGCCTAAAGGAGCGTCTCGCGCTTCTAGATAATTCCTTGCCGTATATACTCGGATAGTAATCGCCCCCCCAAATAGGGTGCTAAATTTTTTTTGTACCTGTTAGAAAATATTATCGGTAAATTCTTCCTTTTTACCATTTCTTAATTCACTCGTGCGGTAATATTCATTGATAACTCGCTTATACCTGAAATATTAATTTAGTTCAGAGAGTGAATGGCACTTGCACCTGTAGGGTCTCCATACGCCAGAAGACAAGCCTTTCAGGTTCCAGATGAACGAGGCTATCACGGTAGCTGAGCGAACTTCCACCGGATATTACATCGGCAATCCTTCACCGTTCGGAAATCTCTTAATTCCGGTCATTCCAAGATTAGATGCGCCTAAAGACAGAGAGTTTAAGGAGACACGCCTTCCCAGAGATGCTCAGTAGAACTAATTCGTTGATTATTGTTCATTTATAACTGTTTAATGCAGTGATACTTGTGACGAGAACACAAGAGCGAGGATTGTGTACAGATGTCAGGAGTGTAGTCTCTCTCCTCGGATCTTAATACGTAACTTACTTATACAGTATAGTTTGTATAGAATATCCATACTTGCCAACTGTCCCGCTTTTTCGGACATATGTTGAAAGTAATGTCCCGCGAAAATGTTCCAAAAGTGGAATTGTCCCGCTTAATAGCTCAATGTCCAGTAAAATATTGCTTATGTCCCGCTCTTTTCCTTGCAGAGGTTGGCATGTCTGCAAATCCCACAAAACAACTTTACTAGATACCATTAGCAGTTAGAGATTCTAATTATATCCGTTCCAATACTAAATTAAGCCTAGCCTATAACACTAGATAATAACTAAATACAGCATATAAGTTACTGGGTATATTCTACACCTCTAGATAGCGGGAATTGATTTGAGCGAAGTGAAGTTGTTATATTTAAGTTTTAAGTGAGGGATTCAACTTCAGATATGTCCATAGCAATGTTAGTATAAGTGACTCCCTCGTAATCTCCTGAGATGTCAAACGTTAGCTCACTGCCATCCACTGTGGTCATTGTAACAGTGGCAGTGTAGGACAGTGAGATGTCCGCTCTTCCGATCTCTAGCTCCACCTCGACAGCTGACTGAGCAGGTACCGTGACGGGGTAGGTCCACTCTTCAATGGTCTCGGTTTTCTCCTCAGAAGAATGGGTGTGGGTGCTAGACGTCTCCAGTTTGTAGGTCTCGGTGACAGTGAGTGTAGCCACTTCGAGAATCGGAACAGTCGCACTGACTGTAAGCTCGAATGAGTTAGTCAGAGTGTTGGAGATTTCCCATTTTTCACTCGTCGTCTTGGTTACTGTGTCTGTGAAGGTGAATGTCTGCTCTGTGTCCAGAGTATTCGTGTACGTCACTTGTTTCAGACTCTGCACATGCACATTCGCATCCGTGATGCCGATATCAGGGTAGTCGACATTTGACATTTTAGAACTCGCTAGCTTCTTCACGAAAACGAATCCTAATGCGTCGATGGATGAGCCAGATCGTCCCTGGAGGCCGACAGGAATCCCAGAACCGATGTCGATTGGGAATTCCTGCTTCTTCTCCTTCTTACAAAGTGCATCAAATGAGCCCCCTGTGTTGGTTTCAAACTTAATTCCACAAAACCATTTCTTTTTCTTGCCGTACCAGAGGGACAGTTTGGTCATCACTTCTCCGTTCTCGAATGTATACTCACGGTAAGTCCCTTTTGGAGTTCCATAGCTCTCAGAGTCTCCATTCGTGCGCCAAATCTTTATACCCCTATATCCTTTATTCTGGTAATAGACGCCGATTCTCTTCAACATGCTCCCATCTTCTCCGCCGTAGTACGAGAATGCATCTCCGCCCCCGTAGCCGACTTGTTCGTAAGTCACAAAAGGACTATCGTCTCCAAACTCAGTGTAGGTAGCTCCTCCCCCTTTCTTTCCGCCGAGATCAATGTCAGATGTGTTGTCTAGAATACAGCTTGGGTCATGCACCGTTTGAAGCACTGCACAGTATGTACAGTCGAAATCGGGGTTTTTTGTCATCAATCTTTGCATAAATTGTTTTAGTCATAGTAATTCATCGGATTTTTTTTCTACCGTTTTTTATCGCCTAGAAAGTGTAATCAAATGGACAAAAAAAATCGATTTCGACTGTACCACTTTTAAGTACTGATTTTCAATACTCTTGAGTTGTTATTAGTGTCATTTGAGAATATTTTGTACAGAATCTTACAACTCACTACTTACCTCCATCTGAGTACTCAATATCAAGTTCATCATCTATAACGAGATAGTTATTTATAATTATTGAAGGTGCAGCTATCAATCAGAGTTTAAGTTGTCAAATCACCAACAGAGTTGTCGCCACAGACTTTATATTTTGATCAGAAAATATGTAGAAATTTGATCAAAAATGTGAAATTTCAATACTAATTAATAAAATTCCACATTTCTGATAAAAATTCTACATATTTTTTGATCAAAATATACAGTCTCTCTGATTTGTTGATAAATATGAACATTAGTTTCCGGTGAATAAAACATACAGTGGAATTCACATATGATTGGAAACTTGGGTTTTGTTTACAAAAATGTTGCTAATACGCGAAGCTAATAAGGGAACAGAATTAATACAAAATTTACACTTGAGACTTGAAAATTGGTTGCAATAGACTGGATATAATATCAAAATGTACTGAACATTTTGTTGATAATATGACATGTTTAGTATTTGTAATGGGTAGAACATCTCTATGTAGATTAGATAACTAAATATTATAATCTTGTGACATACCTGACTCTATGATTGGGAAGGCAATCGCTAGAAGACACAATGAATTAAACACAGTCAAGCCTGTACATAACAAGCATTTTAGGCCTGTCCTTCGAATGTCAGTTATAAACAGGTCTTACTACCATTTTACTTGTATTAGTCCGTAACAATACATGCTAGGCCACAGAATAACGAAGTAACTTACTCAGAGAGATGACTGCGAATACTAGCAGGAACACCAGTTTCATAGTTTAATTCTAATTGGTTGATTTAAATCTGATAATCTATGCAATTAAATCTGTGTTTGTTGAATAGCGTAGTTTATTCGTAAATCTGTTCTAACTACTTAAATCATATTTAGTTTAATCGATGTTATTACGAGTACTTTTTAGATTTTTCACAATTTCTCTCTGTATTTAGTATTTATATTAGTTTGTAGAATAAGAGGTAGTAGTCATGAAGTGATTAAAAATTGCGGAGTAACACTCATGAGTTATTTATTTTTCTAGTTTTAATTGAGACAATAGATATTTTTTAATCTGTTTCATGCAAATTTTATCTTTGGAATTCTATATTTTCAGCTTTTATTTTGTTTGTTATTGAGTCACGTTACTATTCAAGTATTGTTAGTGGAAATACATAGAATTCCTCAACTTCGTGATTAACACCATGTTCCTTCACTAATTAATAACAGTAAAGAAGCACCAACCAAGACGCGGTCGTCCCAGACTGTGTTCGAGGTGAAAAATGTAATCCAGATCGTCGTAATGAGACCGTTTAGCATAGTGAATTTGATCATAAGAAGTTGTATCATACATGATGTGTCGTTGTTTAGTTATTCCAAATCCATTTACTGCAGCACTCGAGTTACTCTATTGACATTCAATTTTGATTATCAAGTGTATATAGTATATTGTTCTATCATAGCAAACTATGCAACAGATAATATATAAGAGATCTGGACTGATATTGTCTTTAAAACGCAGCTATTCTGGCCTATTTTCTTATTTTAACTAAATCGTGAGGGCATACCCATACCTCCCCAGCAGGGGTGTAGTACAAGGGGAGCGGCTTCCTAATTTTCAGAGATATAGCGCGTTTAACATTTTCCTGACGGATTAGTACAGTCTTTTCAATGATTGTAAATTCTTTCTATTTTCTTGATTTCTCTTATTCTTTTGCAATTTTATGTAGGAGCGGCGATCGCAAAACCATTTGTGACAATTTATTGATTGTTCATGTCCTACCAACGTGTTGGCGTCGAATACTATTTTACAGTCGCTCCCCGCTTTAATTTTGAGCACTGCACACTGCTCCCCAGGGGAAAACTTGATTCTGAGATTGAATTTATCTTTGTTTTGTCAGATACGTAATAGGTTCCGTCCATTATCAGATCAAGAATAGATATTCAAGTTCCTTGGAGGTGTGAAAAACTATGATTAGAAATATATATAATACCTAAAATGAAGAACTACTCCAGCACCTTCAATTCACACATATCCCAACATTCCATATCGATCAGTTGGTAACGATGAATTATAAGTTCTGTTTCTTATCTGGAATATTATGTTAATTCTGGGTTCTCTGATAAATGATCCATTTGTTTGTTTCATGATAAACTACTTCAGTTGACCTAGTAAAGCAAGAATATCACAGAACGTAAGTTCACGTGTCCACAACAGCTGATTCTAGTAATTGATATGTTCTCCACATGAAGCCCACCCCCTAATAGATAACATTCACCAGCTGATTATCTACACATTCCAATCACCAGATTATACTTCATAGTAAATGCAGCGAAGAGGTATACTACGTAGTTTATAATGAATAGAATCTTCACTCTTCCAGCAGTGTTTCCCTCAGGATTATTGGAAAGCACGTTACTTTTCCAATTTTTATGCGGTTTATTTGGGTAAATTGCATTATTTAACAACAAAAGCTCATTATTTGACAAACTAAGCGCGTTAAACAGCTGCCTTGCCTTCCATCCAAAATACTCGCATCGGGATAGCTTTTCACAAATACCGCTACTTTATGTGCATTTCTTAAACAAATATAATGTACCATATATCCTTGAATAGTAGACAGGGAGATTATTAATAATCTTAGCTACATTTTCCACTGCTGAAAATGACCATTTCAGATATCAGAGACTTTTAATGAAATGACCACACGAATGAATGTATAATAGTTAAGGCCCCCATACACGATGCAACATGTTGCTTGCAACAATTTTCCGTGGAGCATAGTTTCATGCAATATTGTTGCCTGAATTTCGTGCTTATTTAATAATTTTGATTCTACAAGTATATACCTATTTGTGGAATCTTTTGTTTAAATTGAACTAATTACCGTATTTCCCTGAATAAGCGCCGGGGCTCGAATAAACGTCGGACGCCGGGGGATTTTAGTTCTCAGTTGTGGCAAAAATAAAAGTGCCAGTCAATGTAGTAAACAAAAAAAGAGCGCCGGGTCAAAATATCGAATGAAAAAAATAAGCGCCGGGTCTAAAGGCGCACGAAATAAATAATCGCCCGGGCGCTTATTCAAAGCAATACGGTACATCAAATTTATTCTGCATTTTTACATAATAATCCTGTGATAATTTATTAATTTGTAAGTGTGTATTGATTGTTGAATGACGTATTCAATAAAGATGACTTTCTATTGTCTATTTTAATGGCTTGATCGTATTTTTGATCATGCTTATCGTTATCGTAATAATTAATATAATTTTGATGCAGAATGTTGCATGAAAATAGAACATGTTATATTTCCATGCAACATTGTAGCATGCAATACTCGACATACACGATGCAACTTTGTTTCATGCAACATTTGTTGCATGCAAAATACTACCATACACGATGCAACATTGTTGCATACAACAATGTTTCATGCAACCTTTGTTGCATGAAATTTTAGCATACACGATGCAACTTTGTTACATGCAACATTTGCATGCAACAAAGTTGCATCGTGTATGGGGGCCAAGGAATTATCTAGGAGCGCGAGACGCTCCTTTAGGCGTATGATTTTAAGCAGCAAAGTGTTTAGGAGCGTAAAAATTCAGAAAAATACCCAATTTACCCAATAAAGTAATGTCATTTAGCGATTTAGACGTATGAAAATTTAGAAATTTTAGATTAGGAGCGTATCTCTGGAAGGCTGTATAATACCCTGATGGGGGTCTTAAGAGGGAAAAATTTACAACAAACTTTATTTTAAGAGGTAAGCAAAAGTTTTACTCTTCGGGGCGATTATAGCGGATCTAGCACGTTTGCGTACAGTACAGTTGTGTACAATTTAAATGGGAGTTGTAATTTAATTATCATAACCAGAAGTATAAATGTGTTTATGAAAGGGATAATTAAAGTATAGTTCTTAAAGATTTGATCCTCCAACGAGGCAATGAACATATGGTATTTTATAAACTTGTCCTCCCCAAATGTATTGATAGATCTCAAAATAGTTCGGTAGTTACAGTTAGTTGCAGTTTATTTATCTTTAACATTTCTAATGAATTATTAGTTTAAAAACCCTTAAAAACTTAAAAACCCCTGTACGCAACTGTGATATACGCAAATGTGCGGCTCCCATTATTAGCGCATATACGGTATTTATCATAGAGCTTCAAAATGCAATACTCGAAATTAATCCTCGAAAACCCTAAAAGCTGCAATTGATGATTAAGAATAAAATATTAGTGCAATCCGCAGATCGACTGCGGACAGGAGTTGCCTTACGGCAGTGTGCCAGTCCCACGTGTTAATATTAAATTCTTGATGTGTTAGCATGGAGGATAGTTTGGTTGTGGCGGTTCGAGAGCTGCAGAATCTGGTCTCTCTTCTGTCCCAGGAGAACCTTACTCGAGCGGAGGATTCCAAACTGGAGGAGTTGGGGGACAGACTACTGGGACTGCTGGAGGGGTTTCCGAGACAGAGCGAACACTCACAAATGCGAGGACATTTCTCTTCTATCCACGCATCAGCTGTCACACTCTGGAATCTCGCTGTCGCGTTTAGAGCCTCTGGAAATGTGAGTTTATTCCTCACTCATAACTCATAGAGACACAATCCAAATTCCTAACCGAACATTATGCCTAGTCCCTGGTCGTTAATTTTCCATTATTGCATTGTCATACGTCTAAAATGCGTGAGCCATGTGAAAACATTTGTTTCACCACTTCAAAGCCTCCTTGACACCTGATTTCGGAATCCATTCTCCCATCAAATGCCATTCGTCCCTTCATCCTGTTCTCACAACTAAAATCACCCATTTCATCAATGGTACATTGTCATCACGCCTTCGGTTTGTAGCCGTTCTGACCTGTCCCATGTCAAGTTTCAATCCACGCAATGTCAGTAATAAAAACGCGCTTAGCTTGCACTCAGTTCTGATAATGTTAGAAGCTCAATCACTTAGAGCGTTTAATACGTGTATTAATATCTTACTTCCGATTGGTTAACATTAAAAATCTATTTTGGTATTTAATACATCGAATTTTGTAGTGTGCGAATGTTTGTAATTTATCTCTATTCTATTTTTAGACCCGCAAATGCTTCGTTGCGCAGTTGCGTCACGTGTCGCTGGGGTTAGTCCTCCTATCGGAGCCCCCCTCCCCCCAGGTCTCGCACCTCAAGAAGCTGCTGGCCATGTCCCTCAAGACCACCAGGTCCTGGCTGGACGCGGGGAACTTCGTGATGGCAGACGCAGCTATCGTGCACGGCTGGGAGCAAGCGGACAGATTGTCCAAGTGCGTAGGCTCTGACCCTGAAGCAGCCGCCGTTGTTTCTGCTTCTAAGGTTTGTTACGGTTTTAGTTAAGGTTGGTGTTTCCTTCCAGAACTAACTCAAAAAGTTTTCATTATTTTCTCCTGAATATTTTTGTGGAAACTATTCTCGATGAGTTAACTGCGAAAATACACTTTTCGGGAGCTCAAGAAGCAAGAAAAAATTTCTTTTAAAAAAAGTCACCTAATTTATAGAGGACATTCAAGGAAACTTCACTGGCTAATGCCTCTTTTACTCAATTATTCTTGCACGAAATGGTTGAATAAAGAAAATAATAGGAATCGAATTTTCAATTTAACCCGCGGTTGGCTAGGAATGTTGAAAGTGAAAATGAAAGTACATTGAAAGTGAAAATGGGGTTTTCTCTATTTATACTTTTGAGACGTAGCCAGGCGAGGGTTAATTAATGATTGATTCATAGAGTAGATTCTCCTGCGATTCAATGAAGGCATCTCTTTGTTGGATATTATGTGTGGATTGAAACTGCTGTTTTACTTTCATTGTTCAACCACGGATTTGATTATTCGCTGTATATCCTTTGGGAATGTTTTAGTTTCTAAATCCGAATGGAAATTACTACTAAAATTATTAAAACATAGTTACACTGTAGTATGCCAAAATAAGCTCTTCATTCATTCTTTATAACCATCAGAATATTGCATACGTATTTAGAAAACTCTTGTTATAGACGAAATTCCGGATGCTTTAAATACTTCAAACTTTATTTTCGATTTCATTTACTATTATTAACTTCTGGTTCAAGTTAAAGATTTCGTAGCTCAAAAGAAATTCAATTCCTCATTAAGCGTTACTTCCATCCGAAGCCAATATAGGAACTATTATCAACACTGTACCCGACTAAATAATCTTACTACCTTACAGAACTCGTGTCTGCTGTCCGATGGATATGACTTCCTGTCACTGTGGATTACGTATTATACAATTTGTAAGACTTGACTTGAGTGAATATTAGTTCTAACCAATTTTCGATGTTTTCATAATAGACAATCCATCATCATCATCATCATCTACGCACGTAGCTGCTTTTAGCAGTAGTGGTTAGTTAAATTTTACTAAAATTGGCCACATCGTAGAATTTCTATTTTAGTTTCTGTAAGTCCCTGTTGTATCCATTCCAATCAGGATTTTCCATTCACAGTATTTGAAATATGGTTACTATTGATGTTTAATGTAACCCGTACTTCTTGGTTATTTTTGCACGTCTGTATGTCATATGAGCATTTATACACCGCAGCAGTTTAAAGATGAAACATGTGGTTCAACTGTAATCTTTTATAATATTTTGACTAGGAAACGTTAGTTTAACTTTATGATGGATTCTGTCGAGTCGTGTTGTACTGTGGTACTCCAAGTCTAGTATAAATAGCTTCTCTTCCACTAGTCGACAGTAATACGATCCTATTAGCATACTATAAGCCTGTCCAATGGAGAAACTCATTCAACTTTTGGGAAAGGATGAAAACAAAATCTGCGCCGACTGCAAAAAGCCTGAAGCTAATTGGTGCAATGTCCCTCTTGGGACTTTTATCTGTTCAGAATGTGTGGGGGTGCACCAGACCATCCCGGAGATTAACGGGAACATAGCTCGTATAGAAGATTACAGCTGGAAAGAAGAAGAGATTAGCCGCTTAGTTGGTAACGAACTGAACAAAGAGTTGGAGAAATTCATCCCTCCTTATTTCGTCACTTCTAGACCAGGGGTAGAGCAGGTCTATGAAGAAATATTTACACGTGCGAAATACGTCACCAAACTGTTCGTATCAGAATCAATACAAGCGTACCACTCCGCCACGTCTGGAAAGAAATCAGGCGGGCTTTTGTTCGTGGAGACCACTCCCACGGAAGGATCTGTCCTCTGGTACCCCCGCTACGTCTGTCTGGAAGCGGGAGAAGTGAGTGTCTACGAGTCCCGCTCTTCCCTAGAGCCTCTGTTCTCGATGAAACTGGAAGACCTCGTCGTGCGAATGGAGCAGGAGGAAGGCACCGTCACAAAGGGGCTCGTTTTCATCCACTTCTACAAGTCCGGCACTTGCCCTAACACCTACTACTTCTTCACCTACCCCAAAGACACCATTGATTGGTACTATGCGTTGAAAGCCGCGCAGATGAATGTGACTCAGAAGCACAGCATAGAGCGGACTATCCTGGCCGCGTCCACCTCTCTAAATCGGTCTGGATACATGCACAAAACCGGAAGTCATATTAATGACAAGTGGCGGAAGAGATGGTTCGTTGTCCGCGATACGACTGTGTGCTATTATAAGAACAAAGACAGCAAGAAGCCGAAAGGTGTTTTCACACTCTGTGGGAATACGCGTGTGTCGCGGGTTGAAAGTGGTCCGCTATACCACACACATAAGTCGCCAACACCTCACACTTTTCTTGTAACTACCCCCAATCGGATTTACAGAATGTGCGCTGACTCGGTTACGGAGCAGGATGCGTGGGTGAAAATGTTTGAGAACATTCTATTCTTGAAGTATATGGCCTAACTAACTCATCTACTGTGTATATGAGGATTTAATAATTTTAATTAATACTATAATCACATCTGTTTTAAAACGCAAGAGAATCCACTTTACTTTTAAGCAGTTTTGGCTTTGACAGAATTGTTTTAATCGCCCAATGGCAGTTGAAACCATCAGCTACCTTGCGGTTAGTATTTCCCTTTTGCTGGCTGTAATACCAGGCGCCTCTCCTAATACGTCTGTCACTGTCTTCTAGTCTGCTTATGAGCCAAACACACGTTTAGAGAGAATCGTAAATGAAATGATTATAATTGGACAAACTTGCAATCTCTGGCACAATAGGACTTTTAATTACCAAATATTTGAGTATTTAAATTTAATCTGAATACAATGGTTTTTAACTTTTTCCAGGAATTGAAATTAAATTAGGGACATTCATATTAGAATTGACTCAGTCAGTCTTTGCAAGCATAATGTTATGTCGAATATTTGCGTAGAAATATTAATTTCCTGAATTTGATTAGTTAATACTGTATAACGTTTCTCTGAATATGATCAAAAGTTTATGTGTACTTCAAAAATATGGAGGATATTTTAGAAATTTTATTTTCTATTCACACTATTATAACAGTATTTTAATGCTAATCTGTGGCTCTAAGACTTGGAACTTGTGTCATTGTGAAACACAAAAATTTTATTTGTAGAATGCGACGTAACCTTTAATGGAAAATGTCCACGCGCACACGAAAATATTTAAAAATACGATTTATGTTGTAATATCTGAATGGTACTTCAACCTCATTATTTGAATGGATAATTATGCCAGAATAAACACAACTATTGAAATTTAAAAATTGCAAACCATCACAAATTCATTATACGGCATTCGAAAGCGTTAATTGTTCGGAGAAGTATTTTGTACATTTTTTGATTACTAATTTATTTAGCCAATCAAATGACATACGAAACATTATATCAGCTAAACCTTTGAATAGGTGATGAGAAGAATTTTTTTAAAATTACAGCAACAACTGGACTCTTCTAGACATCGTATAAAAAAGCTGGACTTTACCTAAATGATCAAAAACGACAACTGAACTGTTCAGGAGAAAACTGCCATCTTGTCACACCCTACTTTGAATCATGTTTGTCATGACAATTGAGACACATTAATTCTTCGCATCTGATAGGTCCGCTTGCTGGCCTGCAAGTCAGAGGCGTGGTTAGGCCTATCCGAGCAGGAGCGAGCGCTGGACTGCATTGGCCAGGCCAAACAGCTGTTGCCACACGTCTCTCTATCCGAGCGAGCCTGGGTGTCCGTCCACTGCTACAACCTAGGACTCGAACTGTACAAGAGCGGCGCCTATGGGAAGTGCATGAGCTGGCTGAAGGAGAGCTACGAGATAGGAAGACAGGGCCACTGCATCGAAGCGATCAAGCAGGCCCGCACGCTCCGAGTGATTGCTCTCGCGTATTTAGAGAGCGACGACTCTGAGAGAGATTGGCTCAAGTCCCTGAACACTGTGGAGCTGTCCTTGACGGAACATGTCCACCCATCCGGCTTGTTCCTGAAGTTCAAGGTGCTGCTACACGGTAGACAGGTAAGAGCATTTCACAGCTGATAACGTTATTGTTCTGTTAGCTCATTCAAATAATGATTGAATAGACTCCAACTTGTTCCGAGTTGGTTTCTACGAATTCTGACTAGGAATTCAGATTGGCGAGCCTTCCAATGAATAAGAATTGTTGCGTTTAGTTCTCAGTAGAGATTACAGTGAATAGAAATCTTATGAGTAGCGCCGCATTATCTCGAGAAGCATTTGGACTTTTGAGAACATCGATGAAACATCATGATTCTGATAATCAGTTCAGATTTCAGTTTTGTCTATTGGGTGGATTGTATGCGGAAATTCCAATGAACTTTAATTTGAATAAATGGTTCTAATTTTAATTTTTGGAAATTCTCTGTTTCCTGTCAGAAGATGTGATTCACAGAATTTGAGTAGATATGATGTTTCATGAAATCTGAAACTATTGCATAGATAAATATGACTATGAAATGGTACTTTATTAACTAGCTACTAGAATCAAGGATTGAAAGAGAATATTGATGCTATTTTTAGACTTCTGGGGGACAGGAAATGCAGATCCGGTCCGCTCTCTTTGACCTGATTCGCTGTCCGGATTCTGAGTTGGAATTGAGCCTAACTGCTGTCCGAATGGCCGCGGACACAGCTGGCCTATCAGAACTCGCCTTTCTCTCTCTCTCCACTCTCAGAGAATTCCATAGCTCCACTCCTGGCACTAACAAGTGCGCTCTGTTGCAGCTGGAGCTGCTGCTGAGAGCTGATAGGCTGGAGGAGGCGGGGGAACTGCTGTCAGGGATGGCGGAGTTCGGGTTAGAGGTGGAGGTGAGTAAGCGGCTGGTTATGCTCATTTGGGACCAAGCCACTCGCCTGGTGGAGACAGGCAGACACAGCCAAGCCATTCTCCTCTACGATCACTGCATTGCAAGGTACGCAGTCTTATGAATTATTATCCGACCACTAAATATATCATAGACTTTTCATGAATTGAGCCAACCTTTGGTTAGAACTTTTTGTTTATAATACGGTTACTCCGAAATGTCAGTATATAGAGTATTGCGTGGATACGATGATTTGTATTGTATTATAGTTGAGGTTTCTCGTCTTAGTTAAATTTAGCAGAGCGATTTAGTTGTGCAATGATTCATCTTTGTTTAATAATTGCTGAATGTTAAAGATGTTTGATTTGACAGCGCTAAATCCTCCTACAACAGTGATGCTATTAATTAATGTTATACGTAGTCGGAATGTACAGTTATTCACTGATGCGAGAAGAGTTAGATATTTGTACGCAGGGGGATTCCTGGCTCGGAGCAAATCAAAGTATTTATTCTGGTCATCCATGCTTACTCTATTGAAACGTAGGCTGTGTTCTCTCTGCCCGAGTAGTAAGCACTCGTTAGTTCAATCTGGTCATTTGACAGTATCAGCTATACCTGTGTGTGTTGTAAGAATGCAAATTGCTTTATGATCTGATATTACAATTAAAAAGTGGATTTTCTAACAATTTTCAAGTGAAGTTGAATATACGGTGGAGAATAAAGAGGATTCTGCCTGTCGATTTGTCAAGTATTTAGATTTAAAAGGTCTACGTTCAGAAAATTCTTCACAATTCAAGGTTGAGAATTCATCTGGAGATATCTCGAGGCTATCTACGTATATTTTATTTGTCCACTTTTTCCTGAAGTATCTCCCACTCGTTAGAAACTGTCAGACTCAGTTGTCTAGACTCATTGAACTGTCCATCTCCACATCCTACATTCCCTACACAACCATGAGACGGATTTCTGTGTCTAATTGCAATATAATAGAGTATGTATCTCTGTTACAGGATCGTTGTACCTCATGGAAACATTCATGTGCTCATGTATGAACAGTTTTATGGATTTCTGATGAGGTCATCACTCTTACAATTGAGACATGTATCTGTGCATATTTTGGTAAAAACAGATGTTTCTATGGGAATAAGATTCAGACAGTTTGTTCTGAAAATGTCAATCAATCAATGGTATCAGATGAATGGAAATAAAATTTGATAAAATCTTGTATACAGTGAAACCTGTCTATAACTTCCACCCAAGGACTGGACAAAGCGACCCGTTATAGACAGGTTTCACTTTGCTTCAAATTCTATAATCCAGCTGCAATTAAGTTTATGTTACAATAATCAAACGCTCCATCGATTTATGTTATGACACTTCTCAAGGCAAGATACAGGTCTATAATGTAGTACACTGTTAGTGCATATTCACAATTATAGACCTGTATGTTGCCTTGAGGAGTGTCACAACATGATGGACTAAGAACTTTGCTAACTCATTTCCACTTACCCTCTTTCCCCGAATAAACGCCGGGGAGCTTATTCAGGGAAAGACGGTAAGTCATTTTATGGGAAACATATAAAAATGTGGGTCTCTAGGGAAGGATTATGAATTACGTACTTTTGATGCATAAAATCAACTTAAAACTGTTAGTTAGTCTCTAACTTTCATGGACAAGTGCAACCAATCAGGACTACTTTATTTATGTGATAAATTGGAACTTCTCATCGGATGTATACATACTGCAGTATTTGAGAAAAGTCCCAAATTTGTCACGAAAAAATAACTGGATCTTGATTTCATTTACCTTGCATCCATCACTATACTATCTTATAATACATAAAATTATATTATTCCTCCGTGGAGCTAGGTGAGGGGATTAGGAATGCCCATTATCAAATGATGGAAATAACGAGGAATTATCTCAGGAAAGTTTGCTGGTCCAACGAGACCCATACTTCCTGCAACACATATCCCACTCTACACATTTCAATTCTATACATAGCCATGAGCTAATTATAGAACTATCATGTGCACTGGTCTAGGTACTCAAGCTGCGGACTCGGAGAGACTAATTTGGCTAAACTTCACCGCAACAGAGCCACCTGTCTCATGGAGCTGGGGAAACTGGAAGACGCACAGTCTGCGTTCCAAATGGCGCTCAACTTCTGTCCGTCCAGCCCCTACACGCAATACATCGGCTACAAGCTCGCCATTCTGCTGGACAAGACTGCTCTAGTGAGTTCATTGTTAGGTAGATTTAATCTTGATCTTTATGATTATTTATGAAAACCGATTACTGTTTCCTGTGCTCGCATGTCTATACTCTAAGGTTTTAACTAATGCAAATTCTGAGGAAACTTTGCGCTCCATTATTCGACAGTTTATAGCTCAGTTTTACACTGAAACTATTATTTTACTGCTGAGTCTAGAACGCTAATTTATTCCTGTATAATTAAAAGCAGAATAATACAAGGTAATCTCAATTCGATATATATTAATGTTATCATTGTCACATGTGTTACAACAAACAAAATTGAGGGAATATTGTGAGATATGCGAATACAATTACGCATGTCTGTATTGTGTTGTTTCAACCTCGAGACGAACTTAGCTCAGGAAACAAGGTTAATGCTTGACTGGGATTCTTACATCTTCAAGAATTGTTTGAGAAATTCAGTTCCTTGAGAAAGAGTATAGGAGTGAATGCGAAACTGTGCTGATCTCTGTTTCCGATTTAGGAATTTATTGAAGTGAATTGGTCCCTAATTTTATTGTACCCTCACCTTATACCCCCCCAGCATCCCCTTTTAAATATTTTATCCTTCGCTGTTCTACAAGTATCTACCTAGAACTATACGGTTGCTGGCTAGCCGAGTTAATGCAGGAGTTTTATAGTGAAATAGGATATGATACGACTACGCCATACTACCTATTCATATTCTGGAGTTATAGTGTAGATGTAATTGTTGTACAATCACGTTAAACCATGACGAATGATGTCAGTTCGATGACCTTATTCCTGAGGAATTTAATTTACTCGACGGTGTCATTAATATCGACATCACATGTGGTCAGTGTTCCTGTGAGTAGTAATGATTATTCACTTATACAATTACATCCATCTCTGAAGTACAGTTCAATGAACCAAGGCTTCAGAATCCTCATCTTTACTTGAGCCGAACATTTACTGAACTACCAGTATTATTGCTACACTAATGTTTTCATCTATTTGGGGGGTTTTCTGGTTCTCAAAATTTCTAGGTAGCGAAAGGACTTTATACTATTCATAGGTTTATGTCCAATACTTCACCAAATCAATCTTAAATGTGAAGAGAATGAGTTTGTTGAGATAAAGTGTAGCACATTTAGAGCTTAGATTTCACTGTAGTGAACCAACCCATTCTCTACTCTAGGCGGGACAGCACCTCTCTAACATGATCTCCTCTCAACGCAGTGAGTGCGTGGGCGGGGAAGTGAGCACACAGGGCTTGCTGTCCCTGGCTGTGCAGGTAGCGTTTGAGAGTGGGAACAAGCTCGTGGCTTGTTCCGCACTGGAGCAGTTGGTGTGTTTGGAGGATAGCGCCACCTGTGACTCTCTGAGCGCGCTGAGATGTCTGGTGCGACTGAAGCTGACACTGATGGAAGGAGAAGAGGGCGAGCGAGTGGGGGCCAAGGGACAAGTTGTGAAGCTACTCGAAACTGCTCTCCTTCACCTGAGGAGAAAGAGCACGAATGAACAAGATAATATTTCTATGGAGGTATGTTGAGTTTTGAAAGATAGCCAATAGTATCGTTCATATCAATCTCTCTTTTCAAGCTTACTTAATTGGTAATTGAGTTTGAAAATTCCAAATTGTGGAATTGACATTGAGTACTTTTTATTTGGCTCCCAGGTAGGATGGTTCTCCAAAGTGGCATGGAACATGGCTCTCCAGTCGCACACGGACTACTCAGCCATGAAACAGTTCTTCGCTCTCTCCATGCGACTCAACAGTCTCTCTCCGCTCGACCCTTCCATCCAGTCCAGACAGAAGTCGTGTCTCGTGGGAGCATCGGCCGCCTCTCTCAAGTATCTGAAGAGTCTGGCCGATGAGGGAGAGGCTAAGTCAGTGGCAGAGGAAGTGCTGGGGTTTGTGGATCAAGGCAAGAAGCTGTGTGGGGGAGGAGGGCAGCCGGACAGCTCGCTTGTGTTCTTCCACTTGTTCGAGTTTGAGGCGAAGCATAGACTGGGGTATCAGAACCTCGGCAAGTGTCTAGAAGAGATCGCTCTGCTCCCAGCCTCAGACTGTAAGGTGGGTCTCACGTAGAAGCCCGCTTGTTAGCATTATGATCGTAATTCGATTATGATGGGAAATTAGCATTATGATTGTAATTTGATTATGGCGGGAATTCTTGAATTTTTATTGGTAATATAATAAGAGTAGTCATTTACAAACCGAGCAGTTTATTTCCCAATGGACGATACTGTAATCGTTAATAAGTTTTACTTATTTTCAGATATTCGAGGCGATCGCTGCCATTGCTTCTGGCGGGAACACTCACTCCAAGCGTCTCGCGGTCAAGTCCCTGCAACTCTCCTTAGAGCGCCTCAAGTGCTCCGATACGCCCCCCGACCTGACAAGGCAAGCAGAGCTCCACCACTCCCTCATCTCCATTCTGCTCTCGAACGAACTGCTCGTGGACTCTGCCGGCAGAGAGAACGCGTTCTCTACCTTCAAGCAAATCCTGACTCTCTTGGAGTCCTGCGAGCTCAATGGGAAGCAGAAGTACCCGGAGATAGACGCGGTGTGGCTGATGACGAAGTGCTGGAACCTGGGAGTTGTCCAGTACAGCAAGCAGCAGTTCGTAGAGGCAGAGAGGTACTGTGGACTAGCACTGAAGTTCCTCTACCAGCTCCACGAAATGAAGTCCGCTTACGAAGCTACTATGACTAATGTGTATTCTGAAATTCTCGCAAAACTCCCTGAATCTTCAGATTGTGTTATTTCGCAGCAACCCGAACTCTAACCTTGACTTACCCAGCAACCAATGATCCTGTATATATGTGTGTCGCTATTCGAGATTCTGAATCATGTTGTTTATGATTATAATTTGTTTGTCAGTAATATTAAAAATTCAATCAAAAATTGGATAATACTCAATTAATTTTCGTGATTATTGACTTCCTCAATTGCAATTATTGTGGTTATTCTCGTAAATAAATAAAAACATAAAGTCTTGTGGATAGATGAATTTCCTTCCATCAATTATCAATGTTTGATTGCTGTGATTCAAAGTTCAAAATTCCTCAGTATTTATTCGGTTGTTAGGTCAACTCAAACCATATCCGAACACCAGAATAAAACATCGCTCAATTATAATTCAAATCTCACTCAGTATATGTCTTCTCCCAGTCACATCCTTGCACTGACCTACCACAACAGTCTTCAACCTTTTACTGAGACGAAGATTGCTAGAATGGCATTCTAAAGGGTTTCCATTTAAAGATAGTCTTTTCAGAGAGTTCGGTAATTCGTTTTTGATTGAGAATTCTTTTAAATAATTGAACCCTAAGTTCACTTCCTCAATTTCTTCCAATCCTTTGAAGTTCAGTGCACTCACTGATTTAAGCCTGTTTTTGAAGAAATCTATTCGTTTTAGACTTCGGTTGCTGATGAAAGTTTCGTTACGAATATATTTTATTTTATTTAGAGACACGTTTAATTCTGTCAATCTTCTGTTGCCTGAAAACTGTTTCACAAACAAGGTAAACAATCTATTTTTAGAAATGTCCAGTCTGGTTAGACTGCTGAGGCCCTGGAATGTCTCTTCAGGAATAATTTCAAAAAAATTGTTCGATAAATCTAGTTTTCTGAGATTCTTGAGATTTGTGGTTGCATTTACTGTTAGCTCTGTTATTCTGTTTCTCGCCAATCCCAAATACGTAAGCTTTGTCAGTCCGGATAAATGGAGATCTGAAATCTCAGTTAGTTCGTTTCTACCCAAATCCAAACTCTCTAGCATTGAGAGGTCTTGGAAAATATTTTCAGGCAGCGTTTCAAGTCGATTTCCTTTTAAATTCAAAGACTTTAACTGTCTCAATCCTAAAAACGAATCTATCGGGAATATAGAAGTTGAGACTGCTGCCTCTACTACAATACTCAGCTGTTCCAGTTGTCCACATTCTGTCCAGTCTGGCAGAGTCACGTAACCATCTCTCTCCTGATTTTGCACAAATATTAACCTCACGTCTTCAAAAATGCTACACTTACAGAATTCACTGAAATTACCAACCTCATCCAATGCATTCGCTCTGTACATTACTTCTCTCGTACTCTCACCCACATATAACCATACAACTAGTAACGCCATGCAATCGAAGTAAATATTCAAATAAAACATCTCCCTATTCTACTCACTGTAGCACATCTTATAGGTATACATACAATCATGGACCTCACAAGATGTTATTTGTGTGAATTCATTCATTATTTGATGGCTAGTGCTCTCCAGTGTGACATTGGTGCCTTCTCTAAGCCATTGGATGGATCATCCACTGCATTTGTTCATTTTCTCTAATCTTGTGTCAAACAATTTCATACTTAAATGAAGACACATTTCTCTTGAAACAGTCAAGATTCTTCTCTTCTTTGAGCGATATTTTAGAAGTATAGCACATCAAGAGACCTTTATTGACTCTCACGATATCGTTGTGCTCTCAAGATTTTCGCTGTTCTATGATACCATTCTATTTCTCGCGATTTCGAACTTCATAACACTATTTTACCATGTCACACGATTTAGTTGATTACAGAGTGAGAGGCCTACCATTGAAAAATTATATTCTTTACATCGATCTCTACGAATAATGTCTTTGTCAATTTTAAAATGAGATTTGACGGAATTCGGTAAACAAAATTTTGTTTTTCTGTCGATTACGAATGAAATGTAACTACAGATGTGATCTTATTCTCACTATTTCCTATTAGCTAATGGCCATTAGATCAACTTTATTCTAAACTTTGACTCAATCAATGCATTCGTACAGTTTCAAACTTTACGTGTAAATTATATGTTGCATATTTTTGTCGAATTTTATCAGGAAAGAAACCCTAAACATCAAATTACATCAGAGATTTCTATCAATTAGACTGAGTAGGTTTGTTTAGGATTTCATTGAAATCGATGGTAATAGCCTTAGACACTATCTCCAAACAAGCCCACTCAAATCGAGCAATATTTTGCAAGATTCTGGCTTCTCTATTCACGCTATATAAATGAGGAGACACTCACACTGTAAGAGTTTTATGTTAAAAAATTAGTTATTAGTTCCACTCTTCCAATCCCCTCCAACAGTACATAGACACACATGTAATACTGTATTTGGGCTATTATTAGTATCATATGCAGGGCCGAAGCCACTAGTCCGATTGGTCCGGTTTCAACCTAACCACTTTTGACCAATTTAGCCTCAAAAGGGACCACTTTGTACGATCTGACTGGTTTCAACCTCACCACTTCACACCTGGTGACTACGGCCTTGGCATGAGTACGCATTTTGTTGTATCTAATTAGTCTAATGCTGAGTTCCTGCTCGCTGCCTACGATGAAGTACTGCGGAGCCGCGGTTAGGAAAGAGAGTCTGACCGAGTACGCATACTTCATATTCTGCAACTGCCTCGCTGCTCCGACAGAGAAGAGGCAGGAAGGCTCTGTCAAACTGCTGCGCAAGCGGTTTCCTGATCTCCACAAACTAATCTCGCACGACCTGTCCGCCTGTCTCACCAAGAACGCGTTAGTTTACGGTCCTAGCCACAGACAGGATTTTAACATGTCTGATCTGGAGACGGCTCTGAATCAGTTTTGCAGTCGAAACGGATTCGACGACCTTCCTTACACCGCCGCTGCTAACTCCATCGCCGCGCAGTTCAAGCGGATCGGCAGCACTCGAGGCAGAATGGCGCTGAGCAGTAGTTACGTAATGGAGACTGCGTTGATCGATGATGAGAGAGGAGCAGAGTTTGAGTCAGAGCAATTGTGCAGAGAACAAGTGCCTGACATTCCGGATAACGGCTCACAGACAGATTCGTTTACATACACTGACACGAGTTTCGGTTCTGGAGACAGAGAGAGGGAGTTGAGGGACGAGAGCATCACTCCCACTCCTCAGCCTCGTACCGCTGTCACTTACGATGCAGATTTGAGTTCTGAGAATGACGCACACACTTCCTCCACAATCCTGCAGGAATCTTGCAGGAAGAAGCACAGTGAATTCAAGCGACACAGCGCCGTTAAGAAACAGACAATAATAATCCCGATGCCAGGACCAGACTACCACGGACCAGACAGAATTTTCAAAGTCAGCATCATTTCATTCTATTTCAGTATCCATAGTCTATGTTACCACATTCCTACCTCCCCTTTAGATCGTTATGCTGGGGAATTCAGGAGTTGGGAAGTCATCTATAGTGTCTTCTCTTGTCCTTGGCAACGCGCGGTATGCGCTCGCTACGATCGGTGTGGACATGGTGGTGAAGACATTCATGGTGCAAGGTGTGAAAGTGTCGCTGCAGATCTGGGACACGGCGGGAGAGGAACGGTTCCACTGTATGGCGCCCAGCTATATCCGGAAAGCGGACGCGGTGATTCTCGTGTACGACATCTCAGACCACACCTCCTTCGTGGACGTTCCTCTCTACTGGGTGCCCTTCATCCGGAAACATTTGACAGGTTAGCTCCTCGCGTTTCTAAATTAAATCCTAGGATTTAACATATTTATTCCAATCAATGATTGAGTTTAACTCCAAATGTTTGAAATTAGCGGCTGTTAAGCCAAATACATGTTAGCCTCAATAATATATATATATAGTACACCCTCGCTAATCCGAACACTTCATTCTTACAATCCGAACACCCAAAATATACCTTATTCGCCTCTATGCTTTGAATCAACGTTTATAATCTTATATCTTTCAATAAGATTGAGAAACTTAGTTAAAAAGCAATCCTAACGAAATAATATTTTTAATATTCTAACATTACAAATTTATTATAGTTAATGCCCCATTGAATTACTGCTAATTCACTAATCCGAACGATTTTTTCGATCATTGGCACAGAGCTGTTCAGATTAGCGATGGTTTACTGTACTAATAATATCATCACAACGTATCTAATGCTAACCAACTGCTCCCGTTAACACGAGTTACGTTCTATCCCACTGATCCCGACAGGAGACAACGCATCGCTCCTGCTCCTCGGGAACAAGATAGACAAGTCCGCGCAGAGGGTCATCACAGGGGAGGACGGATCGGTCCTGGCCCGGGACGGAGGGATGGAGTTCAGAGAAGTGTCTTCACGCGATTCGGACACAGTCTGCAGTGTCTACCACTCACTGGCTCAGACTCTGGTGGCTAACGAGAATGCAGAGTTGGACCGATTCTCTCAGCTCACTCTGACAGTGAGGCGGGCGCAGGCCGCTCTTCAAGATTCTCCTCGCCACAACAGCTCCTGCCTCTGCTGACTCAACTGCCTTTAATGGTGCAATCACTTCCTTTCCACTTCTTCAACTTATTTGTATATGACGTCACTTCTTTGTAAATTTGTATATGTTGTTTTGGTTGTAATATTTTGTTTAAATTATAAAGCGCCTCTTCCCTACTTTTCATTACAGCTATTGCGCTCCATTCAATCTGAGCTGAGCAGCTCTGTGACTAGAATCACTCGTGTTGTAGAGAAAGGATGTGAATGCTATTTTTGTTAAATTTTCTCAAGTTGGAACATTTTCTTAAACCATAGAATACCTGCACGCTTGAAGCGCCGAATAAACATAAGAATACTGCAGTAAGTACACTGAAATTAATTGCCAGCTTTCCACAGTCAACTTTAGTTGTTTAATAATGCAATGTTAACTGGTTGAGCGTTATGAGTGTCGAACAGTTCCTCTCAGCCCTAAATACTTTCCTACCTGAGGCAGAATAATTTCTGCTCGGAACTCTTGAGAACGAAAGCCTCTCAGAGAGCGCAGGATCTGAATTAAGTTCAATCAGAGAGAAGTTGAATAGTTTAAAATCGATTGCACTGAAATCTCCAATGCAACCTCGAGTACATTTCTATCTTCGTTCAAAGCTAACCCGATCACTGCACCAGCCAGAATCTGATTTCAGTTTTGAAAATTCGCAATCTCCATGTTCTATCCAATCAGTCTCCATCATTCTGACTCCTCCCTCCCCATTCTTGTACGAATCAGATGAACAGCTCCCGATTGTCACCTCTCGAACGAGTCAGGATACAAACTCACAAGCATCTAGCTTCTCCTTACGGATAAATGGCAATTCACCGACTGGTTTTCCTTCTAGATCTCTCCATGCTGACAATTCCCAAGCTAGGTGGATGGATAGCACTATTTGTAGTTAAGTACTGTCGACTAGTTTTTAATCGTAATGCAAATCTAGGAGTGAGACGATCAGTAACGACACACAAAATGATGACGTCATAGATGTCCATGCAAATCCAGACGAGGCGTTTCCTTCCTCTCTCTCAGACTGTGAGACTGCCTGTGAATCCAGAACTAAAACCGGAACTAACACCTGTCAATTCACGGATTCTGAATATCGTGTGACAGCTAAACCCTCAGTGTTCTCCAGATTGGGTGTCAGGAACAGCTTTATTCTCGATTCGACTGTTCTAGGTTAGAACTATGTAGCATATATATCATGTAGATGAGTTTGTATACTTTCTAGTTCTCGACTTTTATTATTGAGCATAATTTGAGGACTTTTTGGGCATGTTTTGATTTTTCAATCTATGCCCTTTAATAGTTCAAAGCTAGTTTCTATTTATTTTGATTTACGAAGCCTAAATGTTTGTGTTTAGAGCGGCAGCAGTTAATCCGCACTCTAACGCAGCACTACAGCATTGCACACCAGAAAAACAGAGCTGAGTATAAATGTGACAAATGTCGCGAGGTTGTTCAGGTCAATGTTGGGATGCATTATAAATGCAATCTCTGTTTAGCGAAATATGTGAAGATGGAAGAATTTGCTCAACACAGAACTATCGGAAGTGAGAAAGCATTTTGTTCGCATTGTAAGATTGACTTTAGAAACAAGTGTGAACTCACACAGCACAAGAAAACCAAAAAGCACCCAAATCCTAAATTATGTGAGAATTGCCTGCAGAAAGCTGAGAGTAAACCGAATATCTCACAAGTTTGCGAGGATAACTCTTCTCCAGAACACGAAATCGATGGAAGTTATCGATGCTTGAAATGCTTCAAAAGATTTAAGTTAAGCTCTCAACTCAATACTCATATAAACCACCATCACAGAGATTTAGACTCATGTATTTCGGAGAGCTCTCACTCTCTACTTCCTGTTAGAGCTGAGGTCTGGCCTCCTCTCAAGCTAGCCAGATTATCTACTAACGAGTTAGACTCAGATTGTGAGATCACTCAAGATATGACTGACGCTCATTCAGTTTAACTCGACATGGAATCGATCTGATTTATATTTATAACTCAGAATTAAATTCACAGCTACAAACTACTTATTTTTAATCAACACACATATAGACTCACTTCTCATTAGCTATAGTGTGTATTTTAACATTTCCATTTAACTGTAGATTTTGAATTACTTATTTGTGAGACGAAGAGATTCCATTTGAGAGCAAATCACAATTTTTAAAGTTGACATTTCCAGCAGAGTTAGAGACGGTTATGATTGCAATCGATTCCAAATGTCCAAATTTTCTTTATTTCTATGTTTGTGTATATTTTGACCAGGGTTACCATACGTCCTTTTTTAGAAAGGACAGTCCTTCTTTTTTGCTACTTGTCCTTTTTAAAATATGCTGTCCTTTTTGTCCTTTTTTTTCGCTTTTTGTCCTTATTGTCCTTTTTTTCGCTTTTTGTCCTTTTTGTTCTTATAAACTCATTCTTGTCCTTTTACGTTTTACTTGTAGATTATATACTAGAATGGCTATCATGATGATTTAGCATATTTTGGAAATCGAAACCCTAGGTGAGAATTTACATATATGTCCGCAGCTTCACAAAAAAATTCAAACCGATATCTCTTAAACTCAGGTCTGTACACCACATACGGCCGGACACCAGCACTCATTTTAGAACTGTGCTACTATAACATTATATTGGATCAGAGATCCAATATAATGATATAGAAGCACACTAAAAACATTCAAAACAATTCCTTGGGGTGCTAGCACCCAGACAGCCATTATTGTCGTTCGCTACGCTCTCTCTTTACATCGTTTTTCTAAATCTTCGATCTATCCCTGAGTGTCCTTTTTTTTATGACTGAGGAGATGGCAACCCTGATTTTGACGAACTTTTGGTTTTCAAAATCAATGTTGATGCCGAGTATGGATATGAGCTGTACTGAGAGTTTTCAACTGTTAGGCAATAGCTGTCAATGCGTCGATGTGCTTTAGAATTTTTCATTATTATTAATGAGTTATGGTATGTTGAGTTATTTTTTCTAGATTCCTTATAATTTAGAATTATTCTGATTGAAAAATGGAGGAATTTTCTAAACAAATGAATTTCTCTCTTGGAAAGAATATTATAACTCTCTCTGATGCGATATCTCTTGATTCCTTAAACTTCTCCTCTCTTTCTATCTCTGATCTTCCTTCTTATATGCTCAGAAGGATTATGCTCCTGGACGCATCAAGTCGAAATCTACCCAGCCTTCCAATCAATCCGTTGAATGGATCTGCCTCAACGATAGTGAACGACAATCTTATTTCTGCTTTCCTGGATGAAGAAGATGAAGATGGTGTAGTCCATCCTATGGATGTGTTTTTGTATATTTTCTTGAAATCACATCCAATATTTCGCCAAACCCTCGTGAACCAAATCTCCAAGTGTCTGCTCTCTCTTCCACTCATTACCTATGATTCCATTTCTAATCGAGTAACTTTTAATCATTTCGCTTTCCAAACTCTGATATTGAATCGTTGTTTTGGCAAAGATAGTACAAAAGCATTCTCAGCTGTTGATGAACCTCTCCCAATCGTTTCATTTATGCGGTTTTGTGATTGTGAGAATAGTCAAAAGTCTGAATTCTTAAATCGAATTCTTAAAATAAATCATGAGTACTTTTTCCATAAAGATTGCAGTGGCAATACAAAGAAAAGATATCTTTTGGACGGAACAGTTGAAGTTGCTTGGTATCTCCCAAAATGTATAGAAACGTGTATCATCAAACAGCATTTCATAATGCTTAACCTTAGAGGGAATGCTTGCAACTTTCCTAAGCAACGCGAATTTCTTAGCGAAATTTCAAACATATTTTATGTATTCGTTCCACTGTCTGAGCTAACACAGGATATTGCCAAACAGCTTGAAGAAATTCATGATAAATCCAAAGCTAAAGTTATTTTTCTCATTTATAAAGGAAATTCGAACAGAAATCCTTGTCCTGAGTGTATCCCAAATATATTGAATGATAAACAGAAAACGATCGGTTTAAGGAAGAGAAATACTTGTCAAAACTTGGAGCTCATAGAGAAATCGATTTCACAAAGTATCGATGAAGATAGACAGATTCCACTAACACTAACTGAGTGCATTCAAATTGCAACTCGGTTTGGTATATCCGTTGATACAATGGAAGAAGAGATCTTATCCAACCAAAATATAGTTGATGCAGCTTGTAAAGATATTCAGCAGATATCAATGGATGAAAGGGGTGTTTCAGTTTCTTCGTGTAAAAGATCTCTTGGAGAACTGAAACAACGATTGCTACCGCTTCAAACGAAGTTCGGCGATTGGGCTGAGGCAAACAGAGAGCTTCAACAAGTTGGTAAAAGTGAATTTAAGGAATACTATCAAGACCTTGAAAACGCGCGGATTGAGGCGAGATCTTCGCAGATAGAATTATTAGCCAGGCCTTCAACTTTGTTTTCTGAAGTCTTAAAACAATGTCCCCGGTTAACCAAAGACAAATCTGGATTTTTTTTGTTTTGGGAGCTTCTAAAGAATTATTTGAATGTTGTATCTAGAAAACATCTACCCATATTATACACTGAATATAAAAAGTGGTTGGTTAAGTCCTACTCCTATCATTCTAATTCAGTAGATAGAGATGAGAGGGATGAAATGGAGGAAGAGGCAAAATCTAATCTTTTGAAGACTGCGGAAATCATAACCCAATCTTCATTCGGTATTGAACATATATTTCGCGAAA
This sequence comes from Aphrocallistes beatrix, assembly GCA_963281255.1. Lineage (NCBI taxonomy): Eukaryota > Metazoa > Porifera > Hexactinellida > Sceptrulophora > Aphrocallistidae > Aphrocallistes > Aphrocallistes beatrix. Next base: position 4,324,098 of record OY725492.1, on the reverse strand, counting down.
TTGGTCAAGTATATGAAGCATATTCTACTTGTGGTGCAAAACAAAAGAAGGATATAAAACATAAACTGAACTTTTGCCCAACACTGCTTCCTGGTATAATGGCGAACCTAATCCTTCAAGGGCATTCCTTTGAAATTGTTAATGGAGATGTCAATCACGTTCCATTGCAATGGGTTTCAGAGGTTCTTAGCTCTCTCACTGAACTTATTGGTCCTGATAAAAAACTTTTTGTCATATCTGTTCTGGGAATTCAGAGCAGTGGCAAGTCAACTCTCCTCAATACAATGTTCGGCATTGATTTCCCTGTTTCTTCCGGTCGCTGTACTCGAGGAGTATTTATGCAAATGATAGAAGTGAAGAAGTCACTGAAGAGGGAATTAGGCTATGACTATCTGGTGCTCCTGGACACAGAGGGGCTCCGTGCTCCTGAATTCTCTGGTAGCCTCTCCTACAAGCGAGACAACGAAATGGCTACATTCATTGTGGGACTTGGAGACATTGCTTTGATTAACATTAAAGGTGAGAGGCATTCTGAGGTGCAGGATATCTTGGAAATAACAGTCATTGCTTTTATACGGATGAAGCTTACTCATGGAAAGCCAAAGTGTTTATTCGTCCATCAAAACGTCGGAGATGTCGAAGCTAATACGAATTTAATGATAGCAAGGAAGAATTTAATTGATACACTGAACGAGATGACTGCATGTGCCGCACTACAAGAAAATAAGGAATCACAGTTTCGTCGATTTTGTGATGTGATCGAGTTTAATCCTGAAGAAGATGTTTTTTATTTCCCCGGACTGTTCGAAGGAGAACCACCCATGTCCTCAATATCGTCAGGATATGTTAAAAAAGTCGAGGAATTGCGAACGAAGTTAATGGCTTACTGTTCAGATCAAGATCGGAATTTTTTGAATATGGAGCAATGGAAAAACAAGCTTTGCACTCTCTGGCACTCTGTTCTAAACGAGAATTTTGTATTCAGTTATAGAAATATGGTAGAGTTGAATTGTCGTTCTCAATTGGACATTTCTCTCTCTTCCTGGGGCCTTATTCACTAAGAAAACTTAAGTTTTGCTTAACTTTGTATAGTGGAAATTTTGAAGAGTTGCATTACGATTTGGGTAAATAGATGTTCAATGATACCAATAGAAATATAAACTACCTAAATACTGGAAATATTCCAAGTCACTCTCGAAATATTCGTGATGTCATACTTAAGTATTATGACGTCATACTTAACTTAAAATATTACGTAACTTTCTGAAAAGTTTAACAAATGAGTCAAAATTTGTCAAGCATTTCAATTGTACCACTTAAAATTAATAGAGTAATCAATCTATTTGAATTCTTTAAAAATCTCTTCTAATTTTGAATATTCAAAAGTTAAGCAAATCTTAAGTTTTCTTAGTGAATAAGGCCCCAGCTGGTACTCACATTTTGCTCAGGAAATGGCTGGCATAAAATCTGAATATTTTAACAAACTCTCTAATGTTGAAAATTGCCAAATTCAAGATACATTGGAAATTATCCGAGATGATTTATTTGAAAAAACCAATAGTTTATCTTCTGAAAATGAAGAAGAAATAATGGATTTTTATTTTGTTAAACACGAAAAGAAATTCTGTTTTCAACAATGGAACTCACAAACAAAAAGATATTTTAAAAGTTGTAGAGATAGAGAACAGAATAAAGTTAGAGAAGAGTGTGATATGATTTTTCGAGTTGAAGAGCAAAAAATAATTATTGATGAAAAATTTGGAAAATTTCGAAGCGAAATAATGAGTCATAGCATTCTATATACAGTCAGGGTCGCTTATTATGAACCCGCTTAATATGAACATTCGTTTATTATGAACTAACCTCCTGGTCCCATTTTCATTTTTTAGATAGGATTTGTATTGAATCGAGTCCGCTTAATATGAAGTATCTCTATTATGAACATATTTTTTAGTCCCCTGGTTGTTCACAATAAGCGACCCTGACTGTACTAAGGCAATGGCACTCACCAAAAAATTAGTACCATGGATTGGTTAAATACTTCAAAACCAATAATTTTGATATTGTAGATATTTCAATTTTCCATCAATTTAGGCATTCACCCACCCTGACAAACTAACTATTATTTCAGAACAATTGAAATGAGATATATTATTTGGTTTTTAATGCACATAGTCGAATTATTTAATACTTAATACATACAAAATATCAAAAGAATAGTTAATCACAATATTGAGACTTGAGGGACAGACTTGACTTAGCTTGAGAGACAGACTTGACTTAGCTTGAGAGACAGACTTGACTTAGCTTGAGAGACAGACTTGACTTAGCTTGAGAGACAGACTTGACTTAGCTTGAGGGACAGACTTGACTTAGCTTGAGGGACAGACTTGACTTAGCTTGACATGACATGACATGACATGACATGACATAACATGACATGACATGACATGACATGACATGACATGACATGACATGACATGACATGTCATGTCATGTCATGTCATGTCAAGCTAAGTCAAGTCTGTCAACAGTCAAGTCAACAGTCTGTGAAGTTGATTTCTACAGTCTGTGAAGTTGACTAAATAAACAAAGAATATATTAAATTAGTTCTTGAATTTAGCCAGTTTACTATTCTCTTGTTTCAATACTAGTGCATTATATATAGGTCTTAACTTTATTAGAAGTGTATACAATGTTTTAGTTCCATAGTAGCACATGCCAAATGAATAATATTAGTACGGGAAGAGCCAGAATAAATGTTTTAAATTTCTGCTGAGGGTGCAGATACATCGTCGTCATAGGTGTAACTCCAGGGGTGGCAGGGGTAGCGTGCCACCACATACCTAAATGTTATGTTGACTTGGGGTGACATGCCACATTAGTTTGATATATGTTGACAAATCTCGCCACCCCAGCTAACCATGAAAAAATCAAAATAGTTACGCCTATGATCGTCGTTAAACGACTATTCTTCCCTACCCAATTCACATTGAACATCTCCTAAACATCATTAACGAATTTCAAGAACTCAACAGTTTAGTTCTGGTCTACACTGTTCTTATCCATGATATAAGCTAACAGTCCGGCTGAAGTTGACTAATAAAAAATCTTAAGGGCCAAAATTACATTTCGCCTTTCCAACCTGACAACCAGCAGGCTTGTTAGGTTGGAAAGGCGAAATGTCCCGATGTTAATTTGGAGCACGTTTAGTTAAATTGCACTTGTCCGAATTTAAAAAAAGGTATTTATGCCCACGTTTTTGTAGTAACGAGGATTGCATTTACTAAATTTGGGGAAGGCAACACTTTTTCTTGGTCTTTTAAATTCAGTCAATTGTTTCTACCCAACTTGATTGAGTATGTATATATGCATGATTCTAGAATAATGAACTACATTACTTAAGAAATCACTCACCCGTGATCTTGTTGTTCTGGTAGTATTCACACGTCTTGGAATGGCTCAATACCATTTTCACGACGAGCACCATCTTTAGGAAATTGAAAAACTTCATGAAGTATTCTACTCCTCTGTAATTGGAAGTCGAGTCAGGCACGAGACAAGACATCTCGTCCAAATGATTTATGCAATTAGTATTGTCAAGTGAGGTATTATAAATGAGTAATAGAAATAATATGCAGCAAAACAATACATTATTGTAATACACTAGTGTTGTATGTGAAGTAAATCTAAATATTGTGGTTACATAATATTTTCAAAATGAATATTTAAACAACCATGAGTTCACAATATGAGATAATTATATAGTTGATAATAACAGTTATTTAATTAACGGTTTTAGGATTGAAGTATTTAACCAATCCATGGTACCAATTTTTTGGTGAGTGCCATTGCCTTAGTATATAGAATGCTATGAATGAGTAAAGTTCGCAATCTTTACGAGCACAAAGAAGACAAGGTATCATTTGAGAGTGAGGATTCGGTTCAAATATATTTTGAAGAGATCTGGAATGAATTGGAATCGCAAATTCAATTTACTAAGATAGAATGCGCTAACATAGCAAGAGACCTCCAACAAGTTTTATTCGAAGTTCCATACCTACAGCAACTTGATGTTATTTCTGAGAAGAGGTCTCTAATCAAGGATGTGAAAAAATTTGAAGTTCTTGGAAAAAGTGAGTTTGAAGAATTATTTCAAATTTATGGTGTTAAGCAAGATTATACATATAAATATTTTGAGATACTTAATCGTCAAACACATATGTTCGATAGAGCTTTTAATATTGTTCGAAAATTTATTTCATCCAAGAAAGCTCAAGTAAAGGTAAATAAATCCGAATTAAAAAAATTACGATCAATTATCCAAACTCTTGACACTCAAATAAACGTTATTGTTGAACGATTTCCTCCCAACTCTAATTATTGTGCAGATTACTTTCGAGTTCTAATAAATCAATCTGTCAAGGCTATAGCTGATCAAAATAAGTCAGAGAGAGATAATGCTCGTGAATCTTTTACTCTTACGAATCACTTTATCTTTGATTTTGTATTCTACCAATGTTGTAAAGCGATAAAAAACTTCGAAATATTGCAAAAAAAATATCTGGAACGGAATAGTCTTGAAGTAAAACTATCCCTCCTTAAAGACACTTTGAACAGTACTTTTTCTCAACTTTGTGCAGGTATTCGATCAGAAGATATATGCGCTGAAATTCTGACAAAGATAACTTTAGACGGAATGAAACAATACCTCCAGGACACCATCCAACGATCACTACTTCATCTATTCATTAACGATCTTGAACACGGAACAATCTACATCAGCCGTGCATCTCTACAGCTTGCTGTCTTGAAGGAACTGGCAAGAAAGAATGATTTCGATGCCTACCTTCAATACATTGAACACCCATTTGATTACATCAACTCTTTTATACAAAGAAATATTCTTGAGTATTCACAAAAACCAAATGTTCTCAGCAAGATCCTGAGTAATCTGGATATGAAAATACAGGAGCTCACGACAAGATATATCGAAGCTGCAAAATTTGAACCAATCGATTCAATTAATTCTTGGGAAGGGTGGAAGCTGCATTTTCATGTTTTGATTACCTATTATGTCCGTGGGGTTAAAATGAGCGATCTAGGAATATTGGATATCCATCATGTGAGTAATTATGCGCAATTTTTATGATTTGTTCAAAGTAGCAATGGAACATTCATGCAAAGAATTTGATTGGAGTCAGTGGGTACAAGAAATTCTAGCTAAAGGTAATTTTAGCATTATTCAAGAAATTATTACAAATTCTTTGATTGAGTGTAAATCCTTATGCCCCTTTTGCCGTGAACCCTGTCAGCTGACTGCTGGAGAACATGAACACTATTGTAGCTCCTTTCATCGACCTATAGGTATTAGTGGATGGCGTCGTATATACTCCGAAGAAATAACTATTGAAGATTGTACGAAAAGCATTCTATTAAACCACAAGTTTTTATATAAAAATGTATTGTACAATTATTCTGATTACAAAACCGTTGATGAAAATTTCAAATCTTGGAATATCTTAAGTCAAGATTTAATTGAGCCAAAGTATTGGCAATGGGTTCTTCATACCTTTCAGGAAGATTTTGTTGATTACTATGGTGTGAAACGGAATGATGAGATCAATCAGAATTGGTCTGATCTAACTGCAGAGGAAGCGATTGATGATATTGAGAAGCATTATCAGAACTACATATTCAAAACTACCATTTAACATTCGTGGTTATATTCAAACAAATTTTTTTCTTATTTCCTTTCTTACTACAAAATTTCAAACTTTTGAATAGGATTTAGTATTATCTACATATTATATATTTTATATCTTTTAATTGACAGCTTGTAATTTAATTAATTGACAGCTTGTACCTAATATTACTCCAGATTTACAGAGAAAATCAAGATCCCCTAGGAGTCATAGCTAGCTTAGGATACTACGTAGATAGGGCCATAGGGACTCCACAACCTAACTGCGCCCCTGGATATTCATGTAGTGCCACGATTCAGTTATGTTATAGATTTCTATAGGGGGAGCCTCATATAATAGTGCCCTCGTTAGTGCGCTATTCTGAATCTGATGAGGTATAAATGGGATCCCATGGTCTATGTTTGGTATTTGTAGAATCCGATTTTCGTAGAGGAAGTTAAAATATAATTTTTACTGAAAAATATTGGTTTTAATAAGTAATCAAGGCTAATTGATTTAGTGCGTTTCCTACACACGTACTATTATATAGGATCTATAATCCAAGATACTTGTATGATACACACTATTACAGTTGGACCGTCCTTGGATAGAGACTGCATGATTTCCCGAAAAAGCCACTAGAATAGAAAAAATAAATTTAGAGAGGCACTCATTTCTGAAGTTGGCCACCATACATAAAATAGCCGCCAAGCTAAAGATTATCAATATAAGATCGTAAATATGATAATCGAAATCTACAAAACCACAGCAACAATAAAAGTTAGTTTCTACTCGTAGCATATTTCTGAGATTTGTTTGCTTTATGTGCCAATAGATAGTAAACAAAAGTAAATAATTTATCATATCGATTCGGATTTAGACTTATAACTCAGAATTCAATTCACAGTTGCAAACTACTTTTTTTACACACACACACTAAACTCACTATATATTAGCTATAGTGTGTATTTTACCATTTTAGATTTTGAATTACTTATTTGTAAGACTAAGAGATTCCATTTGAGAGAGAGAAAGCAAACACAATTTTAAAGTTGACATTTCCAGCAAGGTTAGAGACGGTTATGATTGCAATCGATTCCAAATTTCTTTATTTCTATGTTTATGTATATTTTGACGAACTTTTGGTTTTCAAAATCAATGTTGATGCCGAGTACGGATATGAACTGTACTGAGAACTTTAAATTGTTAGGCAATTCGTAGCTGTTTAACGAATGTAATTCTGTAAGATGGACCCCAAACAGTTTCTCTCATCTCTAAGAACTTTCCTTCCTGGAGCAGAAGAGTTTCTGATTAAAACTCTCACTTCTGAAGTGCTGTCAGAAATCGCGAAAAGTGAATTAAATCTGATTCAAGACAAATTAAATGATTTGAAATATATTGCATTGGAACCTTCTAATCATTCTAATAACTCGACACCCTCGACTATCTTGACTCCGCCATCTCCATTCTTGAGCGGGTCAGATGATGAACTCCCGGTCATTACTTCTGTGAGGTCTCTAGCAGGTGACAACACGAACTCAGGAGATTCTAACTTCTCCTTAAGAATAACTGATTCTGATTCGAATGAGCATTCCCAAACTATTACACACCCTGTGATAGACAATAATGCCTGCGGCCGAACGAATGCCTACTCATCTCAGAACAGTTCTCCGCTACTCGCAAGAGATCATGAGACACATCAGAATGACGCTAGAGGATATTTAAAAAATGGAATACTCAGTAGACATATGTCTTTCAATTCTGAGACTGAGAACTCTTCAGCTTTAGATCAGTCTTCTCCAAGCGTGGAAAAGTCCGGAACAAAAGAAGTAGAAGAGATAAATTCACAAAAAAGGAAACGAGCTAATATTTCGGACAAGAAAAAAATTAAAAGGAGCAAATTATCAGAATTATCTAAAAATAGAATCAACAATACCGTGTGCGTGAGCATCATATCATCTGAAGAGGAATCGCAGGGAAATGTTTCCTCTCAAGATTCATCTCAAGGATTGAGTATAGTCAATGAGGAAAGAACAACGCAAATACTTCACCCTCAAATATGCCACGATATTCCATCTGACGATACGGCCACCTGTGAATCTCTGTGCAATGACGATGCATCTTGTAACGATTCTGAAAGTGAAGAGAACTCTTCTGACAATGGCAGTCTATATGAATTTGAGGATCAATCTCCGACCAATTTCGCTACAACTGAAAGTGTTAATATCCCACCTGAATTCTCTGAAAATAATGGAGAACCAGCCTGCAACGCATTCCCTCAAGAAATTGAAACTTCGCCCGTTATTGATAACAGCGGGACATCGTGTGAGAACAGCGTCGAAAGCGGGAGTGACTGTACAATTGAAATATCTGATGAAGATTTGATTATAACCACTCCCCCGAGACAATTTGTTGATAGCCCCACCGACCTAGGAAATAGTTTCAAACAGAATTCTAAAATTACCGATTTTTTCAACCCCAAAGTTTCGAGTACAGAGACAACTTCACTGTCTGATTCTAGGAATAGATCTATATTTAGTTCTGGTTCCAGTTTGGACTCAAATTCTCCTCCACCTCCTCGCAACAGCTCACCAACCAGGTAGACACACTATTTAAATACACATACGATATTGAGAATAGAACATTTGAATATACTTTATATAGCAAACTCCAAATCTAGGATTCAACCAATCAGTAACGATACACAAAATGATGACGTCATTGACGTCCATGCAAATCCAGACGAGGCGTTTCCTTCCTCTCTCTCAGACTGTGAGACTCCCTGTGAATCCAGAACTAAAACCGGAACTAACACCTGTCAATTCACGGAATCTGAAGATCGTGTGGCAGCTAAACCCTCAGTGTTCTCCAGATTGGGTGTGAAGGACAACTCAACTGGTGACTCATCCACTTTAGGTGCACACGATTATTAATATTAACAATTATCGACATACATACATTGTCAATTAATACCGAGATTAAACACTACAAGAACATCCTCAATACGCTAATAAGATCTCAGTGAAATATACTGATGAGTCCCGAGCAAATAGCATTGAAATAATATCTATCTTCAACCGTTAATAACCCAAATCTAACCTTCAATTGCATACATGCCAACTTGAGCCATGGTAAAAACGGGACACAGCGTTGAATTTCGCGGGACATGGCGGGACGCAATAGAAAAGTATTATCATAGAATCAAAAAAAGCGGGACATAATGGGAAATTTCATGTAAAAGCAGGACACTCGAGAAAATTAGCTCAATAGAAGAGTGAAAAAGCGGATGTCCCGCTAAAAAACGGGGCAGTTGACAAGTATGCAATTGAGATCATTAAGTTCTATCAGATCACTATTCAATTATAAATTAATTTTAAATAATTACTTGATTGTCACACGTGTTTTATGTTATAGAGCGACAGGAGTTAATCCGCAGTCAAAAGCAGCACTACCAAATCGTACACCAGGAAAAGAGAGCTGAGTATAAATGTGACAAATGTCGCGAGACGATCCAAATCAATCCAGGGAAACTGTTCAAATGCAAGCAATGTTTAGCAAAATATGTGAAGATTGAAGAATTTGCTCAACACAGAACTATCGGAAGTGAGAAAGCATTTTGTTCGCATTGTAAGATTGACTTTAGAAACAAGTGTGAACTCACACAGCACAAGAAAACCAAAAAGCACCCGAATCCTAAATTATGTGAGAATTGTCTGCAGAAAGCTGAGAGTAAACCGAATATCTCACAAGTTTGCGAGGATAACTCTTCTCCAGAACACGAAATCGATGGAAGTTATCGATGCTTGAAATGCTCCAAAAGATTCACTTTTAAATCACAGCTCGAGAGCCATATTACTCAGCATCACACGGATGCGAACTCATCCCACATCATTTCTGAGAATCCGAACTCTCATCTCCCCGCTAGGCCTGAAGAGGTTCGGCCTCCTCCCACGCTATCCAGAACCAAAGAGTTAGACTCAGATAGTGAGATAACTCAGAATATTAATGACGCCGATCAAGCGTTTAACGTGATACGGAATCGATCTAATCTTAATCCTTAACTCAGACTTAATGCACAACACAAATAGCTATCTGCTAGCAGACCTCATCACACACTCCTCACTCATTGCTAGATTTATTTTTAAGTTCTCTTTAATTTTAAAATGAGTTTATTTTCCAAATGGAATTTTAGAATGTATTCGTTTCTATACCTTAGACCGTATTCTCCTTACTTCTCACTGGAGACACTTTTATTATTATAGACATTCAGAATGCACCAGGGATCGTATTAGGTTTAACTCTTGATACTGCTGTGTTGAAAAATCTTCAAACCTGTATTTTACTTATAATAAAAAGTCGAGAGAGCATGCTCGTTAGGTCGAGAGAGCATGCTCGTTATCTCCTTATAATAAAAAGTCGAGAGAGCATGTTCGTTATATACTCCATTGGGGTAAGCAGAACTTTCGTCCCTGGAATTTTTGTCTCATTAGAGACCAAAAAAACGGGCACTAATATGTAAGGAACGGAAATTGAGGCTTTTGGAGTGGAGTATGTTTGAAAAAAAGGGTGAAAATGAGGCATTTTGATTGAGAAATCATTAGGTGCGAAAAGGGCATTTCAGGGGACGAAAGTTCCGCCATTCCTCCATTGGTTACCAGCATCATACCTACTTATAATAGTAGGAAGTTATTACATAGTAGTATATGAAACTTCTCGAACTAATTTAAACCAATTTTACATCAGGATTTTTATAGGTGATACTCTGTACGGGAAGTACAGTATCTAGGACGCATGTAGTAGATTCAAATCAGTAAATACTTGTACCTTTTTTGAACATAAAGAAGGTATAAATGTAAGGAGCATGCTCTCTCGACCTAATGAGCATGCTCTCTGGACTTAACGAGCATGCTCTCTCGACTTTTCAATACCTCGTATTTTAATCTACCCTACCAAGTAACTTACACAGTGAAGTAAGTACCTAGAACTAATTTTTATAAATAATTTGAGAATTAGTCACAATGTGACATATTTAATTGGTCATAACTAGATATTTACGTACACGCACCTGTTTTCTGGATAGAAAATTTTAATCACTGAAATTCAATGATTTCCCTAGATAGTTTCATCAAATTTATTTGTAGTATATGTGTGTTCCTATAAATAGAACAAGTAGCTTGCATAACGAGATAGCAGGTGTTCTTATCAAACTAGTCTGGTACCATCTTATATAGCTAGAGTTCCATAGAATCATAAATTAGTGACTTTGCTATGATTTGTATATCTTCTAACATTCCTTTCTTGAATCACTGGCTTGTAATCTAGTTGGGACAACTTTATATATCTTGCTAACCCATCGACAATCAGCGAACTGTTTGATCCGAATAATCGCAGCACCAAACTTTTGGTTGTGTAAATTCTCTTTGATTGTTAGGAAATAATATTAGAATTAAATAAATCCGTTTGTGTAATAATACAGTCAACTCCGCTTAATCGGGACAAGTTTCTTGGAACAGAATGGTTCTCATACATAGGAGCTAATACTAAATTTCATCGGTTAATTGGGAACTCTGCTTAATCGGGACAAAATATCCTGGACCAAACTGTCCCGATTAAGCGGAGTCGCCTGTATTCCTACTTTCATGTTTTTCACTTAGCAGTTCTTCAGATAATCATCCTCTTAATTCCTAGAATAGCAGAGCAATACGTTAGTTCAGTGTACTCTCCTGCATGTGTGAATGAATGGCAGGGTTACTCACAGATCTGTTCGACGAGGGAGACGATTCCCAGGGAGCGTCCGGACCCTCGGAAGGGACGGAGCGGCTCTCAGTTGAGAGGGCGAACCCTCCTAGAAATGAAACGAAGCTGTGCGGCCTCGCTAACCAAGGCGCCACCTGCTACCTGAACGCACTCCTGCAAACGCTCCACTTCACACCTGAATTCAGACAAGAGCTGTTCAAGCTCCGGAGTAGCGAGATAGGCACATGCTCCCCCGACACGAACAAGGTAGAGAATTGAGATATTTATACTTTTATAACTCTGTAACATGACGTGTACACAGGCACTTTTTTCAATCTAAATCCATTGAGAGAAATCTGAGTTTCTGGTTGCCTTTCAGAAGCAATGCACGTGCTGCCTAGCTAACGAAAGAAGGAGCAACGACTAATTTCTATTCCGTTATACTCCTTTAGCTGTCAGCCGTCCCAGTACCCGACATTTCCAATACATTTTATACATACATGATACAGTATATAACTGTGTCATGATGAAATTTCTTCTTTTCCATTGAACTAGACCAGGGGCCGGCAACCTTTTGAATGAAGTGTGTCGGTTTACCTATAATGTCGACATATCATGAGCTTGTGTGGCAGTGGCACGCCTGCCTAGGGTTGCCGACCACATTTATTCTCAACTCTGCGTGCCATCAGTTCAGTGCTAGCGTGCCATAGTTGCCTTCACTGCCGTGTACTCTTGTAGCATGAAGCCAACTACCGCCTCATCCCTATTCAGCTGCAGAGACTGTCTGCTCGTCTGCTGCTGGCGCAGGAGCAGTGCATCTCCACTGCTTTCCTGACGGACAGCTTCGGCTGGTCGGACAATGAGGAGCTGTTCCAGCACGACGTAGATGAGATGAACAGGATTCTGTTCAACGCGATAGAGATGTCTCTGACCAACACCTCTGGCAGTAAGATCATCTCCACTCTCTACCACGGGAACTTTGTGAACCAGGTGAGTGAACAGCTGATTTGTTGCTACCGTGCATACTCTAGCATACTTCACAGCTTCTTGAGAAAATCTCCTGGATTTTCATTTTAACAGAAAATTTTATTTCTTACTAACTAAATTCTGGAATGTTCTAGGAGCAGATTAGTCATATTTTATATCCTAATTTTCACAAAAATCGATTGATGAGAACATAAATTGAATCAAAATCCCAGGAGAATCCATGGATACCAGTATGGCTGGCAAGTATGCGCTTAAACATGTTTTAACGCTTCCGATTGGTTAGATAAAGTGCCAGCACTGCGGCGTGTGCAGAGAGATAAAGGAGGACTTCCAGCACATCCCCGTGACAGTGGTGGGGCTGAGCAGCTTGCAGGAGTCTCTGCAGAAGCAGTTCATCCAGACTGAGACGCTGGAGGGGGACAACAAGTACCACTGCGGGGCCTGTGACCAGCTGGTGGACGCCGTGAAGGGCTGCCGTCTCACGCACCTCCCTCCCATCCTCTCCATCGGTTCGTGAATTTAATTGAACCCGCGAATGACATGCGGTCCATTCTATTTATAGCTTGGACCCCGCATTTCTAAGGTTTCCCCTCCCAAAATAAGTTAATCGGAAATGAGTTAGCAAAATCCATAGTACATTGATGGGATTTATAATCAATGTTAGGACTGTAACGAATATTCGAATATTCGTTCGTTTAGATGACGTAAGCAGTTTTCAGCCTAGATCGTTTAACCGAACCAATCCTGTTTTCAAGCAATGAGAAGAATATATTTAGATAAAATTATCCCCAAAGTAAAATCCATCTTCACATAAGTGCAAAAATTTCTCTTTTTAAAGCAAACGATTATTCGTTAGGATCATTTCGAGCGAATTTCTGAATATTCGGTATACAGTAGAACCTGCATAATCCGACACCCGTTGAGAAACGTAAAAACTGTCGGATTATAAATACAATTTCTACTGTTCAACGCCAGCTTTGGTAGATAACGATGTCGGATTGTACAGGTATAGGATTATGGAGGTTCTACTGTATTCATTTCAGTCCTAACATGCATCATAATTGTATTACTCTTCTCTTCTCACTCCAGCTCTGATGAGGTTCCAGTACGACTTCGCTAAGAACGAACGGTACAAGGAGACGAGGAAGTTCAGCTTCCCTCAGCTGCTGGACATGAGTCCGTTCGTGGAGGGTCCGGACACGCCCTCCTCCCTCTACGAGCTGTTCTCTGTGCTGATTCACGGGGGTAGCACGTACGGGGGGCACTACAAGGCCTACATCAGAGATATCCAGGACTTGGGCAACTGGGTGAGACCTGAGGAGGAGAAGATCCTGGTACGTAGCGTCCATTGTAGCTCGTCTATTTCTCTGTAGCAGCATGGTTCTCAAACTTCTTACACTGCGTACGACACAGCTCATGTTAGGATCTCTGCATACCACCATAATGACCAATATTTGAATTTTGATATACGTATTTTTAACGTGAAAATGAGATGCCTCCGCGTACCACTATCGTAACACAGTTGAGAATGGGTGCTCTATAACTATCTACTTTATCTGTTTTAAACCATAATCCATGGTTCAATACATTGAATTAGACTTCTTATTTTGTCCCATTTACCTCGTCACAGCATTGCACCTAATTCAATCTCTGAGCTGTTTAGGTCCCAGCTTCGAAGGAGGACAGGAATCCGTCGGGCTACTCCGAGTACTCAGACCCAGTCGCGCTCATCGCCTCCATTCTGCTGCGGATAAAAACGCCGGCAGCGGCCAACGACATCTGCGAGGCTCTCCGCAGCGAGACAGGAATAACCTGGAGTCAGAGGTTCAAGTCCAAATATGGAACTTTTATGAAATTCATTAAGAAGCACCCTGAGACGTTCGCAATCTCTGAAGGTCAGAAGGTGGCCTTGCACGCGGGAGCCAACCACATCTCCATCATCGACACCTCCCCGAGCAAGCATAGCGACGCAAGCATGGCTGAGGTATGCATTATATTACAAGCGCTGCGAGTCCTCCGGGCAACTCTCCACATTCAGAATCAGTCTAGCATATTTCAAATGTGTTACTTTATGTTCTATTGTAAACACAAACAATCATTTAGAATACATAGAAAATACGATTTGAGAATAGTATAACCTTTATAATCCGACATTGATCCATATCCCAATGGCTTCATTCAATTCGTACTGCATAATCCGACATTTTTAAAATTTCCCAACGAGTGTCAGGTTATGCTTGTTCTACTGTAGTAGCTGACTACAAGACTGTTTAAATGTTTGTTTCGTTTCAGGAGAATTCTCAGTCGTCTCAGACCAACGGGAATCTATCCCCGATGGACATCAGCGTTGCAGAGCCCGACTCACAGCCCCGGCCCTGTCCGCTGGAGGAGAGTCCCGCTTCTAAGAAGCTCAAGCGCCAGAACTCCACCCCTCCTCCTCCCGGCTATCGCTGGTTCGAATTCAACGACCGCTGCGTCCGTCCCATCCACGAGAAGTCCATCTCGACGATGTTCGGCGGGAAGGAGTCGGCCTACATGCTCTTCTACCGGCGGGCGGACATCCAGCTGCCGCCAGAGGCCATGGGGCGCCCGGACACCTGGCTGCAGGACTCCTGGACCTCAGAGGTGGCGGAGTATAACCAGAAGCTGGAGCGCACGCGCGAGGAGTACGAGCTGCATCTGAACTCCATCTGCGTGCACGTGCACTACGCAGCCACGCACTGCTTCGTGGACGGAATCCTGCAGCACGTCCCCGAGAATGACAACGACACCTCCGGCTGCCTCCTCACCATCACCGTCGACCGGCGCCAACCCATGTCCGCCCTCCACCACGAAATAATCTCTCAGTCCAGGCCGGAGCTGCTGCCCGAGGAAGAGAAGTTCGTCCTCCACGAGATCAAGGACCTGCCCGCAGGGTTCCACCTCTACGATAAGATCCCACTGGAAGAAGATTGCGATATTAAGAAGCATCTGAGCGACAACGACCACGTGTTCGTGTGGAATGGCACGGACATCCACGGGAGTGTCCCTCCAGTGGGCGCAGACTCGGAGCCAGTCATGATCACTCTCACCTACCCAGACCCTGCCAACGACCTGGAACAGGTGAGCCATTCCTGTTACAAACAGCCCAATTCATTTCACTACCTTCTACTAAGTATATATGTACTATGGTATGGAGCTCAAATTCCTGCGTATATCCACTCTACGTTTTGCTGTATTGAATGAATCCAGCCTCTAACGTGATGAGAATCCAAAAGATAATTGATTGATTGAAATCCTTAGTGGATTTAACTGAGAATCCAGAAGAAGGATTCTACATTGCGATGTATCATACGTAACTACACTCCTCACTCACAATCTAATCGTTTCAATTCAGTTGACTCATTTCGCAATGAGACTCACACAATCATTTTCTTCCGCAAAATATATTTCTTTTTATTTTATCAACTCTACCTCAGCGGGACGAGGAGACGCCCAGACAGAAGGACACCTTGCTGTCAGACCTGAGGACAGAGCTGCTCGCGAAGAGCGGGATTCCCTCCTCCCAGGCCGTCCTCAGTCTGATCAAGGACGCCTCCTACGAGGGGAGCACCCGCTCCAAGAAGTCGCACACCCCCATGCCCCTACCTCCAAACAAGGACACCCTCACTCTAGCGGAGCTAGGTGTTGAGAACGGAAGCCAAGTGATCGCAGAGAAGAAAGGGAAGCGGAACATTTCATACCAAGTTAGTTGCAGCATTGGATTGTTCACGACAGCATACCATTCCCTCTCTCTCGTCTCTAGGAAGCAGCGAAGCGCAGTAAGATGCTGCATCTGCGCATAGAAGATAGATGCACTCCAGTCGCCACACTCTCTACGCCGTGGAGGGCATTCAGTGTCGACATCTGTTTCGATGAAGCCGTCTCCACACTCAAACAGTCCATCATGGAGAAGCTGAATCCGGCGGATTTTGAGGAAGGCTGTCGGATACGAATGGAAGACGATTCGAAAGGCCTCACTCCCCCTGTCCACGAGGATCAGACGCTGAAGGAGGCCGGCGTGAAGCAGAATCAGAAGATCGTGCTAGAGAAAGGCAACCCCCCCAGCTCCACCCAGATCACCATCTCCTACCACGTGTCTCCTATCTCTGATGACCTCGACCCTAAAGAGGTACCGAACCAGTTACAATTATTTTATAATTATTCAGATTATTATACGTAGTACGTATACAGGATAATCCCCAGGATTTTTGAAGGCGTATCGGCAGTGGGACAGCCAGGATTTTCTGATGGGGGGGGGGGTGTGGCACATCCAGCTGGGGGGTCTGGGGTGCTGTAAACACCCGGTGGGGTCCAAGGGCAAAGTCCCTGAAAACTGACAACATTTATTTTATAATATTCCCAGATTAATCGAAGTTAGTATACTTCTCGATAAGATGCCAAATAAATGTAAAATTTCGTACATTAAATCCTAACGTTACTGCGTATCGGTACCTACACACACTGGTCAAGTATCCAATCTCTACAATGCTATTGCAACTGTACTTTATCCACTGAGAGGTCATTGGTGTTGTTATATAATACTTTTAACATAACCAACTCTTCAGATCGTGGTGGAGCAGACTGCGTCTGTGGGGGAGTGTCTGGCGGTGATACTCTCGCATGCAAACCTCAGCGATGGTTGGCATCTGAGGAAGACGAATTGGTGCTGTGAAGCGGCCGCTGTCCTGGAAGACGAAGAGCAGACTCTGGACGATGCCAACGTACGGGATGGGAACTATCTTCTGGTGGAAGAGGGACGGCTGCCCCCGAAGGGGTACATCAGACTCCCCATCTACCGCCTGATACCCTTCCCAGACGGAGTGACACCTGACAACGAGACACGTAATCAGGAATTACAAGAGCTCGAAACTAAAATTGATGAGTTTTTAGCTAATGTTAGCAAAAAAGATGTGAAAAAATCGCCAAGCGTGAACGTTGAGAACGGAGTGAAGCCTGAAGAACAAGCCACTCCTCAGCAGAACGAGACCTCCACCCCGAACCATGGATCTTCTTACACCCCTAAAGAGAGAGACCTCTTCCTCCTCCACCCCCCTCTCACTCACGCCCTCAACTACATAGACCAGATCGATATCAGCCAGGCCGACACGGTGGATGATCTCAAGGCACAGGTCCTGACCCTCCCCGGACTGTCCGATGCCCCCTCCCCCGTCCCTCCCTGTCTGCGGATGCAGGAGATCGTAGGGGAGCGCCCGCAGAGAGTGTTCAAAGATGGGAAGCAGACGCTGAAGAAACTGAAGATAGGCTCAGGCACGAATATCGCAATCACTACGCTCGACTACGACGAAGTATTTCCGAATTCTTGTCTCTTATTGAGAGTCGCGCTGCACAACCCTGCGAGCATAGGACAGTTCTTACCAACGAATGAGTTAATATTCGACACCTCAGACTCTTCCAGTCCCACTGCCTTACTAAAATGCCTGTCTCAACGTTCCAATATACCACTTGAGTATCTAAGGGCAGCCAAGTACAGAATGGAGAGATTCGATTGGACTACCATCCGAGAGCCGCCGGCTAGTTCTGGACGGAAAGGGAAGCATCGGAAGAACAAGACTCCGCCCCCCAAACCCAGCGTCCGCAACCCCCCCATCAACCTGAAGGACAACGAATTCATAGGTGTGAAGGACACCCGCTTGGAACCCGAGGAGGCTCTGGCTGAGTGGTACATGGAGTGGGACAATTTGGGACAGAAATTCCTAAAAGCTATTCAAGAAGAGAAAAAGCGCAAACGCCGCGAGAAAAAGGGCGGGGATGTGTTTAATTTAGGCGGGAGTTCGCGTTCTAAACGACCAGAACGCATCCCGTACATTTTCGTGGGAGACTACGAAAACTCTGAACTCATGGACACAAACGAAAATGGAATTTCGTGTCTGGATGAGAATTTCGATGGAAATGTATCTTAGTATTAATTGTTTCTGAGATGTCTGTACATATCAGTGAGTTGTTTAGTTCACTGCTTTAGAAGTCTAGTTTTAATATAAACACATGTTTCCTGCGTTCTAATATTTGAAATTAAGAACAGACTAACTTTGTAGAGCTGAAGTTGAGGTTTATGCATAGAGGGTTCGACTATTTTATTTCACTTTCCTAAATTTTGATTTTTTAAAAAATTTTGTGACTTCACATCTGTAATATATGTAGATCGCTCTCTGAGAATCCAAATTTGTCTGGGCACTGGCCTCCCATTCTGTTTCTGCTCTTTACCCCCACTTTCCAAATCTGATATCACTTGTTTTTTTTTCATTTATTTTTTCATTTTAATTGTGGTTCACAAACATTTTGAGATGTAACTTACAATTGAAAATACTACGTATGAGCTACTGCTATTGTACATACGTATTAGTATTGAATATTGTTTGACTCGTTACCTAGTTGGGTAGTTGGAATGTGGCATGAGTCGAGGAAGCAAGAGCGACTGGTGCGAGGTATGCTCATTGATTATCAGAAGAGAGCCGAGCGCCGTAAAGACCACTACGAGAAATTGGTGAGAGGTGTTAGACAGATTTATACTGTATATGAATGAATGAAGTGTAAATTACAGAATACAGAAAACGAGTATTTGAACTCCAATTTGTGTGATTGTTGCTAGATAACTATTATTTTTTGTAGGAATTCTATTCTTTTTCATATCTTTTGGTTTAATCCAAGTTTTCTTGTAGAAGATAGATCCTCTGCAGCTCCTCCGAGTTACCGGCACTCCCAGTAAGCTGCACCTCAACCCATCCGCCTCCAGAAATGAATATTCCAATCTGTCAGTCTCTGATTTTTATTCTCGGAGAGATTTGCAGCAAACTATCCACTATACTTAATACAAAAGCGAATTTACATTGAGAGACAAAAATAACAACAAAATATTTCCAATCAGCAAATAATTTTGTTGTTATTGTTGTGTTTACTCCAAATAAACGCTTGAAGCTAACAACAACTTTCTACTCTGCATATACTTACTAACTTCTGTTATTCAGTTTCGTAGAGAGAGAGAGGACTAAGTCTAAAACACTAAACTTCCAAGAATTCTATAAAACAACATTTGATCTGTTGTGATTCCTGCATTCACATGTCTTCCCTCGTCTAGTGTTCCTTGGCAGGGAGACCCCTCTGTCATCATATCCAGGTACTCCCTACACACAACCCAGGAATAGAATAATACTTTACTGTGGTGTGTGTTAGATTTGATGTGAGAGCGCATCTTGATCACATCTCCGAATCAACTTCTTCTTCAGAAAGGTAACTGAGTCGTTATTTCATTCAGAAGTTTCAACTTCTCTGGGGTGTTGGGGAAAGTTTATTCCTGATTTATTTCTAGTATTCAAGATTCAAAAACTGAACCAGACTGCAATTACGAGCGATACAGACAGTTAGTTTACAATAGTTTTACAGGAGGTGGGGTTATTAATATACTGAACATAGGATATAGTAGCTGGTAGTCTGGTGTATTCGTTTTTTGTACTTTTTACTTAAGTATAAAATAATTTATTTATTTCAAAAGTAAATTTAGATAGTTCTTCTGTAGTTTCTCAAGAAAATGCTCTTGAAGGAATCAACATAGATGAGATGTATCCGATCAACAAGCCTATACAAACTCAGAAGTGCGTAGTGTTGCTATATTCACAGAATTCTATCTTAGCTCTACTCTCTCTGTAGAAAATCTTCTAACAAAGTGGCTATCGGCTACCAGTATGACTCTAATGCTCCTACTGAGAACAATTCAAACTTGCAGCAGCAGCCTGAATCGGAGCATAGCAGTGCTGACGATCAACTGAGCGACATTGGTGAATCTCTCTCTTGGATTCGATGACCACATTTTTACCGTTTTGACCAATGTTATTTTATTTAGGAAGCAATCTTAATTTGAATGAATTGGATCGAAAGCAGGTACTATCCCATATATCTATGCCATAGCATTACCTTTGATATGTCAGTAATCTCATTTCCAAAAATGACAGGAAAAAGTTCTAATTTTCGGGTTCGAATTGGGTATCGCCTAGAAGATACAAATAAAAATGAATGATCAGAGCTTTGGCTCTAGGAATCCCACTGCTGTTTATCTTCATTCTGTTAGATCGACACGCTCAATGGTATTGGGAATGAGTATGGAATATGTCCGGGTCGCTTCACCAGGTAATCCTACCATCCAATAACACACGGTGTATGCTCTATCATTATCTTGTTGCTCTTAGTTACGTGAAGAATGACGCCTTGGAGCAAAAACAGGCAAAGGAAGATTTGTATTTAGAAAAGCAAAAAGCGATTCAAAAGGTAGGCAGACTACTGTCCCTCTTGGCCCAGCTCGTTCAATAGAATTAGTTCTCCTGTGTTCTAGAGTAAAGTGGGTACGAGGAGAGAACGGAGAGCGAACAAGTTGGGAGCGAAATCCAAACAGCCCGAGCGTGTATTCAGTAGAAATTCTCCTCTGAGGTTAGCCTAGTTTGTCATAGACAAGGTTTAAGATTTTAATTTATTCCTCTTATTTCATTCTAACTATTTTTAGTTTCGCATGTCGGCAGAGTCCCACCTACTCTCTACCCTACAGAGACCGATCTGCCAGCTCTTCAGAGGAAGAACCGGGGAACATAGAGTACATCACAGAGTTCGGTACCATGTCTCACCCGCAAAGTAAAGAGAGGAACAAATCCAGACACCGTACGAAGAGGCTGCGTCTCCATCGCTCGCGCTCGAGATCTCACTCTCACTCCTCGAGACACAGAATATCTCGCTCTAGATCTAGATCTAGATCTCGGTACTCAGCTAGTCATTCAACTAATTATACTAGTAGCTACTACATATTTTATCAGCAGGCTTGTGCAGAGATAGATATCGGCACTCTCATCGGAGACGTGAGAGAAAACACAGTTCTTCTAGCCGATCTCGATCTAGGTCTCCGTCAAACATCAGGCATTATTCACATTCCAGACGACCCAGGTGGTTACTAGTACTGTATTTAAAAAGTGTTGCACTAGGAAAATTGTGTCGGTAGTATGATATAGTAGATTATGATTGAATATATGTGGATATGAGGGATTGTGGCATTATTCCTCCGAATGGCATTATTTGGACGTGACATTTGATTGAATATATGTGGATATGAAGGATTGTGGCATTATTATCCCCAATTTGGCATTATTTAGACGCGGGCATTTTAGGATACTACAAGCGCGCTTCGCTTGCTTGAGCTGCGCGGCTTGCGGACACTTTGTGTCCGCAGAGTCGCCCTGCGGGCGCCTGGTTTTACTCAATCTAAACTATTTTGAATTTTTTTCCTTTATATATATATATATATATATTGTAAACAAAGGTCAACGAATAATTTTTCATATGGATCCGAAAATATGATATTCGAAATCTACACCCCTAAAAACCCCATGTCAACCGTTGGAAGCTAGTTTCTAGCATATTTTTGTAATTTGTTTACTTTATGTATCTATTGCAAACAAAAGTAAACAAATATTTTATCATATCAATCTGAAAATATGATATTCAAAATCTGCATCCCTAAAAACCCCATGTCAACCGTTGGAAGCTAGTTTCTAGCATATTCTTGAGATTTGTTTACTTTATGTATCTATTGTAAACAAAAGCAAACAAATAATTTATCATATCGATCTGAAAATATGATATTCGGAATCTACACCCCTAAAAACCCCATGTCAACCGTTGGAAGCTAGTTTCTAGCCTATTTTTGAGATTTGTT
Source organism: Aphrocallistes beatrix (assembly GCA_963281255.1). Classification (NCBI taxonomy): domain Eukaryota; kingdom Metazoa; phylum Porifera; class Hexactinellida; order Sceptrulophora; family Aphrocallistidae; genus Aphrocallistes; species Aphrocallistes beatrix. Next base: position 4,301,961 of record OY725492.1, on the reverse strand, counting down.
TACTTTATGTATCTATTGTAAACAAAAGTAAACAAATAATTTATCATATACATCTGAAAATATGATATTCAAAATCTGCATCCCTAAAAACCCCATGTCAACCGTTGGAAGCTAGTTTCTAGCATATTTTTGAGATTTGTTTACTTTATGTATCTATTGTAAACAAAAGCAAACAAATAATTTATCATATCGATCTGAAAATATGATATTCGGAATCTACACCCCTAAAAACCCCATGTCAACCGTTGGAAGCTAGTTTCTAGCCTATTTTTGAGATTTGTTTACTTTATGTATCTATTGTAAACAAAAGTAAACAAATAATTTATCATATACATCTGAAAATATGATATTCGAAATCTACACCCCTGAAAACCCCATGTCAACCGTTGGAAGCTAGTCTCTAGCATTATTTTCAAAATTCATCAAATGGTGTGAAAATATGCACATAATTTTTTTTAATTGCTATACACTATAATACATTTAAGATATTAAACATAAGTTGTAGCTTTGGAGTATTATTAATAATGACGATCTAATGGAGTGTCGTACAGTAATTTCCATTGTGATTTTATTTAGTATAGAAAAGGTGTGAAAAATTGTTTTCCATTTTCGAATGTCCTCCCCCCCCTACTGGGGGGGGGGGGGGGGTAATTTGGCATTATTTAGACGCGGGCATTTTAGGATACTATTTTCGAATGTCCTCAGCCCCCTACGGGGGGGGTAATTTGGCATTATTTAGACGCGGGCGTTTTAGGATACTATTTTCGAATGTCCTTCTCCCCCTACGGGGGGGGGTAATTTGGCATTATTTAGACGCGGGCGTTTTAGGATACTATTTTCGAATGTCCTCCCCCCCCTACTGGGGGGTTAATTTGGCATTATTTAGACGCGGGCATTTTAGGATACTATTTTCGAATGTCCTCTGCCCTCTACGGGGGGGGGGGGCTAATTTGGCATTATTTAGACGCGGGCATTTTAGGATACTATTTTCGAATGTCTTCAGCCCCCTACGGGGGGGTAATTTGGCATTATTTAGACGCGGGCATTTTAGGATACTATTTTCGAATGTCTTCAGCCCCCTACGGGGGGGGTAATTTGGCATTATTTAGACGCGGGCATTTTAGGATACTATTTTCGAATGTCCTCTGCCCTCTACGGGGGGGGGGGCTAATTTGGCATTATTTAGACGCGGGCATTTTAGGATACTATTTTCGAATGTCTTCAGCCCCCTACGGGGGGGTAATTTGGCATTATTTAGACGCGGGCGTTTTAGGATACTATTTTCGAATGTCCTCCCCCCCCTACTGGGGGGTTAATTTGGCATTATTTAGACGCGGGCATTTTAGGATACTATTTTCGAATGTCCTCTGCCCTCTACGGGGGGGGGGGGGCTAATTTGGCATTATTTAGACGCGGGCATTTTAGGATACTATTTTCGAATGTCTTCAGCCCCCTACGGGGGGGTAATTTGGCATTATTTAGACGCGGGCATTTTAGGATACTATTTTCGAATGTCTTCAGCCCCCTACGGGGGGGGTAATTTGGCATTATTTAGACGCGGGCATTTTAGGATACTATTTTCGAATGTCCTCTGCCCTCTACGGGGGGGGGGGCTAATTTGGCATTATTTAGACGCGGGCATTTTAGGATACTATTTTCGAATGTCTTCAGCCCCCTACGGGGGGGTAATTTGGCATTATTTAGACGCGGGCATTTTAGGATACTATTTTCGAATGTCTTCAGCCCCCTACGGGGGGGGTAATTTGGCATTATTTAGACGCGGGCATTTAGGATACTATTTTCGAATGTCCTCTGCCCTCTACGGGGGGGGGGTAATTTGGCATTGTTTGACGCGGGCATTTTAGGATACTATTTTCGAATGTCTTCAGCCCCCTACGGGGGGGGGTAATTTGGCATTATTTAGACGCGGGCATTTTAGGATACTATTTTCGAATGTCCTCAGCCCCCTACGGGGGGGGGTAATTTGGCATTATTTAGACGCGGGCGTTTTAGGATACTATTTTCGAATGTCCTTCTCCCCCTACGGGGGGGGGGGTAATTTGGCATTATTTATACGCGGGCATTTTAGGATACTATTTTCGAATGTCCTCAGCCCCCACGGGGGGGGGTAATTTGGCATTATTTAGACGCGGGCATTTAGGATACTATTTTCGAATGTCTTCAGCCCCCTACGGGGGGGGTAATTTGGCATTATTTATACGCGGGCATTTTAGGATACTATTTTCGAATGTCCTCAGCCCCCTACGGGGGGGGTAATTTGGCATTATTTTGACGTGGGCATTTTGGGATGCAATTTTCGAATTACCTTGCTTTTCATGTTAATTCATTCTTTGTTCTATTAAACCATTGTTTTAGTTTTATTTTGCCCATTGTTTTTTGTTTCTGTTCTGACTTTATTTTTCTAATGACATTTTTTCTCTCTTCCAATCTTTGATTTTGTTTTCTTTACTGTATTTTTGTTGCGCTTTTCATTCCCTGAATATGCTTGCTTTCCTCTTCAATTCTTTTATCTATGGATATTCGATTTTAAATTTTTTGCTCGTTGTTTCCTTTCGCTACCTTTTAATCTTTTCTACTATTTTAAACCCTTTATCCCATTTTTTTGTAAATCTATTTCGGGAGTGTTTCTCAACCCTCACTACACTAAACTCTTTGATTTTTGATCGTTTCTTTTCACGGTTCATTTTTTCTCATCATGTTTATATGGTATTATTGACTATAACGTCCAACGTCTTAATTTTATTTATGTTTGTTACTTTGAAATGCTGAAAATTATTGACTATTCTGGGATTCGAACCTGCGCCACTCTTTTATTGACTCAGTGCGCTAACCACTCGGCCATGACGTCCAACGTCTTAAATATTTTCCTAAACCGCATTTATCTTTGTTACTTTGAAATGCAGAAATTTGTTGACTATTCTGGGATTCGAACCTGCGCCACTCTTTTATTGACTCAGTGCGCTAACCACTCGGCCATGACGTCCAACGTCTTAAATATTTCCCTAAACTGCATTTATCTTTGTTACTTTGAAATGCAGAAATTTGTTGACTATTCTGGGATTCGAACCTGCGCCACTCTTTTATTGACTCAGTGCGCTAACAACTCGGCCATGACGTCCAACGTCTTAAATATTTTCCTAAACTGCATTTATCTTTGTTACTTTGAAATGCAGAAATTTGTTGACTATTCTGGGATTCGAACCTGCGCCACTCTTTTATTGACTCAGTGCGCTAACAACTCGGCCATGACGTCCAACGTCTTAAATATTTTCCTAAACTGCATTTATCTTTGTTACTTTGAAATGCTGAAATTTGTTGACTATTCCTGGGATTCGAACCTGCGCCACTCTGTTATTGACTCAGTGCGCTAACCACTCGGCCATGACGTCCAACGTCTTAAATATTTCCCTAAACTGCATTTATCTTTGTTACTTTGAAATGCAGAAATTTGTTGACTATTCTGGGATTCGAACCTGCGCCACTCTTTTATTGACTCAGTGCGCTAACAACTCGGCCATGACGTCCAACGTCTTAAATATTTTCCTAAACTGCATTTATCTTTGTTACTTTGAAATGCTGAAATTTGTTGACTATTCCTGGGATTCGAACCTGCGCCACTCTTTTATTGACTCAGTGCGCTAACCACTCGGCTATGACGTCCAACGTCTTAAATATTTCCCTAAACTGCATTTATCTTTGTTACTTTGAAATGCTGAAATTTTTTGACTATTCCTGGGATTCGAACCTGCGCCACTCTTTTATTGACTCAGTGCGCTAACCACTCGGCCATGACGTCCAACGTCTTAAATATTTTCCTAAACTGCATTTATGTTTGTTACTTTGAAATGCAGAAATTTGTTGACTATTCTGGGATTCGAACCCGCACCACTCTGTTATTGACTCAGTGCGCTAACCACTCGGCCATGACGTCCAACGTCTTAAATATTTTCTCAGATTATATTTATGTTTGTTACTAACATTTTCTAATCATTTGAACTGTTCATTTCTAATTCTTCAATATTTATGTCTAACAGGCAAGCTTGCTTGCATTCAATTCCCGGCTTATGGACACTGTGTGCCCGCAGTCGTCCTGTGTGCGCCATGTGATTTCAGAGACAATGCATTGTACTTTCTGGTTATCTACTAAGGCTTGTTGAAATTTTATTTTGCGAACTAATCCTGGATGTAAGGCCTTTATCTGTCCTATTGAATTGTAAACACGTTATAAGGTATAATGCGTATTTCGATCTTTCTTAATGTTTCCATAGTGATAACAAATATGCAGAACAAGTAGTGTAAAAATATTCGTAATACTATTTCGAATATTTGAGGTAGGCTAATGAAATTTTGGCAATTAAAATCAATTTCGGGTTTCGTATTTTGACCAGTTTTCAAGTCGTATGTAAAATTTTAAGATATCGAACGACAAAACTTTCCTAGTGCCCCTCATATATAAGCCAATAATTTTTTTCAATAGATATAATTTACTTGTATTTCTTTAGAGAGCGCATGCGTTCTTCTGACACCAGCAACTCTAGTCCATCTACTGGGCGGGAATCGGACAAGCGACCTAGCGAGTTATCTAGCATTCCGACTATAAAGAAGTATGCATATTACGGATTGGCTGGCTTAGTTTTCTTTCGAGTCAATCGCACTGATTTGATTCAAAGGATTATTGTGTTAGATTTACTATTATTTTGCTTATTGTCTAGAACAACAGAGAAGCAATCTGATAAGGTAATTCCTACACTCATGGATGACTACAGTCAATCCATGGTTCCTTTTTGTTCTTAGCCCAAGTTAACTCATTTTGAGAAGATGCAACTGAAGATGGAGAACAAGATTACAAAACAATGTGAGAGAGGATAAATACATAAATACCAACAACTTTATATGTCAGTTAATCATTGCTATTTCAGTGAAACAAGATCAGAAGATGGAACGTGCGAAGGTGAGAGCGAAGGAGGCAGAGCAGGAGGTGAGCTGACGTTCTCCGGCTGGTAACCGTGCAGTGCTAAGATGTTCCTTGCACTAGCTGGAAGGCTTGTCTGTCCCGTCCATAGTCCAGACTGTATTATCGTCTCTGCGCAGATAACCCTAAGCATTGGGGGTGTAGCGTCTAGAATCGCTAGCTTCTTTCCCAGTTTTGAGAGATAATCGCTATTAATTCTTTCATCGTCCAATATTGAGCGAGTGAGAGCTATACAGGAATTCCCATTTATATCTTTAGCATACGGATATGCATTGTGTTCCATGAGCTGTAACATCATGGGTAAGTCACTATGCCTTATTGCTATATGTAAGCAAGTGTTCCCGTTATAGTCCAACACGTTTATCTGAGCTTCCAACAGCTCAAAAATGGTTTCTAAATTATCTTCCCAATCGAAATTAGTTAGTTTGGTGCTTTGTTCACTTCTTATCTCTAAACTCGTATTCCTTCCAATGACTCCGACGATACAATGCAGGATGGATTTCATCTTGTATTTGGATACGATATGGTTAGTTATCTCTTTGACGATTTGCTTGTCATCGCTTCTGACGGCTAACCACTCTAACAGAATCATTACGCAGCCCATCCCAACATAATCCATTCCTTTGCTCCCTACATCAATACCGTATCTGTTAGCTGAAGTATGGACGTAGCAGTACAGGATCTCTTGAATGAATTCCGAGTTTAGTTCATTCGCGAATTTTAGTATCGTATCAGAGAAGATTATTGTCATTTCTTCAGATGAAATATACATCGATTCTTCACAAATGAGTAGATTAACCGCCGCCAGAACGCCTTCCAAACCGAAACGCCGATTAATACCAATAACGTCTTTAATATGATCTAATAATTCCATGTTTTCTAACGGAAATATTTCATTTTTGCATTTCCCTCCTATTGGCAGGATGAGAGGTATATAATCAGGTATTAGTCTCCCATCAAACATTTCATTTGTTAGCACAAGAATTGTTAGATCTCTGTCCTGTTCCACTAATGAGATATTCCATTCCAACTTCCTCACATACCTACAGCCATGTTTGGTTGTTAATGCTAAGAACTTTAGCAATTCTTGACTCTTCTTCGAAATGCACAGTTTTAGAGTGGAAAGTTCCATCACATCTCTGCTGGTGATCCCAGCAGGAAATACTCTCAAGACATGATCAATTGCCATCCAATCTTTGTTGCATCTTATTAAATACAAGCTTAGAGGTGTCAAATTGTGTGTGCTGCTTCGGAGCATTTTAGCGCCTCCATTCAGAAGTACCTGAACTGCACTGCGAACTGCTTGGTCTAGATCTTTATCTTTAGGAGGTCGATCTTGGTATTTCTCTCTGATAAATGTCCAGATGGACGAGATCTCCTTTTCTTCAGCCCCAGGACCTAGGCTCAAGATGTGTAGTGGAGTGTAGGCGAGTGCTTTTGTCATTTTATTCGGATCTGCACCCGACTCGATCAGCCATTTCATCAGAGTCAAGTTGTCATTTTCTTCTGAGCGGAGACAGTAGAGGTGCTTAACACAGGTCCAGTGCAATGGTGTCATTCCGCCCATGTCTTCTGTGTTATTGACCTCATCGCTGTGGCTGCTGCTGTCTGGGATTTTCCCGCCCAGAACTTCCCAGTTGAAACGGAGACCCCATTGAATAGACATTTTCTTGGTAGCGTGCAGTTGTGTGCTTAACTAGAAATCTGATCTCAGATGGTTGAGGTTTTCTTTTATATTATAGCTCTGGTGCTCCTGTTCCTTAGAATAACTTTTATAGTCAGAAACTTAATCGCGTTTCAATCGCATTTTAAACGCGTTTGATATTAAAGTTCTTTGTTTAGGACAGAGAGGACGATATGAGGGAACAAGTTTTGAAGTGGAGACGAAGGTTGTATTTGCTGTATCTTATAGTAATTATCTAAGTTTGTTTAGAACAGTTCTTGATTATTTCTGTCTTTAGGGAGAGGGAGAGAGAATTCGCAGATGAAGAGTACCCTTACTGAAACTAAATTTGAATTTCAAAGAATTCATCTTTGTTCAGCCTTTGCATCATCTTCGATTAATTAAAACATAATAATTCAATCAAAATTCTTAGTTATTTTAAACGATATCTCCTTAATCCGCTCGTAAATTATTTTCATATATAGTACAGTTTCTAGCTTTAATGGATAACAAGTTCTCAATCTCACATCAGGATCAGCTGAACCAAGTGCTCGGCACCGAATCTTCTCCTCTCCTCGTCATAATCTCCAATCGAGTTCGTTTCTCGCAGAACCTGACTGAAATGACACACTCTAACGTGGTAGTCCCTGTCCTGTACAAGCACGAGTCAAGAAGTCTCGACATGATCTTAGGTATGGTGACCCAAGCACTTAACGGTAAAAAGGCTGCGAGCATCGCTTTAATCTGTCCGGGACGTAAGGGGGTAATGCACCTCTGCACTCAGAAGGAGTTGAATCTAGAGTCGATCAAATCTGGAGAGGTCCGTTCTTTCTTTGTTAATTTAGTCACAGACAATATGGACCCGCGCAACGAGCAGAAACGTCTGGACATCTTAGGATCTCCGATAGCTGAGTCTATGGAGGGAATCCAACTGCTGAAGCTGCTTGAAAATATCCTAAACGTGGAGGTGTACTCTTCGAGTAGCTTCTACGGTCCTGAACTCAATTTTTCAAACAAAAGCGGCGACATTTCAATGCCAATCTGCTTCTTCTACTTCGATAGCAACAAACTGAATGATTGGAAGGGTCTCGAGCAGCCAAGCTTGGAGATGTTTGAGAAAATCCGCACAGTGGGACGAGGTAGCTTCGGGGCGGCTGTGCTGTACCGCCGTAAAGGAGACAACATGTTCGTCGTTCTGAAGGAGATATCCATGAGTGAGTTACAGGAGAATGAGAAGGAGTTGGTTCGGTCTGAAGTGAGCATACTGAGTATGCTAGAGCATCCTAACATCATCACCTACTACGATAACTTCTACGGAGAGGACGGGATGCTCATTATAGAGATGGAGTATGCGGATGGAGGGACGCTAGCACAATACATTCAAAAAAGAGACACACCTATTCCCGAGTACCAGATCTTGTACATGTTCCACCAGATGTCTCAGGCTGTCCGCTATATCCACAGTAGGAAGATACTGCATCGAGATCTGAAGACGGCCAATATATTCCTGACACGCGAGGAGACAGTGAAGTTGGGCGATTTCGGGATTTCGAAAGTAATGGGTTCCACCGAGCAGTACGCTCAGACAGTCCTGGGAACTCCCTACTATATCTCCCCTGAAATATGCGAGGGGAATCCTTACAATTCCAAGAGTGACATCTGGTCGCTAGGGTGTATTCTCCACGAAATGGCAGAGCTGCAGAAACCGTTTGATGGGACTAATTTCCCCGCCCTGATCAAGAAGATTGTTGATGGGACATTTGTGCCTATAAAGGGTGACTACAGCGAAGGTTTGAAGAACTTAGCTCTGTCCATGCTACAGAAAGATCCGGATAAACGACCGGCGAGCACGCAGATTGCACAGCAGCTGTTACCCCAGCTGCTGGACGACCTGCACGAGAAAAGCCAAACTGAAGCGAACCGAGCCAATACCAAGACATACCTGTACAAGTTTAGCGGCTCCAAACTGACCGCTGAGCCTATTCTCATGCCTGAGGGGATCAAAGTCGACCAGGTTTCGGTCGGTTTTAGTCACATGGGTCTCACGACGCTAGAGAAACAGGTGTTCACCTGGGGCTCCGGAACTAGGGGGCAGTTGGGACACGGGATTGCAGGGTCCTGTTTCCAACCGCAGCCGATTACGAGTATAGGGAGTGAAACCACCATCATTAACATACAGTGTGGCAAAGACTTCACACTTTTCCTTAACGACACAGGCATCACATTAGTATGCGGTTCTTATAGTCAGTATTGTCTAGGGAAGAAAACAGACTCAGATATAAACGTGCCCACTATCATTGATGCCCTGGTTGGGTGCCAAATGGTGCAGGTGTCCTGTGGAGAGCTCCACGCGATGGGGGTGACGTCAGAAGGGGAGGTGTACGGATGGGGGCTGGGCAAGGACGGCCGTCTGGGGACCGGGAGTGATCACAATCAGTTAGTCCCTAAGGAGATAGTAGTCATGTCCGCGGATAATGTGAAGGAGCATATCAAGCAGGTGGTATGTGGACTGGATGGCACCATGTTCCTAACCACTTCTCACACCTTATATGCCTGTGGCAGCAACCGCAACAACAAACTAGGCCTGAACAAGAAACCCACCATGTTGATGACGATGCGGTTATTCACGAAGGAACAGAAAATGCAGGTAGAGCGAAGTCTGGAGCCAATCACTGTGAAGACACTCAGTAAGCACATGGTTCTAGATGTCTCACTTGGCCCTACCCATTCAGCTGTTTTAGTGGACAATGGGAAGGTACTGGCCTTCGGACGGAAGAAGGAGGGGCAGAGAGGCATTGAGAAGTCCAAGGGGGCTGAGGGAGAAGATAGAGAGGTGTCGTGTATTCTGTCGACTGGTGGCAGTCTGGTGGCTTGCAGCGAACTGATGACCATCGTAGGGCGTGAAGACCAGACATTGCAGGTTATTGGGTCTCGGCAAATGTTCCAGCTCCCTCTGGAGAAGCATTTAGAATTGCAAGGCGAGGGACGGTTCGAGTCCATCCCTCCTCCACTCGTGATGAGTATCGGCTCCAACATATCTCATGTCTCACAATCTCGGGAGCTGTTGAAAGGAATTAAGAAACTTTCACAGTCTGGCGAGTCCTGCATGAGTATCTTAGATCTCTTTCAAGATCCAAACACTAAACTGAATTATTTGGATCTTTTGAAGGACTGCTTGAAACAGATGTATCTAGATGCTGAACCAGATAAAAACCGCAGAAAAGGGGGATTCATGGATAGTCGAATAATTTATCCTCTCACCAAAGTTCCGATCTTATCAGAGGGACGCGAGCTGAACGCTTCTGAATTCCTAATCAAACAGATTTCATGTTTCGGGAGTAACGTCATTCTATCGATTGAGAGTGGATCTGATCTGTTTCCGGTTTCCAAGCACTCTGTGGGGGAGGGTCAGGTCAATGAGAACATTCGGCGCATTATAGGCTGGCCTAGGCACGGCAGACCGTCCACCTCATCACGAGTCGTTTCATCAGAAAAAAGGAGTAATAAAATAATTCCTAAAACCAACACCAAAGGCATTCCTAAAGCCGTACCCATTTCCTTCCAAGAGCCAAGGAAAGATGGAGCGTCTCTTTCCACTGATGATGTCGCTATGGATGGCTTATTTGCTGATGTTGTCGCGGATTCCAGTCATATTTGGAATCCGAATTTAGTCCGAGGCACAGTTGAACCTAATGTTTCAACCGATAATATTGCACTACAGAGAGACGCCTCTGCAAAGTCTTCTCTTCCCATTCTCAACGATGCAGTTAATAGCAAGCATTTTATAGAATCAATCAACATTCTCACACGAAAACCAAGCTACCAGCCAGTCCCAGATAAGCCATGTGATGGACACAACCCATACATTGGGATTGAAAGTAAAAACCATTCCAGTTCTAGAGATGGCGCTGCCAAGAGCAAGCATATGGTAGCTCAGAGTCGAGAACATCTGATTGGAATTGTCACAAGACAGTCTTTTGAAAAGTCGTTTCCTACAAATTTGCCTGCCCACGATGAGAGAGGAGGTTCTCCTCGAACTAGCGAGGAGTTTGCGAGTAAAGAGAATATTTCAGATCTCAAACCGCCTGCTAGGCAATCTGACGATTCTGAACCGAGACTGAATCATTCTGAACAACCAAATAAGCAAAGAAAGAAATCTATACCCGGAGACCTCCGGAAATTGAAAGAAGAAAATAGAAATCTTAAGAAGCGTAGCTTGGACTTAGAAGATCAATTGAGAACTGTTACGAGTAAGCAAACCTTGCAGATGCTCGAGTTAGAGAAACAGCTGTTCCAATCGGAGAGAGATCTCCTGGACGCCTTGAAGAAGACTGATGAGATCAGAATTGATGGAGAAAGAAGTGTGAATCAACTGAAAATCGAGTATCAGCAAAAAGAGTCGAACCTGAAACAGGAAATAATCTTTCTCCAATCGGAACTGCAGAAAGAGAGAATGAATAATTTAGAGAAAACTAACTCTATATTGTCGCTGACGACAGAGCTGGAAAGAGCTAAATGCGTGATTGAAAGTATGCATCTTCTGATTCCGAAAAATAATAAGACTTCTTCGCGTTCGAGGAACTCCAGAGTTTCCCCTGCACCAGAGTCTCCCACCCCTCCTCCCTCCTCCTCGGGGTCTGTGGGAGAAGGAGACCCAGGGAAAAGTTCTATTTGCAGTGTAATGTAAAGGACAACTTGATTTTATTTTTTACTAAACCCCTTATTTTAATACTGTTTTTGTATTGACACTTTTCAAAGTATTTCTACTCTACGTGCATTATTACCTTTTATAACATTGATGACAAAATGAGTAGAATGGTTGTACTGATTACCACGAAAATCTAGCCAAATTGTATAAATTCTAGCTTCTGATTCACTTCAATGGATCCCTCTACTCCGAACGGATCTGACTCCACAAGTGCTACCTCCAGGACATCCCACAGCCGCGAACCAATCGCAACTCCGCAACCTGACCCGCTTAGTTTAGGGAAAACGGAACAAAACAGTTCCAATTTCGGTTTTCTCTGTCAGAATGTTCGCTTCCTCAACCAACCAATCTGCTCCCTGGTTGGCGAGCAGAATAGAGTGGATCATAGACAGCAGTTCGTGGCTCAGAATGTCTCACTGAAATCTCACGTCGTCTCGGAAGAAATCCCTCAGGCAAAGTCGGTGGTGCTAACTAATGCTATCTCTCATTATAATATTCACTAATCTATCTAATGATCTAGATATAGCAATGATTCCACTCAGAGAAGAGATTTTCCTAATTTCAGTGAAAATAAGTTACATCGCCCAAATCGGACACCCCAGCAACCTGCACAAGGCATCGGTATGCGTAAAAATCAGTTTATTAACTGTTAATGGTAGTTGAGTGCTAGGTTAGTCTATCAGTTCAATCTAGTTCCTGGCGTCGGACCTGAATCTGGGAGCAAGATGAGAGAGAAGATTTCTTATGAACACATCTATGATTGCAGAACGGATTTGAATTACCCGCCTCGAGGCAAAGTTAGTTGTTTTATTTGTATTTTCGTATTGGTTGAACTGTTTGAATTTAACTGAATATTTTCTTTCTATAGAGACTTGGAACTTTCGTATGAAGATGAAGTAATACGTATTTGTCTTCCTAACAACCTACATTGGACTATTGTTTATTGATATGTTTGTATTTATCCTTTGGAATACTCTTACTTCAACTATGTTTTTGTCTTTTCAAGGTTTGGTTGAGTGGAATCATTTTGCGGTTTTATTTAGTAAATCTGCCACTTCGCCATCAACCAAACAAGAAACGAAAATAATAAAATAAAACAAATAATAGCAAACAAAATATATTCACATTACCCAGTATACAAACTGTTACTACATATACATATGGGTGTTTAGTAGTTTGTTCTACAACTAATTATATCTTACTCTATGGAGTTATTACGTCATAATCTCTCTCGAAATGAGCCTCTCTGAATTTCGGATAGAGATTAAGCTGTTGTAGGATACACACCAGCGCCATGACTCTGCCATGTGATCGATGGAGCATTATTTCTTTTAGCATATCTCTGCAATTATGTATCATGACGTCACGAGAGAAATGATGCAACCATTCATTCTCCTTCTCTGTCCTGTCAAGGCAGGACAAGCGGAAGACTGGCCATTTGAGATTACTTCCAGATTTTGAGGATTTAGCGTATTGCTTTGATAAAGCTTTCACTAATTTTTTGAGGGCAAAGGGCCATTCTTTCTGGATAAACTTCCACCTGTCATATTCTGTCATTAAAGGGTAGCCCAGGACTATTAGGATGTCTGGCATACCGCGTATGATTAATAGAGAGTCTATCCATCCAGCGAAATTCATTTGGAATCGAAAAGAGTCGAACAAGTCCAATGCTTCCAAATGATAGTTTAAGATTACCTTAACGTATTTGAGTGCATTATGTGCGATGAGATATACAGGTCTGTTTTTGTAGAGCTTTTGCTTCCACCTAACGAGTATATTTATACAGTCGATTAGAGGATCGGCATCTACCTCGTGATCTGGCATTCCTTCTTGCTTGACAACGTACGAACCTTCTGAGTAGCTGCTATAGAACGTATTCAAGTAAGTATTATTCTTTAAGTTTCTATTAAATGCTTCTGAGTCGACTGGCTGGGTGTAGAAACTAACTGTGTTAGCGCTTTGAGCAAGTTCATCTAAAGGAGCGAATCCGATTTGTAGTATTTGTGGGATCCGTGTGCCGAACCATGTCTTTGAGATCAACCCATCCGTCCCCAGGTTGATAACAATGAACCCTGGTTCTAAATTTGCTGCAGGTTTAGAGAGTACAGTGTCTGTTTCTGGCCTGCTTTTCTTTGCACGGTGTGCTCCTTCGAATGCCATCTAATATCCGTAGTATATCTGTATTTATTCTAATCGAAATGGCTATACTTTTATTTATAATCAACTTTACAGCGGACTGCATGTTTTGACTCGATATCCTTTCATCCTAGCATTTACTTATTGCAGAGTACTTGATGAACTTATAACCATAATGAATAATGCAAGAATAATTTTATTTCGCATATATTATTTATTAAACTTCTGTGAGATATTGTCATAACATTGTCATACTAGACTGTATAACGGGAATATGTTAAGATTTCCGATGAATCATCGTCGGAGTCCTAAGATATTTTCGTTGCACATTATACACGAAGTAACCTAACGAACGAGAGAGAGTATTTTCTTAAAGAAACAACATTTAAAAATATATTTTACTATTTAATTATTAGAAAATATGGCATTATCCATTTATCATATATACCTACACGAGTTGAGATTCACACACACACACACACACCACTACAATATATATCATTACAAACGTTGCAAGATACGCCCCAAGCCACACAAATGTACTTTTATTGCATATATTATTGAGTCACTTTTGCTTGAACTTCAAATAGAATATCGAATGAATACTATCTCTAATATAAGATAGTTGCTCTTATACTTTATATTTTTGGAGAGGGACGCTGGAGGTCATTCTGTGGGAATATTCCCATCCCTCTATTTGAAACTGCGGCCATGATAGAAGTACACCAGACATTTATTGAATACTCTGTTTTTTGATTTTTTTCTAGCCGTTACAACAATTTATCCGTCCTTACACAGCATCCTGTGGAATCTAACTTTCCTATTTTTATCAAATATTATGAGTGCGAAACTTTTGTAGTGTAGAGATGTAGCATTCTCTAATTTATTTTTAACGATGCATATTTGTCAAAAGTCAGTTTATGGTCAATGATCTGACCAGACTTACTATCCCTTAACTTAACATCTGGTTAGTAAGGTTAATAGCTCAAATAAAATACAAATATTTCTAAAAACATAAATTCTATGAAATAATAATGTCATAATCCCTTAGATAATGGGCGTTTCTGAATTTAGGATATAGATTGAGCTGGTGTAAGATGCATACGAGTCCCATGACGTCATCACTTGACTGATGGAACGTTAGTTGCCGTAATAGAACTCTACAAGTACATACCATGACGTCACGAGAGAAATGGTGCAACCATCTCTCCTCTTGTTCATCCCTTTTAAGATGGGACAAGCACAACACTGGCCATTTGAGGTTACAGTTAGATTTTAACAATTCGTCATATCTCCTTGACAAGGCTTCCACTAAGTTGGTGAGTGCGAAGGGACTATTTTGCAAAATGCTATCATATTCTGTTGCGCAAGGGTAGCCTAGCACTTTCAGGATATTCGGCATTCTACGTATGACTAAGAGAGAGTCGATCCATCCCGCGATATTCATTTGTGATTGAAAAAGGTCGAACAACTTCAGTAGTTTCAAGTTATGCTCCAGGACAGTTTTGTCGAATCTGTGTGCATTGTGTGCGATGAGGTATACTGGTCTATCCTTGTAGAGTTCCTGCTTCCACATTATGAATCTATTCACGCAGTCGTACACAGGAATAGCGCCTATTCGGATACCTAGCTCTCCTCCTCTTTTGATGAAGTATGAGCCTTCTGAGTAGCTAATGTAGAATTTTTGCAAGTACTCACAGGTTTTCAATTTCGTCTGCAATGCCTTGAGATCGACTGGCTGAACATAAAAACTTACTGTGTTATCTTTCTGAGCGAGCTTTTCTAAAGCAGCGAATCCCAACTGTAATATTTGTGGAATCTTTGTACTAATTTTGGTTCTTGAGATCAATCCATCAGTTTCTAGGTCTATCACGATAAATCCTGGTTCGAAAGTGTCATCGGTTTTAATGCGCGTGGGATCAGAGTCTAATTTTGACTTTTTTGTACAATTTGACTCGTTACTCGCCATGGAAATCTAATCAATAATATTAGCAGATTAATGTGTAGTATTGTCCATCAACCAGCTTCCATTATATTAAAAGATAGAGCATAAATGTATTTTAACCAGATATGACAAAGCATGCTAGATCCAAATTTACTGTCTCCATATTGTAAACATTACTTGTTTATATATTGATATACTGCTTGTACATATTATTTACTACAAATGGACTTATTTATACTTTTATTAGATTTTCTGCCTAAGGATTAGTGAGGTTTCAATGCGGGGGTTGTATGGTATGACTTCATCATGATTATTTTATTGATCTTGAATAATTTTAATAATTATTGCTCACTCCTATTTCGTCAATTCACGCTTGTAATATACGAATTAATCCCGAGACGTAAGTGGATATGACTGTTTCATCGTAACTTGATTACCGTAGCATCTCAGGCGTTGATTTGGAAGCTGAACAGAAGTGATAATGATGATGACCAATTGTGACCAATTGAAAACATCAATTCAAAATATTGATTTGACACATCTTCATGAATTTTGGAACATGTACGTATATGTATTGATCGCTTGTTATTTGTACTGATAGGTTCATTGATATGAACGAGCCTTTTGCAAGATAACAATTGTCGAATATTTCAACCATGACAAGCAATTTCTAGTGCAGCTCTCCTATTATAGGCGACCCTTCGAGTTACTAACTGCATTATCGATTTGTCGGTATTTTGAGCATAATTTGATTGTATATCTTATACATTATCTTGTAAGATATTGACTCTCTTAACATACGTTACTACACTTTATAACTCATCAAGATATTTACAATCACTGTCTTTTAAGGGCACATGCATATATAATCTACAGTACATACTGAATTCATATCTCATATTGGTAAGAACCTATTACATAGAATACTGGGTAGTATTACATACTAGACTACACTGCTGCTTCTTAGTTCAACACTCAGCTCTGTTGAGGCAGTAGCTTTTCTTAAGGAATTATGACGTTGTAATCCCTTTTAAAATGGGCGTTTCTAAATTTAGGATAGAGATTAAGCTGGTGTAGGATGCATACGAGTCCGGTGACGTCATCACCCGCTTGGTGGAAGGTTAGTTCCTTCAGCACATCTTTACAGTTACGTATCATGTCGTCACGAGAGAAATAGAATAACCATTTCTCCTCTTTCTCAGTCCTTTGAAAGTAAGACAGTTGGAGTACCGGCCATTGAAGGCTACTTTTAGAAAGTGATAATTGAGCGTAGCGCCTTGATAAAGCTTCAATTAATTTGCCTTGGGAGAATGGCCTTTCTTGCCAAATCAACCACTTCTTACTTTCTTCAGTCATGTAGGGATAGCCCAGCACTTGCAGGATATTTGGTATGCCTCTTATGATTGAGAGAGAGTCTATCCATCCCGCGAAATTGATCTGTGATTGAAAAGAGGGAAACATCTTCAATTTTTTCAGATTATATTCCAATACTATTTTGTCGAATTTGAGTGCATTATGTGCGATGAAGTATACTGGTCTGTCTTTGTAGAGTTCTTGTTTCCACCTAATGAGTATGTCGATGCAGGTGATTAGTGGGATGGCATGGACCTCCTGATCTGACTTTCCTTCTCGCTTGACAAGGTACGAGCCTCCTGAGTAGCTTCTATAGAACTTTTGTAAGAAAGGAGTGCCCTTTAAATTCATGCGAAATGCTACTGAGTCCATTGGTTCAACGTAGAAACTGATTGTTGTAGTGGTACTAGCAAGTCTTTCTAAAGGAGCAAATCCAATCTGTAATATCTGAGGGATCCATGTGCATATTTTTTTACTTTTTTTGATTAATCCATCAGTCTCTAAGTCGATAACGATAAATCCGGCCTCTGAAGTAGCAGTGGTTTCATGAAGCAACGTGTCCGTTTCTAATTTGAGCTTTTTTGCGCAGTTTGACTGTCTGCTTGCCATGATAATGATGTAGGACTTGCTATTTGAGAATAGTATAAGATCCTAGTATTTAGCTGTTTTGCTAGGTTCCTAACACACTAGGTTGCACGTGTAACACTGTCACATACCTACATATCTTATGGTTGCTATCAATCAATTAATTAATTCATGATGACTTTGGGAATTATTCGAATAATGAATTCTAGATTAATGAAAATCTTAACGTTAAGATTAGGAGTAAAAAGGAAATGCTCCATATGAAGAGATACGTATTTTCACATTTAGATTTAGGTCCTCATTAATTTCGTTAAATGACAGTGGACAGTTGGTCCACACGGTAAGAAGCTGTTGGATATTATTATCATTTTACTCATCAATTGAGGAATTTAATTCGGAGACTAGATAATCTGCCAACTTATTTGAGTATTGCATTGGATTAATTATAAAGTTACGAAGTGCAAAACGAATGCGTATTAGTCATGTATGTGGAATGAAATGAGCATTTCAAAATGCACTTGAAGGAATGGTTTTACCCCTTGAGAAATCTAACCCAGTGGAGCGAATAACATTATAGTGCCTATCCCCAAAGATATAGTTGATTACTCCTGTTACAACTCACATCATATCTAAGTTGACTAATTCATTGAAAATGAAGAATTATGAATTATTCAAAATATCAAACATTAGTGCAAATTCTATGCCCAAAAGTGGTTAAAAGGTTGCTCATGTTATATACCTCTAACATTGCTCAGTCCCTAAGCGAAATATCAAATATTATTTTCATTATTTTAGTTAGAATGTCATATTATTCTACAAATTGCATTGTAAATCCTATCTTGTGTGCCAAAATAATGACATTTCATGTTTTGCCAAAAGAACACAATTTAGTTGCCAAAGTTATATAGCATAGCCAATTTCAATTATGGGAGTAATTTCCCTTACAATTGGTCGCTATTTAATTGTGTTAAAGTATGATGGACCACTTAAAACCCTTAGAAGACATTGGGGTCAAAGGTATAAATAGAAATGACCCCACTTTCACTTTCACTTTCAGTTCATTTTCAATTAACTTTTCACTTTCATTTCAACATTCCATGTACTGTGAGGGTTAAAAACTCAATTTGTCAAAAGAGGTCGGCTAGCAAATACAGATAATATGTTTTATTGTACTCTATAAGTATTTTTTAACAAATACGGGCTTATTCTAAATCATTACAACAGTGAATTTTATTCTAATAAAATATCATTTTATGTATTCTTAGTTTTAATCTTAATGTCAGATGTAGTTCTTTAAGAGAGGTTTTAGTTTCTCATAATTGTACCGATATTGGTCTTCTTTCTCTCTACACCTCTTCACACATTTGAGAATGATTGGAACGAATGTTAGGCCGCATAGAGGTAAGCAGAGGAAGGTAGCATATGAAGTGATAAATATTTCTTCCACTAGATTTAGTAAAAAATGTTCCGTTGGCTTGGGAAAATTGTTTGGGATGGACAATGATATATTTACACCGTTCTGTAATTGTAGAGAGCAGCTGTCAAAAAACACTGTTCGAACTATTCCACCAATAAACCAGCTTATTTCAATAAGAAATTTGAGAAAAAGTGATGCTAGCGATACAGTACGGAATACGCGATAGAATTTAAATGCTGACAGTTGCTGACTGTAGAATACTCTGTTGTCGGAGTAGAGTTGGATCTCTCTAAGATTGGACCTGAGTACGCGAGAAAGAAAGGACGTATCTCTCAACAACAGAATCAAGTTGGTTATGCCGAAGATAGGAACAAACAAGAACAAGAAAACCCAAGTGTATGATGTGGAACAGAATAATATGGAAATGCATTGGACAAGGCACCATATTATATACTTGATGAGTGTTCGTTTGAAAGGATGGTTGAGATATCTAGCAGCGAGATAACGAGATAAAATTCCGACGAGATTTGGCAGTAGATTTGAAAGCCAAAAAGCTAGACTGAGAATCAAAATATTTATTTGTTTCCCTAATAATTTAAGAAGCCAAACATATGGATAGCAAACTAATTTGCCAAACAATAACTTGGTATGGTTTGGTAATTCCGATGGGTGTATCTGAAAAATGATGCATATTATGTAAGCAAGAATGGTTGCTAATTCAACAGAACTGCAGAGAATCATTAGGGAATATTTCGTGATGTGTGTTTTCAGGTTGTATAGTTTCCGTTGCTTAGAGAGATATTGCACATCTGAGTAGAGGGGATGTAGAACAGGAGTTCGTTTGCAAGTCCGATATTCTCTACACAGTCTCCAACACTGAAGAGAGAAGTGAACAATCCACCCAGTAATGAGAATTATAAAAATTAAAAGTAATGGCGTTATAACGCAGTAGGCCACTACATCTTTTATTATAGTTCTGATGTTACTCATGTTAACTTAATTAAATGTTCTGTCTCTCCTATTTATATACTAATGGCGATTCTTTTGCTAAGTTTAAGATATTTCCCTTTATTTTATCTTGATTATTTGATTGATGGTAATCTGAGATATGAATACATAACCTAGCAAATAGAAAATATATTTTTGCTCTAATAAATTTACTGATGTGATCTCATTCTATTATAATGAACCCTTTACAAGTAGTGGAATTGAAAGTGGAGAAACTATTGCTTTTAGGGAATAGTTCTGCCAATGTATTTCTCCCAGGAAGTTTATTAATAATTAAGTTTGTTTGCTTTTGATATTACTCATTCACACCCGTTATTATTGATTCATATGATTGAAATTTATATGATGGATGATAATGCTTAATGTATTCATATTACAATCACTTACACAAAATTTCTCAAAATATTTTTTTGGCAATTAAAATAACTTTTATAGATACAGTGGAATTCACTTATTAGCAATACTGCTCTATTAGCAACCAATTTTCAGGTCCCAGGTGAAGATTTGGTATTAATTCGGTCCCTTATTAGCAACTTCGCGTATTAGCAACCATTTTATGAACAAATGTTGCTAATAAGAGTTGCTAATAAGCGAATTCCACTATCTTAATTTGTCATCAGGTGTGAAGTGGTCAGGCTGAAACAGTCCGATCGTACAAAATGGTCCCTTTTGAGGCTACATTGGTCAAAAGTGGTCGGGTTGTGAAACCGGACCGGTGGCTACTGCCCGATTATTTATAGTGTTGATGTCGTGTGGTTATTTAGCGGCAAGAGAATGTTCCCATTGATAAGTAATGCTAAATTGCCATGACGACTATGTATGTGACTATTTTCTTCTGTTCAGTTGGATTAGTTTCGTGGTAGCCCCGCTAGAATGCAACCAAGTTCGCCTCCTCTCGCCCCTTCCAGCATTTCGCGGTTCTCCTCGCCTAGCATCATGCCGGATTCGCACACAGCCGCGATGCTAGTGCTGGTGAACAAACCGGACACTCACTCCTACCCAGTCTTCCACGTGCAGAAGGACCCTCCCCCTGAGGTGCGGGTCAAGGGCCTAGACGGGAACCCGATCACTGCCTACGACCAGATCATCATCGGGAGCGACTACAACTCCGATCTTAGGATGTTCTTCGCTGAGCCCAAGCACTGCTCGCTCATCGTGGACAACCTCGGGAAGATACACATTCTGAATTTTAGTAGCGACAATCCCTGCCAGCTGAACGCCGCCCCTCTCCCCACTGGGACGCTGCTCCCACTCGGAGATTTGGACGTGATCCACGTGGCTGGGAAGGACTTCCGAGTGGAGTACAAGCCGGGCTACCCCTTACCCGCGGAAGAAAAGGCCGCTTGCCCGCTAGGGAAGCTGCTAACTCAGTTAGTACCCAGCTCCCCTAAGATCCTCAACAGGTCGCCTCCTCCAGACGAGTCTGCGCCTTACTGTCCCCCCGCGAGACCGGACACGCCGGAACAATTCAATCTTCCGACAGATACGGAAGACGACGACCTTAGCAACAGCATTGGCTCAATGGAACCTAATGTTTCTGGTGTCCCCGAGCCCTCATCACCACGAGCGGAGGAACCTGCTCCCAAAGAGGTAGAACCTTCTCAGGGACTGCCGGACCTCTCTACTGCCCCCTCCCCCAAGAGAACCTTGTGTCTCCTCGACACAGCTGACAACAGCACTGCCAGTATGGAATGTAACACCACTCAGCCCAGCATGACCGTGAAGGACCTAAGTACCATGGATGTGTCAGTGGATGCGACAGAAAGGAAGAGGCGTATTTCAGACTTCCCAAAGAAGACGATTGCTTCTCCGATGAAGTTGAAAGCTCGTAAAAGCGCTCCTGTCCAGCCAACGAGACAATCACTTCGGTTTTCAGACCAAAACCTGGTGAGTTTTTCGTCCGTAATTTAGTATAATGCACCATGGATAGTTCCATCGTATTGAGCCATTGCTTGGATGTAGGACGCATCGACAGAAACTCCGGGTAAGAGGCGCTCCTCGCGAATCCAGTCCCTCAGTCAGGAATCTTCTCCAAAGCTCTCCACTGAAAGAAAAACTCCGAAGAAATCTTCCAAATCTCCCGAACCACCGAGAGCCACTCCCCAATCTGCCAAGTCCGACTCCCCCCTCACTTCCACCAGTCAGAAAAATGTCCGATTCGGACCCAAGCTGTCCCCGGAAGAGTTCGACAGACACCTCCCACCCAGCACCCCCGTCAAGCGAGGGGCCACGCCGCGCTCCGCTGCGAAGGTAGTTCTCCGCAGATCCACCCCGTACAAGGCGTCCCTTCCTCTCCGCATGGACCTGGACGCTGGCAGGAAGCGAGCGTCCACTTCTCAATCTCCTCGGAGCACTCCTCTCAGAAGCCCTCTCCCTTCCAAGAAACTTCCCACAGAAGGGAAGAGATTTTCTCCGATCAAAAACTTTGTGGTCAGATCTCTCACCACAGAGAAAGCTGTGCCGGCGGTTCGACTGCAGAGGAAAGGGTTCGGGAGCGGTTTATTGAAAGATATTTCGGAATCTCAACGATTAAAAGCCTCCTCTCGCATCTCCACTCCCACTTCCTTGAAAGAGAAGGGAAGCCGAATTCCGAAGCCGATGCTGTCAGGTTTAGGCGCCAAACAGAAGACGGACCCACACACTCTTGCAATCAAACTCAGCGCGAAAGGCGGGAATGAAGCGAGAAATGCGAAATCTCCAGAAAATTATCTGAGACAAAATCCTAAACTTGGGTTCTCTGTCAATATGGACACTCAAAAGAAACCATCAATCCCTAGCGACCAAGTTAATGAAAAGGAATCTGTCAATTCTCCTCAAAATAAAGCCTCAAAGCTACCTGGCCAGGACATTCTGACGTCACTAGTTATAAATCCAATTCCTAAGTCTAGCGACCCTACTCAGAAATCTCAAGAGAGCAGTCCTGAGTTCCAGACTCCTCCCTCGAAGGATTGGTCCCTTGCAGCGGACAAGACAATCTCTCCAAAAAGTGTTGAGCCCCTAAAAACTTCTGAATCTACTCCTAGGCCCAAGTCACCTCGGAATAGACGGTCAGCTGTGAATCCATTTTCTCCTAAGACTCCCGTGGTTGGTGACAGCAGCAAGGACGTGGAAAAGGCTGGGACCCCAGACAGACCCTTACGGTCCTCCAGCAGGCTCTCTACTTCTGAGAGCTTCATGTCTCCTACGAACGATCCTCTACCCTATACTCCTACGCTCCGTTCCAAATCTCCCAAATTATCTCGTAAATCTCTAACTGTTGCATCTAAATCTCCCACCTTGTCAGATCCCCTCACCTCTCCACAGACTAACTCGAGATCTGTCAAGGTCGCGAAATCTCCTAATACAACATCCCCATCTCCTGGTATCAAGTCCCCATCTCCCAATGCTAGAATAGAGTCCACTCGCGCCAATTCACGCTTATCCACTTCTACCAAGTCTCCCATCGCTACGTCAACCTCTCTCATTTCTAAATATAGATCTCCCAGCTTATCTCCTAAGTCTCCAGCCTCCACGCCAGTCCAGGACACAGCACTCAACACCTCTCGGTCTCGTACCCCTGTCTCCAAGTCTGCTACTCCCGTTCCTAAGTCTCGTACCCCTGCCCCCAGGCATGCTAAATCAGGGTGCGACACTCCTGATTCTAGGAATATTGGCTCTAGTCCTAAGTCTCGCACTCCTAATTCTAGCTGTGAGACTCCTGAGTCTGCATCTCGTACTCCCAGGTCTGTACCTACAACTCCTGTGTCCACTTCTGCGACTTCCAAATCGAGACCCGCTACTCCCATTCCTAAATCCCGCACCCCTACCTCCCGGTATAACACCTCTGACAGTTCACGCGCTAAGTCTTCCGCGATGAGTCCCCTGCCTGAGTTCATTGCTCAGGTATCGATTCCCATTTCTAGATCCAGCAGCAAATCGGCGGATCCTCCCCTCGTAGTTTCTCCATCTTCGCCGGTGACGGATCTCCGTACTTCCCCAAGGCTTGCTTGGCAGTCCCCCACTCCCAAAACCCGATCCCTTACGCCCCACTTCAGCTCCCTCAGCGGCAGCCAGCGTGTCGGCACCCCCAGACCCCGGTCCAAGTCTCTGAGAAATGAGGACGCATTCCTGCCCAAGCTCTTCAAGACCCCCCGACTGAGGGGCCGGACGTCACAGCCCGAGGGAAATTTCCGTGCCTCTCTCTTCGACATCTCAGAAACGGAGAATGCCTCTCCTCTTCAGAGTGGCACTGTTCGGCCGCATGACAGACGCTCGCGATCCCTTCCTGAGACCAATTTGGAAGCGTCCGAGAATCCTCGAATGAAGAATTCCGCTAGACCTGAGGATAACTTCAACCCTTACATATTCCGCTCGCCCCGATCCAAACCATCGCGCAACCCGCACATTCCCTCAGAGGACTCTTTCAATCCTCATCTCTTCCGGTCCCCCCACTCCAAACCCCCCCGTACCCCACAGAAACCTTCGGAGGATAACTTCGATGCAGAGATTTTCCGTTCTCCCCCCACTCCTTCTTTCTCCGGGGGGCGTGGGACTAAGCGCTCCGCGGCAAATCAAAGCGCAAAGATCCCTTCTAAGGTTTCCAAGTCCGGCGATCCTGTCTCTGTCGAGCTGTCCCCTCTCAATGTCCGGAAAACGCACCGCATGATGAGGGAGAAGCAGTCCGCCAGCTCCCGCGCCGTGAAGCGCCGTAGCGACAGCAGCAGCAAGTCTTCGCCCGTCAAGATCTTGATCCTGGACTCGCCGATCCTCCGAGACCCAGAGGAACCTAGTCCTCCTGTGGGGAGGAGGAGAACTCGAAGCAGGACAGCCTCAGTTGCGGCTCCATTCTGCTCCCCCCTTCCTGTCAGGATCACGAGACAGAAGCCTAGCTCCCCTCCCGCCCCCAGGAGAAGGACACGCAGCAAGGTCGCTTCGCTGGCCAATCCCGTCCCGGTAGAGATATCTCCCGCTCCAGTCAGAGTGACGAGGCAGAGAAAAACCGCTGCTGTAGCCACTCAGAACAAATCAGCTGTGAAAGTAAACAGTGACTTTATTATTTTATCGCCAGCTCCAAATAAGAGGCCCCTCAGAAGCCGTCGAACTGCCACATCCATCCCCTCCCAGCAGACAAAGAGCATTCTCAAGACTCCCACCAAAAGACAAAGGTTTGCAGAGAGGGCTTCTCCAGCCGTTAAACTAACAGGCCGTCATAAAGTGCGGGGGAAAAGTGCACGGGTCTACTTCGCTCCCTCCCCTCCCGCTACTCCATTGGAGAAGACCCCGCCCCCGAGACCCCCGACTCCACTGAGGAACACACGGAGATTGAGATCCCAGGCAGCCCCGAAAAGTATCCCTGTGATCCTGAAATAAGTCTACTACATTCCATATCGTATTTAGCCTCCCATAACTTAGCTACAATGTTAGAATTGGATCTTACGTACTGCCCCTGTGAGTAGCGGCCTTTGTAATACTTTTTAGGACACAAAATACGGTAATCGAATTTGTATCTCACTCTTATTACACAATTACATTTATTAAATATGGATATTAGTGATGAAGATTATTAATAAACAGTCATACAATATACTTCCAACTTTGGGCGAATCTTTGGTGAGACGAAGTACGTCCCGCTAAAAAATGTGTCCCTGGATTAGACCCTAGGGGGCGGGACAAATGACAGAATTAGTACTAAAGTTCAGGGCGATTAGTTATGCTGCAATCGACTCTGATTAATTTCAGATAAATTACATCCCGAAGATTGTGGCTATTTATATTTTACATGATTCCTCATAGGGCAATTAACCACTGAACTAACTGAATGATTCTACTGTACTGTCTGTACGTGATAAGATGTAAAGCTAGCTGTAGACATAAGGGGCTTTCTTAGACGGTTAACTCGTGTTTTAATGGCTGCGAAATATCCAACAGAGACTATCGATGCATCCGGAATTCCACATTATTTCCTTTCCAACATTGAAGGTTTGGTCCCTATCCCCCCCAGGGCTGGGAGCTCACAGGTACAGGTGTTTAAGCACACGAGTAACCCAACCAAATCCTGGAGTATTCTCAAATTGAAAGTTAGATCGGATAAAGTAGTCCCAACTTCGCCCGATACTCCTAAACCACCTGGACACACGAGAGTAGTGTGTCTATCAGACACACACGACAAAACTGACAATTTAAAAGTTCCTCTTGGCGATATTTTGATTCATGCCGGTGATTTCACTCAGAAAGGTCTACCTCGTGAAGTAACTAAGTTCAATGACTTTCTCCGTTCCTTACCGCACAAGTATAAGATCGTGATTGCTGGGAATCACGACATCTCGTTCGAGGCGGACGAATATGCCGCGAGTCTCTGGAGGCAGTTCAGCCATCCGGAAAAATACGATTCCATCGCCGTTAAGCGTTCCCTGAAGGACTGCATTTACCTCGAAGACTGCGGGGTGGAGGTGATGGGCCTGAAAATATTCGGATCTCCTTGGCAACCTGAATTCCACAAGTGGGGATTTAACTTGCCAAGAGGCGCTCCAATCTTAGCGAAGTGGGACCAAATTCCTGAAGGTGTCGATATCCTGATCACACACGGTCCTCCCATTGGTCAGAGAGATCAAACGTTCGATGGTATCCGTTCTGGCTGTGTGGAGTTGCTAACCACGGTCAGGGAAAGGGTGAAGCCGAGGTACCATGTGTTCGGGCACATTCACGAAGCGTATGGTGTCACAACTGATGGACACACTCAGTATGTGAACGCTTCCACTTGTACCCTCAAGTACAAGCCCATCAACCCTCCTGTCATTCTGGACATCCCAGACCCAGTCTGATATTCGTGTGTATAGTTGTTACCATGTTAAATGAATTTGCTATAGACATGCAAAGATGGCTTGGTAACTGGAAAATTATTTTATAATTCTCTTAAAATAATAATTGCATTATGATATTGATGGTGCAGACAGTGACTATTGAATACAAATATGCATAGGAGTAGGCGTTAGGGATCTGAGGGGCTGCCCCCTCCCAGCTTTGGAGCTGTGGAGTATCTGAAACAGTTATAATGTCTTTATTTTATTGTACTTTTAATTACACGTAGAATGCTAGAGTTGCTTTCTCTTGCGTTAATCGCTACCCTCCTGCATGGTCGTTGCTTTTTATCGAAATTAAGTACATTATGGAAATATTTTCCTGGTTGGCCCCCCCAGAGGTTTTATTCCTTTTCAAAAATTGACGCCTAATTAGGCTAATATGCCACTATTCCATACATATCTCATTCCTGTTCTGATAACTTTGCAGAGTATTTCAAGGTGAGAAAATGTCTCGGAAGGGCCGGGACGCGGCTTCTGTCGATGAAAGGTTCTCTTCCGCCAAATCTGATCCTCGCTTCAAACGGGTCCCACGGCAAGTCCGCAAGATCGAGATCGACAATCGTTTCTCAGGAATGTTCAGAGAGGAGCGTTTCCAGCTGAGCTACACCTCAGACAAGAGGGGGCGGGCGGTGGAGAGGAGTGCGTCCGAGGATCTGAGGCGGTTCTACCGTCTCGAGGACGAGGACACAGAGGTGGGAGTGTCGGCGGCAGAGCTGGTGTGTCGCTCCCGCGGAGAAGTCCAGGCGGAGTCCTCCAGCAGTGACAGCGAGACAGACGAGGAAGGTTAGTTCGTTCCTTCAGAAATAAATACTACACAAGTGTTGTTATTTATTGTTGTTGTTGTTGTGTTGTTGTTGTTGTTGTTATTATTTTTGTTGTTAGACACAACCTTCGGGTCTGGAGGCGTGAGCGAGGAGCTGATACACGCATGGGCTGAGTTGGACCAATCAGCTGAGACCACAGACACCTCCACGTCACGACTAGCTGTGTGTAACATGGACTGGGACAGAGTGACCGCGAACGATCTCCTCCTCCTCTTCTCCAGCCTGGCCCCGGACCAGGGACGCATCCTCTCCGTGAAGATATTCCCCTCCGAGTACGGGAGGGAGCGGATACGAGTTGAGGACGCAGAGGGTCCCGAGGAGCTGCTAGGGGGAGAGGACGGAGATGAGAATGAGGCGCTACAGACTGAGAGACTCCGCAAGTACCAACTGAACAGACTCCTCTACTACTACGCCATCGTGGGTAAGCTTCATATCTGCTAGCTAGCTTACAGACAATGGTCTAACCCTATACTGTAAGCATTTGGTGTAATAACTTATCTCCTAATATTTGCAGATCCTAGATAAATAATGAAGTTTGTTTAGATTAGATTCTAGCATTTCAGCTCCTAATTTTCTGCAACTAATTATAATACTCAGCGAAATCATTTAAATTAATCGCTTCAACGTGACACTATGACATTTATCTGTTACCTAACTGCTCCATAGAAACAGACAGTGCGTCTACCTCTGACTATCTGTACCAGCTGTGCGATGGGACGGAGTACGAGCTGAGCGGGACTCGTCTAGACGTCAGAGTGGTGCCAGACGAAATGCAGTTCGAGGACACAGCTCCCGCTTCTGTCGCTTCTCCGGACACCCTACCCCCCGACTACCTCCCCGCCGCCTTCCAGAACTCCGCTCTCCAGCACACCAAGGTGCAGCTCACCTGGGACGAGACAGACCCCGCCAGACAGAAGATACTCAACCAGAACTTCTCCAAGGCTGACATCAGAGAGTTGGATTTCCAGGTATCAGTATTGGAACAAACTTGCGGACACTGCGTACTAACAGAGTCGCCTAGCGGGCTTTCAAAGAAACGATTGATTGTTTTCTTCTTACTAAGAAACGTCATTAATCTACCGTAAATCATTAACTCAGAACTGGAGAAGAAAAATTAGGTCCATGATCATGATGTTAATTTCCCATCTTAAAAATTACGATCATAATGCTAATTTCCCGTCATGTTACTGTTAATTAGGATGTACAAATACTTTGGTGGAGGAGTGTAGACTACTCTCTATTGATTGTAACTGTGTTTGTAGGCTTATCTCGCATCGGCGACTGAATCGGATGAAGATTCAGATGGAGAGGGAAGAGAGGAAAGTGAGGAGCGGACGATCGATAAGTTTAGGTCGCTGCTAACAGAGTTGGAGAGCAGAGAGGCTAGTGAGAAGAAGGAAGAGATAGACCTGGAGATAACTTGGGAACCGGGCAAGCTGGCCCCCTTAGAAGAGGCCATCAATAGAAAGACTGGGAAGGGAGAGTTCGATCTAACTCCGTGGGAGGAGTATGTCAAGAAACGGAAAGAAAAGAAAAAGCTGAAAAGAAATAAAGACAAGACTCAGGAGGGCAGCTCTGAAGAGGGAGAAGAGGCTAAGTACGAGAGTGCGTTCACAGAGTTGGGAGGTTAGTGCTGTGCTGCTAATGTATTTAGTCGTACCTCAATTCCAATACCATGTATGAAACTACATTCTGAATATACACCTGAAACTAGTAGTAATTTACCTTGTATCAGTCGACTTAATAGGTCACATCGGTCAGAGGACATTTTGTCCCGATTAAGCGGAGATTCCTATTAAAATATTTTGTATTAGCTTCTATGTGTAAGAGCTATTCCGGTCCTGCCAAAAGTGACCCTATTAAGCAGAGTCGACTGTATATATTATTCTGTTTGTTTTGTCAGGAAAGAAAAGAAAGCCGAGACAGAAGAAGAACTCGTCCCTGACTGAGTCAGAGCAGAAAGAGAGAGAAGAGCTACAGCTGTTGATGGCGTCAGACTCAGAGACTGAGACTCGAGACAAGAAACACTTCAATATGAGCGAAGTCTGGAAGAACAATCAACTTTCTGAGAAGAAAAGACGCAAGTTGGCTAGGAAAGGAAAGCTAGCTCCTCAGGAAGATGAATTCAAGTTAGATTTGAAAGACTCCAGATTTAAGAGATTGTTAGACTCTCCCATTTACGCGCCAGATCCTTCCGACCCCCAGTTCCACCAGGGCCGGAACTTGAAGGAAATAATCGAAGAGAGAAAGCGGAGGAGAGAGGCAGACATCGTCCAAGGAGTTAGCTTTAAGAAAAATAAGAAAACTGAAATCGATGAAAGAGACAAGAAATGTAGAGAACAGTTAGAGATGTCAGCTTTAGTTCAGAAGTTGAAGCGAAAATCTGAATTTTTACAATCTAGAAAAGTGAATAAATTAAGAAGCAAATGAAACATTCTCTAGGATAACTTTACTAACTAAGATGTGTTAGGCTAACTTCTCCACAATTTAATGTTATAATTGATAGAGCTGCTCTGTAGTGTGCATACTACGTGTATGGCTTCAGCTGGTCTAGATGGTATTTCCAAGTTCCCACGCACTAAGCATCTGTTCGCAGTGGGGAAGGGAGTGTCCCGTGACGACTTGATAATGGACAGAGGCGAAGAAGAAATGTTCTACTCCACTCCTAAGAATCTAGAAGCGAGGATGGTCAGCGTAGAAGAGAAGGTAATAGCACAGTTCTCTATAACCCGAGTTGTTAATGATATTTGATCGTATAGGTAGATGGAGCAAATCTAGGCATTTCTGTGGGGAAAGATTACAAAATTTTGTGTCAGAACAGGTCGCACCTTGTTACCAGTTCCACTCACAAGCAGTTCTCTGCTCTAGATGCGTGGGTCCAAGAGCATTCAACTGAAATATTCGAAATTATTGGTAAATAAATAGAATTGAATTGAAAAGAATTCCATATTCAGTACAATCTCTTCTAGAGCCAGAAAAGCATATTCTATTTGGGGAATGGCTCTATGCTAAACATTCCATTCATTACACACAGTTGCCATCTTATTTCATTGCATTTGATATTTTCGATAAGAAAGAGAAGAAATTCTTCAGCCGCAGAGAGAGAAACAAACTTCTGGACAAGACCACGATACCCTACGTCCCTCTCATACAAGAACAGCCATTGAACAGTCAGAAAGATGTGAGCCTAACTCTCTATTGTTTAATACAGATCAGCCATACTTAGGACTAGGACTGAAACGAATATTCGAAATCGTAACGAATGCATATTCGAATATTCGTTCGTTTAGAAGAATTCATACACTCGGCCAAATATTTGAATACATTTATGGGTACTGAAGTCTAGAAAAGGTGTGAACTCTTTGAGAAGTAATCCTAATTTCTTAAAAATATATGATTAACATTATACCTAAAGTAGAATCCATCTTCACAATAAGTGAAAAATATTTTTTTAACTGAAGAATCCAACAATGTAACAATTAATTGTAAAATTTCCAATTTTACGCAAACGGATATTCGTTAGGATCATTTCTAACGAATATCCGATTATTCGGTATATTCGTTTCAGCCTACTGAGGATCTACTAATGGTTAGGTATTGAATCTCCTGAAAGCTCAGCAGTCTCAGTACTACCCTGGTCCTATTGAAGGAGTGTACCTGAGAATGGATGAAGACTCTCCTTACTCCAACCCAGCCAGAACTCTCACACTAACAGACGGACATACTCCCTACAACTTCCTGAGAGGTAAGGTGGTGAGAGAAGAATTCCTAATTGGAATTGAAGAGCAATGGACGAGACAAGCTTTTACTAAGAATGTCGTAAGATTCTAACTGGACTATATTCTTTGAAAGTGGTGGTGTATAGTGAGTCTCTTCGGACTGAGAATTTTAATCGTCCGCATTGAAAGTGACGAAGTAATTAAGCAGTGTCGATTGTATAATATTATTTTTTTAAAGTAATAATATTGGATTAATGTCTGGATTTTGACAAAATTTGAGGATTTGTTGAATTGACAACATGCTCCTAAGACCAAGGATGTCTAGCACAGCATTGCTTTATTATATTGACAAGCGCGCTTCGCTTGCTTGCGCTACGCGGCTTGCGGACACTGTGTGTCCGCAGAGTCACCCTGCGGGCGCCTGGAGTTACTCAATCTAACTTATTTTGGGATTTTTCTTTCCTTTATATAAATATTGTAAACAAAAGTTAACAAATAATTTCTCATATGGATCCGAAAATATAATATTCTAAATCTACACCATTAAAAACCCCATGTCAACCGTTGGAAGCTAGTCTCTAGCCTATTTTTGTAATTTGTTTACTTTATGCATCTATTGTAAACAAAAGTAAACAAATTAATTATCAAATTTACTCGAAAATATGATTTTCGAAATCTATACCCCTAAAAACCTCATGTCACCCCTTGGAAGCAAGTTTCTAGCATAGTTTTCAAAATTCGTCAAATGGTGTGGAAATATGTATATAAAGGTGTGAAAATATGCACATAATCTTTTTTTTATTGCTATGATAATACATTTAACCCTACTTGGACTTGGGGTCAAAGGTATAAATAGAAAATTCCCACTTTCATTTTCACTTTCAGTTCACTTTCAATTAACTTTCACTTTCACTTCAACATTCCAAGTCCAATTAGGGTTAAGATATCAAAAATAAGTTGTGGCTTTGAAGTATTAATTGCAATGACAATCTATTGTAGTGTCGTGCAATGATTTCTATTGTGATAGTGTAAGCCATATACTAGTATAGTGTATAGAAAAGGTATGAACAATTGTTTTCCATTTTTTTGCAGAGGTGTGAAAATTTCGCTTAGTTCTTAGAACTTAATCGTAGTCATATCATTTGACACCTACATGCCAATTTTCATATCTCTACGACTTGCCAATTCTTCAATCAATTCGGACAAACAAACAAACAAACAAAAAATCCTAGCGTTTTAATATTTAAGATTCTCTGCTTTCTAAATTTCGGAAGTGAGGGAACGCTCAAGAAATTAAATGGAAAGACATTAGACATGGAAAAATGATTTACTTAAAATAGTAGGGGCGCTGTTCCTCCAAAAACATCCAAATAAAAAAAATGATTTACTAGAAATAGCTCGAGGGAAATCCTGTCTGTAGGTACTTAATTTCTAGATAATCACAGCGTGTGATGTACTTATATCAGAGAATTTTAGCATACACATGTCTTACTTTCTGTATTATTCGCAATCTAGCATCGATTAACTACCGCGAATGGCTGTGGCTAATCCTGATCCAATCTTATACGAAAAGACGGATATTCCTGAAACGGATTTCAAGATTGACAATACAATGCTAACTCTACCTACTTCGTTGTATGAAGCTAAAAAGCTATTCTCCACTGCCAGAAATCACATAGGTCTTGGATTGATTTATAAAAGTATTCGCGCACATCGTTCTCCTAACACAGCCAGTATATTCCTATTCGGGATGTCAGGTGCTGGGAAATCTAGTACACTGAACCATTTATTCGGTAGGGACCTGATTCATACATCGGACCAAAAGTCCTGCACTCGTGATGTCATTGAATACGGTTGTACTATGGATAGCACACATTGGAGAGTGGAAGGGTTGGGATTTGGATTTGTGGACACTCCTGGTTACGAAGACACTGATGGTGCATTGCAAGATGCCACAAACCTAACTACGATAAACGAATATGTTCACACCAAATACACTAAATGGGATAGAACAATCTACCCTAACATTGTTCTAGTAGTTGCCAATGCCTCTGACAATAGAATGTTTGGGATTGAATCTAAGTTCTCTCAGATGCTGCAAGTATTGTCTAAACTTAATATAGTGGATATAGAGCGTCCTAACGTTGTAATCGCAGTCACACATGCACTGAACCTCACGAATAAACTCTTCATTAAGAATTCACAGCGTATTTCAAAAGATTGTGCGATTCTCTCCAAGCTTCATCTAATGATTGAAACTCCAGTCGTGTTTATCGAGAACATTGATGTAGATGACCGATTGGAAATAGAAGGAGATTGGAAAATACTTCCAGATGGCACCAGACAGCCACTCAATCTCTACCAGGCCATGATGAGTTTAATGAAGGAATCTGGTGATGAAGTAGGAGTTGAAGCTATCCGAATATTCTTCAGTAACGCGAAGGAATTGAAGGTATTTTCTCTGAAATTTAATTCACTATCAAGCATTCAGACTAGTAATCAGGGAGAACCGGACCATAACCATTTTTGCAGATATTAAATTTTAAAAAAACCCCACAGACGGGATGGAAGTGTGCTTCCAAACCTCATAAGTCACCTTAAGTCACCTTTATTATACTTAAATAATCAATTCCAGTCCATGTCGTTAAAAGTTATTTTATGATCGAATTGATTGATCGTAGCATATAACACACTTTAATTGTTGTTAACAATCAAATTATAGACTCAAAATAGCAGTATTCAATCATTTATATGAAATAGAATCGTATGAATGGCATTATAAAAGGCTGATAATTGATTGGTTCTCACATAAACCAATGAATTTCAATCACAAATAGTTCTTTTGATTGTATGCATAAGTCACTACTATTTTATTCCAATGTATTTGCATTATAAAATAATCGAATTTGATTGGCCAGCACATTTTGTCACCTATCTCGGCGAGGTGCGAACACCGAGGTGCACATCTCCATATCACTTTGCACCTACTGTAAAAATTTCATGACGATATCTCTTAAACTCCGGTCAGGACACGAATTTCTGACGGCCGGCCGGCCGGAACATCCTCATTTTAGTACTGTGCATCCTATACTATTAGTATAGTAGCTATGCTACTATACTAATAGTATAGGAAGCACACTAAAAAGGTGAACATAATGTTCAAAACACTACCCGGTTTTGCCTACCTCAAGCCCTGCTAATCCTCCTTTATAGTATCTGACTCTAGTTTTACTCTAGGTGGAGTTGAAGCACACTACATCTCAGGTGAAGAGCGATGATAAATTAATCGGAATTTGGATGAAAGTAATTGAAGCTAAGTTTTACGCATCCCAGAGTGAGGTATGCAAAGTATTATTGGATAATTCAAAATCTGCAGAATATACCATGGATGAACCAGAACTAATGGTACTAGCACATAACTTAAAAGTTGCTAAACTTCTCAAGCGTTCTGACATAGAAGGTAAAACGGTTGAGAAAGTCAAGCAGGCTCTACGACCGTACGTCCTCAATAACTCAGAAATTGACATACTCTGCAAGGTATTTAAACTCAAACCTATTGACAAGTTAAAAGTTGATTTGCTTGGACTAGGATTATCTCGGAAAGACAATCAAGAGAAAGAAAGGATTCTGGACGTATCTAGTGAAGAATTTTCATATGACAAGGGAATTTTCGTACCTCTGCATTTTCACACTGAGCAGTGTAATGCTGTGTCTATAGACATTGAATATATAAATGAAAGTGGTTTCAGCTATTATATAAAGAAATTGTATTTAAAACCTCAAAAGATCCGAATAAGATATACCATTCGATTCTTACTTATCAAAGTGGAAGTGACAGATACAGCTAAACTATCTCTAAACGCGAAACTCAGCAAATTTTTAACAGAATACGACTACGAATATCATAATCCTGCCTTTACCAGAAATTTCCTCGAAGAGTTTTATCAAAAGTTTGGGACTCATTGTATTACTGGATTGCATTACGGAGGCTCTCTAAACGGTTTTAAATCATTTGATTATCCATCTAACGAGCTGATATATTCTGAAAATCAAGAAAGATTGATTGAACACGTGAGAGAGGTTAGATCTCATCTAGAATCGTATTTTGATTACCTTATGAGCCAGAATCAGCCTAGTCCTCTACAATACGAAATGGAAGATAAAATATTTGACGATTTGAAGAAGAATAATTTAAGTTGGCGAGGAGGAGACGGAAGGTTTCACTCGAAGACTCTTGGAGATCTAACTCCTGAGATCTGGAATGCATGGATAGAATCGCTGAATGAGAATCTAATTATATTGGATGATTATGTTGTTTCAACTTCTCTGTTCGATATCCTTACCAAATCTCCTGATGAAGCTGCCAGAGAGCACTCCAAGTATTTCAAACCTGATGAAGCTGTCAAACCAGATATCCATGATTTGTACTACTATACTGCTCCCGATTCCTTGGATGGAGATCAACAATCTGACCTACATTTTACAGACCGTATTTATACGCGTGTAATGGCCAGTGAAGCTTCTAAGTCTGTAACATCTAGATGTACCATACTGTGACTGAACATATGTAGAGATTTAGAGATATGGATTTTTTAGTTATAGTCCAGGACCACGAGAGGTCAACCGAGAAATTTGAGAAGTATTAACTTTTTTGGTGGTTTTGAGTTCTTGGGAACCTCCTTGACCAAAATTAAGCCCATGCCACTTTGGCATGCTTGAGCAATTTTTTTAATGCAAGCTTAAATATTTGGGGCGCCTAGATAATTCGGACAATTCCGCATTCAGGAAATCCTACTAAATGATCATGTAGAGTGTCGATTTATATTTATTTGAACTCATGGAATATAGGGGAGCAAAACAAGGGATCACTCGATGGGGTTACTAGGAGGTTTGAGATTGGAATGTTGCACATTCCTGCGTCGTCAAGGAAAATATTCAGCTCGAATATGATCATGTGACCCCTCAAATTTCTCCAAATTTAACGCTGAATACGAATATCTTATATATTAAAACACAATGGTTTGTTTTTTGTTTGTGCAGAATTGTTTGAGAAACTGGGGGGGGGGGGTACAATTACAAGGACTATTTGTGATTGAAATTAGTTCATGTCTTACTTTGTGGATTCAAATTGACCTTACATTCAGGATTAGTTGACTTAATACGAAGTATTTCTATTTATCACGAACCTAAATTTTCTGCTACAGTTCTGATTTCATTAAAGTAACTGCAGACAAATGGCAATTCAGTATACTTAGTAGAGAACAAGAAAGCGACGTATTGTTTCTTTAATATCCCCAAGCGTCTACTGGGTAACTCTGCGGACACGCAGTGTCCGCAAGCTGCGCATCGCAAGCAAGCGAAGCGCGCTTGTCAATATTCAAACCTAATTATGTATGTTATGGCTGGTCCAACCGACTATCTTGAGTGACACTATCACACCATGCGGTTAACCGGCGCCTTTTCTCGGATGCAAACTCATTTTTGTAGACATTTTCCCAGCAAATATATATCACAGTATAGCAATATATTCTCTTACAAGCGCGCTTCGCTTGCTTGTGCTCCGCGGCTTGCAGACACTGCGTGTCCGCGGTTACTCAATGGGCGCTTGGGGATATTAGAGAAACAATTTTTTTAAAAACTAATATAATTGTACTTGAGTTTAATCCTAACTAGGTATCCTAATTATTAGTTAAACTATTACTTTAAACTGGCATAAATCAACAACATAAATCGACACTCTACATGATCATTTAGTAGGATTTCCTGAATGCGGAATTGTCCGAATTATCTAGGCGCCCCAAAATATTTAAGCTTGCATCAAAAAAATTATTCAAACATGCCAAAGTGGCATGGGCTTAATTTTGGTCAAGGAGGTCCCCAAGAACTCAAAACCACCAAAAAAGTTAATACTTCTCAAATTTCTCGGTTGACCTCTCGTGGTCCTGGACTATAAGCAAATAGTCAGTAGTATGACTGATTTTAAAATATTTTATTTCATATGTTAATTTTGATAATCATTTTGATCTTTA
Organism: Aphrocallistes beatrix; assembly: GCA_963281255.1. Taxonomy (NCBI): domain Eukaryota; kingdom Metazoa; phylum Porifera; class Hexactinellida; order Sceptrulophora; family Aphrocallistidae; genus Aphrocallistes; species Aphrocallistes beatrix. Next base: position 4,264,742 of record OY725492.1, on the reverse strand, counting down.
TTGCCATCATTAATAAGATATTCCTATTCGCCTCATTTAACCAAAGAAGCTATTTTGTTTGATGAGACATCTTTTTTAAATATTAGTAGTGATATAGATTACTCTGCCACATCCAATCCAATTAATTGGGATTGTATATACTAGACATAGTTCTGTATAAAGTTTATCTTTTAGCTATAAAATATATTTTGCTATGCTGTTTTCCACATGAACAAGATATCTATTAAATGCTATACCGTACGTAGCGTTCTAGACTTTACACTTAGGCAGTGTCAGTCACTATATTTATTAGACCTTGGCATTTTGATTAATAATCAGGAACTACACTGAGGATAATATCCCGCGATGTTTCGATTAATTATTCTGCGGAGTATCAGGTACAATCATATCTACACTTTACATGATATATCAGAGCTACAATTAGTGTCAAGCTTTGGATCGTTCTGAAAATTGTTAAAGAAGTCCCTGTTATTCCCCATCAATAATTTCCGGAACCACTTCTAACTATAATTACAGTCTATTAACTTGAAATTGGGAAAATGCTATGAGCAATTGATCACTCGTAAGAATTCAAATCCTCAACTCTAATTGTGCACTATATGGTTGTGATTGTGTATATTGGATCTAGCCGAAATAAATGAAGATGCTAGTATGCAGTATAGGGATATTGTCTATCATAAATAAAAATTAGTTAAGCATGTGCCTATTTCTTTCACTCCTTTCGAACTTCTTTGATGCTTTTTCTAGTCTTTCTTTCTTAACTAATACATTTTTTGCACTAAATAAATGAACAAGAACAGCTGAGGAACAAAATACAAACCTTATTCCAATCAGGCATAACTAATGGTATGGAAATATCTCGCAGAACCGGCATAGCGAAAAGCACTATCTATCGAATAATTTCAAAATTAAGAAACGAGAAGTCCTCTTTGAGGAAGATAGGCTCTGGGAAACAGCGTCAAATAATAGGTAATGATGACAAATCATTAGTTAGTCTCACTAACAACAATCCGAAGATGTCTGTACGTAAACTGAAAAGTAAATTCAACGAACGCGGGGAGTTTCGTTCTCGCACGTAGCTGTTTGTCAAGAAATGAAGCGAAGAGGATACACGCGGAAGGTTGCCAAACGAATTCTGATGCTTACCCAGTCTCATAAGTTATTTCGAGTACTTTGGGCCAAAGCAAACAAAAAACTGACTTGACTGAAGAAGGTAATATTCAGCGATGAGACGTCAATATAACTTTATGGAGGTAGGATATGCCTATGGTGCAAAGGGGATTCTGAGGCAGTATAACCCAGTACAAAACACTCCCAAATTGCATGTTTGGGGAGCATTTTCAGCCCGCGGCACATTCCCTCTCAAAGTTTTCAAAGAAAACCTAACAGGACAACTTTATATTGATATTCTAAATGGATGTTTAGTAACACAGCCAACATTTTCTACCCAGATTGTTGGATCTTCCAAGAAGACAGCTATCCCAGGCACACTTCAAAGGTTGCCAAGGAATTCAAGCGAAATAATAGTATAAATAGAATGGATTGGCCAGCCTACAGTCCAGATCTTAACCCGATAGAACATCTGTAGTCCTGGATTAAAAGAGAGATAGATTTGAGGACTCCACGAAACTTAGGCGGGCCTTAAATTGAAGTATGGAATTCTCTAGAGCGGGATTTCTTGGATCCATTTTGGCAGTCGATGCCAAAGCTTCTAAAATTAGTTGTGTCTAACAAGGTTAATAAGATTAATCAATAGTTTTAAAGATATCATAAGTAGTCTACTTTGAAATACTGAGCGTATTTTATAATACATTAACTATCATAGGATGTGGGAAACATCAAATATTCTCCCAATTTCAAGTTAACAAACTGTATATTCAAGTTAACAAACTGTATATTTAAGTCTGAGCCACAAGCACATTTTGGATTTGTAAAACGGGTTTGTAAAACGGGTACACCTGCATTAATATATTTTATGATATTGAAACTGATTCACGGAATAAATTTTTGAAATGTCTATATAATTTCCCATTTAACACAAACGAATATTCGTTAGGATCATTTCGAACGAGGATCCGAATATTCGATCTATTCGTTTCAGCCTACTGAGGATTCTACTAACGGTTAGGTATTGAATCTCCTGAAAGCTCAGCAGTCTCAGTACTACCCTGGTCCTGTTGAAGGAGTGTACCTGAGAATGGATGAAGACTCTCCTTACTCCAACCCAGCCAGAACTCTCACACTAACAGACGGACATACTCCCTACAACTTCCTGAGAGGTAAGGTGGTGAGGGAAGAATTCCTAACTGGAATTGAAGAACAATGGACGAGACAAGCTTTTACTAAGAATGTCGTAAGATTCTAACTGAACTATATTCTTTGAAAGTGGTGGTGCATAGTGAGTCTCTTCGGACTGAGAATTTTAATCGTCCGTATTGAAAGTGACGAAGTACTAATTCATTAGTGTCGATTGTATAATATTAATTTTTAATTTAATGCCTGATTTTGACAAAATTTGAGGCTTTGTTGAATTGACAACTATGCTCCTAAGACCATGGATATCTAGCACAGCATTGCTTTATTATATTGATTCTTTGCTTTCTAAATTTCGGAAGTGAGGGAACGCTCAAGAAATTAAATGGAAAGACATTAGACATGAAAAAATGATTTACTTAAAATAGTAGGGGGCTGTTATTAGGTACGTAAATTGTAGATAATCACATCGTGTGATGTACTTCTTTCATAGAATTTTCACGCACGTGTCTTACTTTCTGTATTATTTGCAATCTAGCATCGATTAACTACCGCAAATGGCTGTGGCTAACCCTGACCCAATCTTAAAGGAAAAAACGGATATTCCTGAATTAGATTTCAAGATTGACAATACAATGCTAGCTCTACCTAATTCATTGCATGAAGCTAAAATGCTATTTTCTACCACCAGAAATCACGTAGGTATTGTAATGGTTTATAAGAGTTATCGCGCACACCGTTCTCCTAACACAGCCAATATATTCCTATTCGGAATGACAGGTGCTGGGAAATCTAGTACACTGAACAATTTATTCGGTAGCAAGGACCTGATTCCTACATCAAGTATGGAGTCCTGCACTCGTGACGTGATTGAATACGGGTGTACTATGGATAGCACACATTGGAAAGTGGAAGGGTTGGGATTGGGATTTGTCGACACTCCTGGCTACGGAGACACTAATGGTTCATTGCAAGATGCCAAGAACCTAACTACGATAAACGAATACGTTCACTCCAAATACACTAAATGGGATCGAAAAATATACCCTAACATTGTTCTAGTAGTTGTCAATGGCTCTGACAATAGAATGTTTGGGATTGAATCTAAGTTCTCTCAGATGCTGCATGTATTGTCTAGACTTAATATAGTAGATAGACAGCGTCCTAACGTCGTAATCGCAGTCACACATGCACTGAGCCTCACGAAGAAACTTTTCACAGAGAATTCACAGGCTATTGCAAAAGATTGTGCAATTCTCTCCAAGCTGCATTTAATAATTGAAGCTCCAGTCGTATTCATTGAGAACATTGATGTAGATGACCGATTGGAAATAGAAGGAGATTGGAAAATACTTCCAGATGGCACCAGACAGCCACTCAATCTCTACCTGGCCATGATGAGTCTAATGAAGAAATCTGGTGATGAAGTAGGAGTTGAAGCTATCCGAATATTCTTCAGTAACGCAAAGGAATTGAAGGTATTTTCTCTGGATTTAATTCGCCATCAGACATTTAGACTAGTAATCAGGGAGAACCAGACCATAGCCGTTTTTTGCAGATAGTAAAAAATAAAAAGGTGAAGATGATGTTCAAATTCTATGATGAGTTAGCATTTTGTCTGAGACTCTAACCTGCTCAAGGCAGTGCCAAAACTTTCTATGATTTGCGTTTTTGTCGGCATTCTATCACGTCCTGCAACTTGAATCTAGTGTGTACTTTTTAATAAGTTCGTCGACAAATCTTTAAAACGTGACTAATCCTTAAAACGTAGTAGCAACTTATACAATATACAAAATATACAAATCCATTGGAGAAATTATGTTTAGGGAGAAGCCTTGGCAAATTCACTTTTATGTGGTGGGTACTATATAAATATAAACAAACTCGCCTATTTCATTACCTTAAGCTATGCTAATCCTCTGCATCTGACTGTAGTTTTACTCTAGGTGAAGTTGAAACACACTACACCTCAGTTGAAGAGCGATGATAGATTAACCGGAAGCTGGATGGAACTAATTAAAATCAATTTTGACGCATCCCAGAGTGAAATATTCGAAGTATTATTGGAAAATTCAAAATCTCCAGAATTTGCAATGAGTAAGCCTGAAATAATGGTACTGGCTCATAACTTAAAAGTTGCTAAATTTCTCATGCGGTCTGACATAGAAGGTAAAACAGTTGAGAAAGTCAAGCAGGCTTTACGTCCGTACATCCTCAATAACTCAGAAATTCAGATTCTCTGCAAAGTATTCAAACTCAAACCGATTGACAAGTTAAGAGTTGATTTGCTTGGACTAGGAATATATCTGGAAGACAATCAAGAGAAAGAAAGGATTCTGGACGTATCTAGTAAAGAATTTTCATATGACAAGGGGATTTTCGTACCTCAGCATTTTCACACTGAACAGTGTAATGCTGTGTCTATAGACATTAAATACTATGAGAATGGAGGAGTTCTCAGTGATGTGCTGAATATTTTAAGTTTAACAACTCGAAGGATCCAAATAGAATACACCATTCGATTCCTACTGTTCAAAGTGGAAGTGGCAGATACAGCTAAACTATCTCTAAACGCGAAGTTCAGCAATTTTTTAACAGAATACTTTCCGAGTGAAATTTCTAATCCTGCGTTTGAACCTCCCGAATTTCCTCTCGATAAGTTTTGTAAGAAGTTTGGGACTCATTGTATTACTGGATTGCATTACGGAGGTTCTCTAAAGGGTTTTAAACCATTTGATTATCCATCTAAGGAGCTGACGGATTCTGAAAATAAAGAAAGATTGATTCACCACGTGAAAGAGGTTAGATCTCATCTAGAATCATATTTTGATTACCTTATGAGCCAGAATCAGCCTAGTCCTCCTAAATACGAAATGGAAGATACAATATTTGACGATTTGAAAAAGATTAATCTCAGTTGGCGAGGAGGAGACAAAAAGTTTCACTCGAAGACGCTTGGAGATATAACTCCTGAGATCTGGGACGCATGGATAGACACACTAAACGAGAATCTCATTCTTTTGGAAGATTATGTTGAATCAACTTCTATGTTCAATATCCTTACAAATTCTCCTGACGTTGCAACCAAAAAACTCGCCAAGTATTTCAAACCTGATGAAGCTATCAAACCAGATATCCATGACTTGTCCTACAATTCTGCTCCCGATTCCTTGAGTGAAAGTCAACAATCTGAACTACAGTTTACAGACCGTATTTATACGCGTGTAATGGCCAGTGAAGCTTCTAAGTCTGTAAGACCTTTTTGTACCATACTGTGACTGAACATATCTGTCAATGTAGATAGAGATGTGGATTATTTTAGTTAAGCAAGTACTCAGTAGCATGACTGATTTATAAATATTTTATTTTAAGTTAAAAGATGAACTTTATACCAGAGCTACCTCAGTAGAGGTGCAATCCCAAATGGATTGGATGTGGCAGACTAATCTATATCACTACTTATAATATCAAAAAGTTGTCTCACCAAGCAATAGTATATCCTTGCATAGCAATCTATACTTAAGGCACTGCAGTGCTCAAAAAAAGCTTCCCCGATTCCATAATCAAAATGTGCATCGCCATCATCATATTCCGCAACGAGCCCTTTTTTGAGGAAATTTAGGCAATTTTATCACCTGTTTTATACAGTTATAATCCATCATTAATGTCTAATTGTCACAGGAAATCTTACTTTGGACCAGTTGTTTAGAAATATGTGGAAATTTTCATTGGAATGTTGACACATTCCTGCGTTGCTAGGCAAATTTAATTTGATTAATTTTGATTATATCTGAGATTTGCAAGTGCTAGACGCGAATAAATGGTATAATCAGGTAGGCAATAGGCGACTTCCTATTCACCAATAATACACTTTATCTCTCTGATTGCGACAGTTATACAGTTATGGAGCAATTTATAATTTTGGATATACACATGGTGCTAACGGTTAGGTATTGAATCTCCTGGAAGCTCAGCAGTCTCAGTACTACCCTGGTCCTATTGAAGGAGTGTACCTGAGAATGGATGAAGACTCTCATTACTCTAACCCAGCCAGAACTCTCACACTAACAGACGGACATACTCCCTACAACTTCCTGAGAGGTAAGGTGGTGAGGGAAGAATTCCTAATTGGAATTGAAGAGCAATGGACGAGACAAGCTTTTACTAAGAATGTCGTAAGATTCTAACTCCGCTATATTGAGTATGTATATAAATGTTTGATGGATGTTAAGCGATTTCAACAGTAATCGGCTATGACGGGTACATACTTGCCAACCTATAGCAAGTCTTTAGCGGGACGGACAAGTGCATTTTGGCGGGACAAAACACATCAGTACATAAATTCAATGTTATATGTTGAGATTACAATATATCAAAGCTGAAAATGTTACTTACGTAAATATTTTATAAAATATAAGTGGAGAAATAACTAGGAAATAATAATAATTAAACTAGTTGGATAATTCGAATTCATATAGAATTAATGATCAGCGATTGGGGGCTCAGAAATATCTAGACTTTTCTTCGTAGCAGCCAAAAGTAATACGTAAGTAGTATAGTGATGAAAATGTACGTATACTACATATACTGATGCCCTAATGTAATAATTGGATTATTTCATGGATCGGGAAGGAACCTTGATCGAAATGCATGCAACGGAACGTCCCGTCAAAAGAACGGGACTCTAGTCAATTCCACAAATTTATTACCTAATTGGAAGAAGCAATGCTTAGATCATTATAATATATTGTTATTATCACAAAAGCGAGATGCAAGCTTCAAAAAGCGGGACAAGTGCGACTAAAAGCGGGATGCGGGACAATCCACAAAATTAGTGCCAAAAGCGGGACGGTTGGCAAGTATGCAGGTATTTGTATCGAATTAAGCTGACTAAAATATTGTGACTGCTCCATTGTATTAGATTGAACCCTCTTCATATTAACAATTACCATCAATTAACACATTCCAAATGGCTGAACCGAACCCCGACACAATCCCAGAGCTAGAAAGTGAAACGAACATAGAACTCAAGATTGACAATACGATGCTAGCTCTCCCCAATTCGTTCAAAGAAGCGCAAAAGCTATTTTCCACTGCCAGAAATCACGAAGGGCTTGGGTTATTTTATAAAAGTTATCGAGCACACCGTAGTCTTAACGTGACCAGTATATTCCTATTCGGGAAGACAGGGTCCGGGAAATCTAGTACACTGAACCATTTATTCGGTAGGGATCTGATTCCTACATCAAGTATGGAGTCCTGCACTCGTGATGTCATTGAATACGGTTGTACCATGGACAGCACACATTGGAAAGTGGAAGGGTTGGGATTGGGATTTGTAGACACTCCTGGTTACGGAGATACTGATGGTGTGAAGCAAGATGCCAGAAACCTAACTACGATAAACGAATATGTTCAAACCAAATACACTAAATGGAATAGAAGAATCTACCCTAACATTGTTCTAGTAGTTGTTAATGGCTCTGACAATAGAATGTTCGGGATTGAATCTGAGTTCTCTCAAATGCTGCATGTATTGTCTAAACTTAATATAGTGGATATAGAGCGCCCTAACGTTGTAATCGCAGTCACACATGCACTGAACCTCAAGAAGAAGAAATTCATCGAAAAATCACAAGGTATTGCCAGAGATTGTGCAGTTCTCTCCAAGCTGCATCTACTAATCGAGGCTCCAGTCGTGTTCATAGAGAACGATGATGAAGATGACGATTTGGACACAGAAGGAGATTGAAAAATACTTCCAGATGGCACCAGACAGCCACTCAATCTCTACCATGCCATGATGAGTTTAATGAAGAAATCTGGTGATGAAGTAGGAGTCGAGGCTATCCGAATATTCTTCAGTAACGCGCAAGATTTTGAGGTGTTTCTTGGTCGTTTTGTAGATTTTTTCCACAAATGTTTATAAATTTTACATTTTGGAATTAAATTTGCCTGAGTTCGTCATTTTCCAATAGTATTTATAATCTGACTCTACACTCTAGGTGGAGCAAAAATACAGGACACCTCAGATACCATGGGATACGGACAATATGGCAATTGCTAGCTGGGTAAAAATCATTGAAGAATATTTTATCGGATCGCAGAGTGAGCTGTATCAAATTTTATTGGAGGCTTCAAAATCCCCAGAATTATGCCTGTCTCAACCTGAAGTAATGGTACTAGCTCATAACTTAAGAATTGCTAAGATACTCAAACCGTCTGACATAGAAGGTGAAAAAGTCGAGAAAATTAAACGGACTCTACAGCCGTACCTCCTCAATAACTCAGAAATTCAGATACTCTCCAGAGTATTTAAACTAAAACCTACTGACCAGTTAAACTTTGATTTTCTAGGACGAGGATGCTCTCGGGAGGAAAAGATCAGGAAAGACCGAATACTAGACTAAAGAAATTACTAAAGAATTTTCATATGACAAGGGAATATTCGTTCCTCTGCATTGTCACATTGAGCAGTGTGGTGCTCTGAAAATAGATATTAAATACACGAATGAGGAAGGTATCGGGTATAGGTTGTCCTTTGGCATATCTCGCCAAAATTTAAAAATCAAAATGGAGTATACAGTTCGATATACTTTGTTCAAAGTAGTATTGAATGATCCAACGAAACTATCTCTAAACGCAAAGTTCGACGATTATCTAAAAAAGTACTTTTCTACTGATCCTGTTTCACAATCTGATCTTCCAACTCATCTTGCAGAGTTTGATGGAATATTTGGAACTCGTTTGATTACTGGAATACATTTTGGAGGGGTTCTAAGGGGTTAAAATGGATTGAACCATTTAATAATCATGTTAAGTTGATTGAATATGTAAGAGATTTCCGATCTCATCTAGAATCATATTTTGATTACCTACAACAAAATCAACGTCATCTGCCACAATACGAAGTAGGGGACACAATTTTTGATGATTTGAAGAAGAGTAATCTGAGTTGGCGGGGAGGAGACAAAAAGTTTCACTCGAAGACTCTTGGAGGTCTGACCCCTGAGATCTGGAATGCATGGCTAGACACACTGACCGAGAATCTCATTTTGTTTGATGATTACGTTCAACCATTTTCCCTTTTCAATATTCTTTCCAATTCTTCTGATGTAGCAACCAGAGAGTACTCCAAGTATATCGAATCCTACGCTTGCATCCATGTAGATATCAACGAATTGTACTACTATACAGCTCCCGATTTCCTCTCTGAGAATGAACATTCTAGACTGCATTTAGAGAGTTTTTATACTCGATTCAAAGCCAGTGAGGCTTCTAAGTCGAAAAAATCACGATGTAATATTCTGTAAGTCAACGCACCCAACTGAAAATGACATTTATACATGTATTACTTGTAGATTAGTTTTATTCATCGTATTCTCTTATATCTCGTAGTATCAATAGCTATTTTTTTAGTACATGCTACCAATCCAATTTTCTTTGATTATCACCATCAATTATATGGTACGTAGTATGTACGTAGCAGCGTTCGGCTAATCTAGGATGAAATTTTTGATTCTATCGATGATCAATATTGAGCTTCCTTTACTCATACTAGTAAGTATAAACTCATAGAATAAGAACTCCATTTCGTTTTTGTTTCCTACATTCCTAAGATATGGCTGTGGGGATTAACGGTCAGTCCAAAAGACTCGAGTACAAAGGCGCGAGCTTTTTCAGACAGCGTCTCGTCCTCTCCACACTCAGCACTCTCCCGCTCCTCATCTCTGAGATCCGTCCCGGCCAGGAGGAACCAGGGATCAGGGATTACGAGGCAGGAGCTCTCCGGCTCTTGGACAAACTCTCTAACGGCGCCGCTGTTGCGATTAACGAAACCGGGACACGAGTCTCCTATCGGCCTGGCATCCTGATCGGAGGCGAGATAGAGCACGACTGCAACCTCAAGAGGTCCGTCGGGTACTATCTGGAGATGTTGCTGATGCTAGCTCCGTTCTGTAAGGAACCGATTCGAGCTAAGCTCAGAGGCGTCACGAACTGTCTTGATGAAGTCTCCGTCGATTACATCAAACACACGAGTCTGAAGATCCTGAACAGAGCAGGGATTCTTTCTGGTTTGGAGGTTAAGATCGTCAGCAGAGGTGCCAAGCCACTGGGAGGAGGAGAAGTTGTCTTTTCGTGTCCAGTCGTGCGTAAGCTCAAGCCTCTCCACTGGCTGGAGTCGGGGCTAGTTAAGAAGGTGCGAGGCATCGCATCCACCATGCGAGTAGCGCCGTCCAACTCCAATCGAATGATCGATGAAGCCAAGTCTGTGTTCAGTCGGCTCATCCCCGACGTCTACATCGTGTCGGACCACGCTAGGGGGGCAGAATCTGGTGAATCCCCGGGGTACGGCATCTGTCTGGTCGCGGAGACCACGACTGGATCTCTCCTGGCCGCTGAGGTGTTCACCTCTGCACGCGGGGACGGACTCCCGGACCCGCCGGAGGATGTCGGACAGAAGTGCGGACGTTTTCTGCTGCAAGAGGTGTTCAGGGGCGGAGCTGTGGACACGCGGAACCAATCCCTGGTCCTCCTACTCATGGCCATGGCTTCTGACGGCGTGTCTCGTGTCATCCTAGGAGAGCTCACAGACTACGCGGTGGAGTTCCTGAGGCATCTGAGGGACTTCTTCGGGGTTATGTTCAAAGTTGAAACTAAGCCGGATCCTGTCGGGGAACTAGAGAGACAGTTGGTGTACCTATCCTGCTCCGGCATTGGATACTGGAATATTGGAAGACCTACGTTCTGATGATTTACCGTTTTAAAGTTATTAAACCGTATTCTATTCTCGTTACACAATTGCTTAGCAGCAAATACTACGTAGAATATTATGATTTATGAAACTTTGTAGGTTTAAACCCAAATAGATTTGTAGATCCAAACAACCATTTGTAATAATGAGGATATCAACCAATTTGTTTGATAATCGTTTCAACTATTCGCTGAATCACATTAACACTGTTTAAATCCTGCTTTACTTGCATAGTCAAGTGATTATCGATGGTTTCAATTCATACTTGTGCATTGTATGTGCAGGGATATCCAATTCTGTTCAGTTGTTTGGATGGAACAGAGCAACTCTCCGCAGAGACAAGAGGACACAGCTCCTAACCTGAGAGAGGTGTTAGATCAGCTTAGAAGCCACCACAAGAATAAAGACACTGCCTCACTATCAGAATCACTTCTCGCGTTGAAAGCAAAGTTTTTGAATTCTAAGTCGAATATTCGCCGTTTCAAAGATGTGCAAGGCTTGAAGTTCCTCTGCGCTCTCCTCAGCCAATACTCCAGCGAATACGCTACTCGGCCTAACGCCAGTGACACCACTCAGCTGCTCTCATTGGTGGTGGGAATTGTAGGCAACTGCTGCAACCTGTTGAGCTCAGTTCGTTCAGAGGTTCGTTTCCGTTCATACAAATACAGTGGAACCTCGTTAAGGATAATACGAAACTCCGGATAGTACGAAAAGATATATTATCCCTACGGAGGAAATTATGGATAACGCGAAGAGATTTCGACAATTCCCTGGTATTCGTATTAACGAGGTTCTACAATACTTATTTAGCACAATTTTATGGATGGAATTAATGCTAATCGTGGAGTTCACATTCACTCAGGTATTTCCGTTGCTAGGTTACATCAAACTCTACTCTCAGCTCTCTGGTTCGAATCCTCTCCGTGCGGGACTTCGACAGCACAGGGAAGCTGTGGTCCGACACGGTGAAGCTGCTGTTCGTGCTGAGACTGCATCTGCCGGAGCACATCAGCTGTCTCTGCGAGCTGGGAGTGGTGGAGGCTCTGCTGCCTGCCTTCAAGCGGGGAGATTCTAAACTCGTGGGCACAGTTCTGAAACTCTTGAAGGGACTCACTCACTCGCAGCTGTTCTGTCTACGACTGAGCAGCTCTAACGGACTGCCAGTCTTGATGGAGCATCTGAGCTGTTCAGACGACAGTGCTATTGTAGAGGTAAGTCTCAGTAATTAACTAACTTAACTATCAGCTAGCTAGCGTAACTGAGAGTTTGATCACAACATTCCTCAGCAGTTTGCCACTCCCTAAACCAGGTGCGTGTCACCCAAAGTGATATCCTAGATGTGTAGGGAAGTTATTGAGTGTAATATTCATGTCCTTGTAATATATCCTAACCATATTCTGTTTCATGAACTTGATACAGTGAACTCAAAGGTACTGTATACACGTAACATACACGTATGTAGCAAATATTGTTGTTATCTATGTATTCATGGGTATTTGGTATTTTAATTCCCAGTGCGTCACTTTTCGTGAATATTAGTTTGCCTTGCTATTATGCTGTATTATGCTACACTAGTTAATTATAATTTCCCAGGACATTAACTCTTATAACACAACATTAATAGATTCAACCACATGCAAAATATTTGGATATGAATAGCTAGGATATACAAAAAGAGTCTGTATAATTATGTTACTCAAGTACTTAGGGGGTTACTGAGTACAATCTTATCTAAACTAGACTTAGTAGGGTAGGACAGTATATTCTCACCATGGCTGCGCTCTACCATCATGTCTGCCTCCCCTGCCATTCTCACTGCGATCTTTATCGCGTGGAGCACCTGGTGGTGGACGACCTGGTGGTGGGGGGCCTTGGAATTGATGACCTGGTGGTGGGGGGAATGGACGGCGTGGCAGAGGTGTCTGCATCGGGCGTGGATGCGGATTGGGGTGAATGTAAATTCTGTCCTTAGGCGGGCAGTCACGATCTTCATCTCCTTCATGTCTGTCGTGTCCATTCTCTCTATTTCCGTTACCGCCATGTCTTCCTTGATGATGACGATGATGTCTTCTTCCATGTCTGTCACGTTTGCAAATGTAGGGTTTAGGTAGGACAGGGGTTGGAACCAGGATTGGGTCAGAGGTTGGTGCAGGAATTGGGACGTCTACTTCCTCTGGAATCGCTTGTTTAAACTCTATAGGCACATTAGCCACATCGACTAGTCGCTTCTCGCACGCTTTTACATCAACGCACTCGCCTTCCGACCTCACAAACCCTTCTGCACATCCACACATTGGTTCATTGTCGGAGCAAATTAAAGATAAAATGCCTTCTTTGCAGACAGTCTCGCAGTCTTTTACGATCTCATTCTCCCCACATTCTAGAGGTTCTTCGCTTTCTCCATTACTTTCACAATCTTCAACTGCAACACATTCTTCGTTGGCGTTACGAAAGTAGTTTTCTTTGCAGAAACAACCTTCCTTGCAAACCGCAGCACAGAAGAAAATTTCATCACGATTATCACAGTTCTGAGTACACGCATTGCCACACTCGCTGTAAGTCTCATTTGCGCCACATTCCATCGGTTCCGTTGTTACTCCTGGGCACTCATCCGGATCCAAACACTTCCCTTTATAGTCTACCGTACCAGCTGGACAGAAGCAGCCTTCTTCGCAATTCAAAGCACACAATTGGTCAGTGTCTTCACAGGTAGGAGGACATGCAGAACCACATGGATTATATATTTTATCCCCTGGACAATCGTTCTCGTTCTCATCATCAGAATCAGAATCCGTTCCAGCACCATCCTCAGGATTTTCATCATCAGAATCGGAGTCAGAGACCATTCCAGCACCATCCTCAGGATTCTCATCATCAGAATCGGAGTCAGAGACCATTCCAGCGCCATCCTCAGGATTCTCATCATCAGAATCGGAGTCAGAGACCATTCCAGCACCATCCTCAGGATTCTCATCATCAGAATCGGGGAACTCTTCATTATCTTCGGGGGGAACTTCTTCACTCACACACACTGATGGATCACTGCACTCTCCATCATATTCCACCTCACCATCCTGACAAAAGCAGCCTGACTCACAGCCAGTGCACGTAATGTCATTCTCAATATCTTCACACGTTGTTACGCAGCCACAACTCTTTTGCACTTTATCTCTCGGACAAAGAGGAAACTGGAAAGCTACTACTCCTACTGCTCCTAGAGCTAACAAGATGAAAACAACCCGCATTACTTACTACACAAGTATCAAATGACTGAAACGATCCATTATATAGCTGCACTAGATTATGTACTGTGCAATTGTGTTTACCAGGAAATTATATGACCGGGGACCAAAGTTCAATTCACTAAATCGTTATCATTATGAAAGCCTTTACCACCACACACCACCTACTCCGTCTGACATGAGGTTGTCATAAACTAGATTTTAGATCTGTTTCATCGTGTGACAAAACCTATATACTACTTCAATTCCTAATCAGGTATTATTGAAGACAATGAGGAGGAATATTTTTTAATTTATAAAGTAGCATTTACGAACACGTATTGAAAATATAAATGTTGTGCTATACTCGTGGAGCTCTATAGTTGATTGCGGAGTTTCCTGAGGTCATTACTCTCTAAGGAATTCAATCATCGAAACTTATTGGCCACAAGGAGACTTTATAATTGACTGTGTCCAGTGACACTCTGAAGTTAGTGCACATTTCTTTGAGATTTCGTATTCATAAACAAATCCTACAGAACACGTGCATCCAGGCCTAAATAGACCCAAGGAGAATTAGGAATTTTATTTAAAACATAATATTTGCAATGTATTTCTGTGTGTGAGGTGTCCTAGTAGTCAAATCAAAATCTATCCAATGATCCCCTCGTGAACTCTTTCAATTTAAATTTCGCTCAGAATTAGATTCTTGAGATTTTCCTTACAGCTGGCTTATATAATTGATTAATAGGAACCAAACTTAACTCAATACACACAAACAAGCTAATTAGATATGTTCATTAAACTTCTGATTGATTGAGATAATAAATGCTTGTGCAACAATAGCAATACAAATAAAATAATCATATTTTCACACCTTTGACAATTCATATTTCACAATAGAAATGGAATCATATGCGTCGAATCCATAAGAGCTGGCCCCTGACACATATACAGATTTCTAATTTCGCATTTAGAAAGCTTTACTATGAGTATTTTTCGATGTACTAAGAATATTACAATATTATCCATATTACAAGTAGCAATTACAAGATCTCAATGGATTATTTTGAACCATGTAGAATTTGATTTTTCACAAGTCGAGAAAATGATGTGAATATTTAGCGACACATTGTCTTATACATTTAATTACATATTTCACACCTCCAGATAGTTCTATTTGGTGAGTAACACCTGCCGACATTACTTTACTTCGTTCCAGCTCAGGTGTAAACCTGGAATAACCTTTCAAGTGGAACTTTTCTCTTTGTCCAAAATTCACTGGAAAGAATGGAAACTTTGGTTTGTGGTTAATGCTAATTAGTGCATTTGGCTAACATTGATAATTCAATTACTTCCCTCAAGTTGAACTTCTCAGGAATAATATATTGCAGTTATTTTTGTTTTGACAGGCAAATTCTTTTGTGAAGAGTTTAGATTCTGAGTGATGCTAACGTAATACTTATTCTATCAATTTACACACAAATTGTACCTTGAAATATTTGAGTAAAATCTTTCTTGGTATATTATAGTTTATTTAGTTATTTAATCTTTCATTATGTACAAATATTAAACAACTGGAATATACATAGTTTATATGTTATGGTTACATCAGAAAGACTATGTGCTTATTACATTACAATCTTAAATAATAATCCTTGTAGTCTCTTTAAGAAATGAGATGTTTACTTGAAGGTTGAGGTTTGCCTTTTTTCTTTGATTTATGATCTGTCATGTTTATCATGGAGTCGATGGCTTGACTCTTTATTGCTGTGAGAATCAACAGGGCTGTTTGAATTTCCTTGATTCTGTGTGTGAGAATGTGAGTTATGTCTGTGTGGATGACTTCCGTGTGAACTCCTATGTTCTTGATGTTCGTGATTACGTTCATGTTGATGTTCGTGATTACTTTCTTGTTGATGTTCATGATTACGTTCTTGTTGATGTTCATGATTACGTTCTTGTTGATGTTCATGATTACGTTCTTGTTGATGTTCATGTTGATGTTCATGATTACGTTCATGTTGATGTTCATGATTACTTTCTTCTTGATGTTCGTGATTACTTTCTTCTTGATGTTCATGATTACGTTCTTGTTGATGTTCGTGATTATGTTCATGTTGATGTTCATGATTACGTTCATGTTGATGTTCATGATTACGTTCATGTTGATGTTCGTGATTATGTTCATGTTGATGTTCGTGATTATGTTCATGATTATGTTCATGATTATGTTCATGTTGATGTTCTTGTTGATGTTCATGTTCATGATTATGTTCATGGTTATGTTCATGTTGATGTCGGTGCCGATGTCCATGTCCATGTTTGTTTTTGTGTTTGTGTTGACACTGTGAAATGTTTATACATTCGTATGTGGTATTACTCGCCAGAATATATCCTGGAGCACAAGCACATCCCAGCCTAAATATATATATTAAATCTTAGTCTCTACTGGGTATTCTCATAAACCTAGCTTTTGTGAGAACATTATTTTTATCTCAATTTTCAGGATGATATGATAATATGGCTTTACCTGCATTCTAAAGGACAGTCACTTTTAGTTTCGCGATTGTCACATGTCTCTGGACACGTGATACATTCAGTTTGGACTTGGTTTTCTCCGCATTCGGGGTCAGGGTCTGGCATGCCAACTCCAGATATTCCGCACTCTGATAGAGCCACACAAACACCAGCGCTATTCCTCACAAATCCTTCTTTGCACATACAGCCTGGATTGCAACCCGTACAAACCTCTCCATAATTCTCACAGGTATTTGGACAGCTGCTTCCACACTCCTTGAACTCTTCGTTCTCTCCTTCACATTCCAGTTTGTTGTTAAGGGGGCAAGTAAGTATATCAACGCAGTGGCCTGTAAGGTTGCGAGCCAACCCTTCTTTGCAGAAGCAACCTTTCATGCACTCCGTACCGCACATACGAAGTAGGTTTTCACACATTGGAGGGCATCTTTCACACTCACTATAGAATTCGTCACTTGAACACGGAGGTATGTGAGCTGCGTTCGCTGAGAGCAAGATTAATAGGAGCAAGAATATTTCTCCGAATATTTTCATCTTTCGTTTTGGAATTTTTTTACTTCTTGATTGAGTGTGTCCTCTCTATTTTATAGCAGTTGCGTCCACACAAATATTTTGAAAGTTCCGCAGGTAGGAAGACATTTTTCATTTTTGTCAATTTGGTCAAGTACGTTGTATTATAGATTCCTGATATGTGTACAGTTCTTGTACGCATGTCAAATCAGCACATCACCCACCAGCTTGAAATTGAAACTTGGATCTACGGATTGGTTAGAATATCTTCTCTAATCATGTTATGAATTAATATTTTATGCGATGTTCTGGTTAAATCGAGTTTCAGCATCGACTGACGTCTATTTGGTGACAGACATAATAGCATATCATACCTCAACAAAATTAACTAACATTTATGTCCATTTAATCACAATGAACTGACCTGAATTAAGATTCTACAAATCAGACAACTTGTTTATGTAATCTAGTAGGATTATATTTTATAATTTTTCCGACTTTGTTAGCGGAGATAATTATTACAAGAGTAGTGCTATCCCTTTCCCCCGAAACATTTGAATTTGTAGAAAGATGTAGTAAAAATGAACATTTAAGAGATAAACTGAAATGTATATATTCAACCTTTTTTCTCTCATCATCATTATATTTTGAGTAAACACATTAGGACATTAGGAGAGAAGGGAAGAGTTTCAAATTCGAGCAGCGTTAAACAAGCGTATGGTTTGGTTGTATATTTATATATACAAATGATCGAGATTGGGGATACTGATCACAATTTAAACTAAGATCAGGATCGGAATCTTCCTTTTCATGATAGACTAATACCCTATTAGTATACATATCCTAACTTTAGAATTTTTAGCTTCATGCTTACCTATCCCTCCCCACAACAAGTTCTGAACTCAAAAAATAATATAGTAAAAAATAATTGAGGGAGAAAGTTTGTGAAGCTAGTAGTTTAGGTTTAGTATAAGCAGAGTGCGGTGGCTATTATGCTCAATAGCGTTACAGCAACACTGAATCTCTCCATCCCCGCAGCTCCACCTTGTCGCGGAGCCAGTGCGTCGCAGCTGAATTCTGGCACGCAGGTGCCGTTGTAGAGAACGTAGCCGTCATTGCAGAAGCAGCCAGACTCACAGCTCAGTATGCACGGGATAGCTTGGTCCTTATTGCCACACGACGTCGGACAGGCTGTCCCGCATCTGTTGTAATGTTCATTCGCCCGGCATCCCACTCTACTGCCCGGGCATTCTGAGGTGTGGACGCATTCATTTGAAGACCCATCCCTCAAGACGTAGCCTTGCTTACAAAAGCAACCATATCTAATGAAAGACAGGTAGATCATTGGTCACAATACCTCCCAATGTGATCTCTCTTATATTTACCTGCAACTCTCAATGCATACTCTGTCCTGCAAATAGTTGTCGCAAGTGTCAGGGCACTCAGTGCCACATTCGTACCTTTGGTTTTCCGGGCATTGGTACTTCTGACATTCAGTTGTCTCTACACAGCTTCCGTCGCCTGCTCTCACTGTGTTTCCTGCACAAAAGCAACCCTCTACACATAATGCAATGCATATGAGGCTGTCATCATAGTCATCACACGTGCGGGGGCAAGCTGTCCCGCATGTGGTGAACACCTCTCCCTCTCCACACTGTCCACTGACAGTACTTGTCAGCATAAACACAGATAAGATTAAGAAAACCAGCTTCATCGTGTGTCTAGTATATTGGCGTAGGTATGCAGTAAGTATGTGAATTATTAGAACCTTGGCTGTTCAGTGAGCTTGTGGTAGTTGAAGATACATGATCCTTCTTATACGGTCTCATTTTAAGCTGAGAAACTAGTTAAAGGCATTTTTTCGCTTATTCATAACTTTTCAAATTAATTCACGTAAAGTAATTATGTTGTACTAATTGCCTGAGGACCTTAAAATTGATGTTCTATAAATAAATGTACATATTTTTGAAAGTTCGGATTTTTTAATGTTTCGATTAATTGTATTCAGACAATTGGAGTTTAATGAGCTATTTATTGCCTATGATAGATATTCCTCTAAAAGCAGTATACTATTTCATAAGATTAAACTACGGATCTCGACCACTCTAGGCTACATTCTTAAATTACGATTTAAGAATGTAGCCTAGAGTGGCCTCTTAAATTACGATTAAGTAACTATGTAGGATTGATCATGTTAGAGTGCTGGGTGGAAAGCAGTTTAAACCTTGCAGGCGAAATACCAGAGTACTTGATTGGTTCCAAACGTAAACGTGTACATTATATCCGAGTTCTACTGTATTACGTTAATACATCAAGAACTATTTACGTTTATACCCAAATCCATGTTCAACGACAGTCAACTTCTGACGTTTGCGCATATCTGGCTTATTCTACTTATTTCAGGTGTTAAAGATACTGACAAACATCCTAAACCAGAAGCAAGACTCGCTAGCATCTCAGTTCAATGAAAACGCAGGAGTGTACAGGACTATTGAGTTGTACCAGCACAAGAACTCGGATGTTCGGAGGGCGGCCTGGGACTGTTTCCTCGCTTGCAACCATTCCAGTGAAACGCGAGCTAGCATTGGAAACGCGGGCGGGATTCAGCTTATCGTCAACAAACTCAACTCGTACAAACCAGTCGACATCCCGTATCACCTCCCTGAGATTCTATCCACCTGCAGTAAAGACCCCAGCAACAGACAACACATCAAGTCTGCCAAAGGTCTGCAGCTTTTAATCAATCTGTTGAAACAGGTGAGGACAGTCAAGATACAGATCCAACTGCTGCAGACCATCACTAGTTACTATTTCGATGAGAACACGTTCACAGATATGGTTAAACACCTCAATCTCGTCGACACTCTCACCTACATTCTTGAGCAGTAAGCTGTAGCTATGCTAATTCTATTTTTATCCCAGAACTGAGGCTTCAGAATTAGTTTTTATTTGTGTTTATCATTTTTTCAGGCTAGTAGAATCTTTTAAAGTGAGTGGATTGGCTGAAGGAATTGAGAATGAATCTCTTCCAGACACCCCTACTCCCACTTCTAGTTTCCAGATGAACGAGCTGTCATTCCTGGCCTGTGATCCGTTGCAGCACTCCACCACTAGCTCAGGCAGTGAGGAGGACTCCAAGTCCATGGTTACCGTGTTAGAACACCAAGTGTTCACTCTCCTCTCCAGGTAACACCCAGCGTATCAGACTGAATCTCACACACACTTAGTCCTAACACATTTTACAACTGTACTTCTCACAATTTTAGCGCTAATTTTATGTAACTAATACAGTGGAGTTCGCTTATTAGCAACTCCCTATTAGCAATACACTGTATTGCTCTATTAGCAACCAATTTTCAAGTTCCAAGTGTAGATTTTGTATGAATTCTGTTCCCTTATTAGCAACCTTTTTGTGAGCAAAACCCAAGTTTTTTGGGGTTTTTCTCTTTTTTTCGTCAAATCTTTGTAGTATAAATTGCTTTATTCATGTAATTTCATTATAAAATATTCGGATATTTTTGTCTATATTTTTTTTTGTCGCCTAGAAAGTGTAATCAAATGGACAAAAAAACTATTTCGACTGTAAGCAAATTCCACTGTATTTTAATTTCAAACGACTAATTTGCAGTGCTTGGTTAGGAAGAGAAATGACTGAGTTGTTTTCTGTAGAATAAGTCACATCAAGAGCTGCATTCTCCACCTGGCGTCCTCCGAGATAATCCGCGCTACTATCAACTACAACCTCACCTGCTCCAGACCCCACGAGAAGTCCGTCAAGATCCTGCAGCGCATCTCACAGGACAACGCTTGCTTCGAGAAGTTACTCCGCGATGGGAACATTCCTCTCTTCTATGAGTTATGCATCCACGCTGAAAACCTTCC
Source organism: Aphrocallistes beatrix (assembly GCA_963281255.1). Classification (NCBI taxonomy): domain Eukaryota; kingdom Metazoa; phylum Porifera; class Hexactinellida; order Sceptrulophora; family Aphrocallistidae; genus Aphrocallistes; species Aphrocallistes beatrix. Next base: position 4,243,583 of record OY725492.1, on the reverse strand, counting down.
CCCCGGATTCCAGGGCATGTCCAGACTGAACATTCCTGACTGCCCCTTCTACGTTCCCACTCAGGAGTACAACATCCTGGACAACCTGGCCAGAGCAGCCGAGACTCCATTTGGGATCGGAGTCATTGGCAGTATGCTGAGGGGATCATTCACAGAGCGGCGCACCTGCGTTCTGTCTCTCCCCTACTTGTGCAGGTATAACTGAGTCAATGGAATTATTAGCGACCGGAAATACTAAAATTATATCGAAAGTGCGGATTATTTTCTGCTTAAATTTCTTTTAACGCAGAAAAGAGTCTCCAGTGTTGTTTTTGAAGAATCTTAAGTTGTTAATGGATATGCGTAGAGTGAAAATACACGCACGATGAGGTGTGTCATTAACATTATTTAAAATAGAAATATGAATTGTTAAAAATTGTTTAATTTAAATTTTAGAACGCAAAAGAAACGATTCTTTCATGATTTCAGTGGGACTGTCCGCTCCCTCATAGACGTTTTATCGAATCCAATCGACGAAGAGCAGTTCCAGCAGTCGATAAAGGTCTTCAGCTACTTCTGCGAATCCCTCCACAGACCGACTCCTCCCGACATTCCCCACCGTCTCTGCCAGTCCCCTACGTCCCCTCTCTCCCGATCCCCTTCCTCCCCCTCCTCCTCCTCTCCTCCGCACGAGTACAACCCCTCCTTCATGTACCTGTTCCCCGGACAGTTCATGCCGATTAAAAATTTCGATGACTCTGGGAGTGACGTTAGTTCCGGATGTGTTAGCGACGATGATTTCCTGTTTGAACCTTCAAACAGGCGCCAAATTCGACTCGACAGAGCGATCCGACCGGAAATTGGTAGCATCGAGTACTGTCCACCCATTAAGCGGCCTCGGATCGATCCAGAGAATTCCATCCTCGGGATTGAGGAGAGTTTAGTACTTTCAACTGAACAAACAAACAATTGTTTGTACAAACAAGCTGCAGGAGAGTTTGATTTCGAGTTCTGTGTGGAAGACAGTCGATTTCCGGTTCACACCTCCAGAATAGCGGCCAGCTCAGACGTGCTCAGTGCGATGATGAGATGGGCGCACACGAATGCAGGAGAGAGTCAGGCGAATCTGACCCTTCTCCCCGCTTTCATCTTCGAGCTGCTGCTCCATCAGATCTATAACTGCGACTCTAGCTGCCCGACTGTGTCCGCTATTCTGTTTCCAGAAAATGCAGCTGATCTGAACCCTGAAAAGCAGCAATTCAACGAAATTCAACAGAAGCATATCGATTTTCTGAGCTCTCACGCCAGCAAACTTTCCTCCTCACTGCCTACCCTATTGAATGAGGTCTTTCAAGCGACACTAGACCACCCAACTCTGTCCCCAGGGTACCAAGATCTCTCCTCCCAACACTGTTCCAACCTTTTCACCAATTTCTTGCATCTCCTCGCGCTGTTCTTCACCACGGATCTGCTCTTGATGGACCACAAAGACAGTGTGACTTCTAAGCTTGAGAAGCACATCAACCCTAACAACTGCGTACAACTGCTCGTTCTGTCCATTGAATTTCGATGGTCTCTCTTAGCGAATAAAATTTGTTCTTTCATTTTCAGAGATTTCCGAACTTCAACACGACGCAGCTGTCTCCAGCAATTAATGAAATATCCAGAATCAGTCACTGATGAAGTTCTGGACATATTCCATAATTTCATAATGGAGAAGGTTTCAAAATGATTTCATTATTTGTTATATACAATCACTTTTGCTAATGGTCAGTTGTGTGTAGATATTGTTTTAAATTAATTCTCATTATACAGTGGCATAGCTAAGGTGTACTATGGGACTTTTATACAGCGACATACAACATCTAGTAGTGCACACCACCACAAAGCAAAGACTGACCACGCCTCTGCCCATATGCTATCTATTGACACCCTTGTTCTAATCAACGACATCTTTGCGTTGTAAATGTGATTCGTATTTAAGATAGAATTAATTCCTCTACAGCTGGTATAGGGTATTCTACAGTGTAGATTCTGGTATTCACACTTAAGAAACAAATGTGAATCTAGAGGTGCCACGGTTTTAGAAGTGGTCTGGTTAAACCGGACAACCAGGGCCACTTTTGAAAAGTGGTCTGGTTAAAACCGCACCGGCCTTGATGGAGTGACTTGAGATGTTTTATCATTTTTCTGATTAATATTAGAAAGGGTCTGTGAATGCTAGCTTTTGTTTCAAGAGTGGTTATTTTTTAAAATTTTACAAATAGCGATAATCACAAAATGTCTCAAGAGGATAATCACTACTCTCCTGAACCCGCTGGATCTCTGCCAGTAGATTTTCCCTCTTCACTCGCGAAATTGGGTCCGGACGGTCTTCCACAGGGGAAAGCCTCGGGCGTTCCTCTCTCCTCTCTAGAGAGTCTGCAGGAGTGCGCTCAACAGCTGATCCAGGAGATGAATGCGAAGAGACAGAGAGACGCCACTATTCTGTCTGAGCTCAAAACTGAGTTAGAAGATCACACTCGGACTTCTTTTGAAAATATTGAGAAATTTATGTTAGACAAGTCTCAGGCGACCGGAGAAGTAATTCAGAGAAAACTTCAAGTTCTATTCAACACTTTAAACCATGTGGCTGAGCTAAAAGAGGAGTTAGAACAGTTCAAGATTGATTTAGGACTTCTGAATAGCGATATTCAAAAACCAGGGATTGCATAACACATGTAACGACGCGTTTCTTAGCAACACGTATCACTTCTAATTGAGCTCATCTTTGTATCATCACGTATCTATGTATAGATTGCAAATTATTAAGCCAGTTTTATCACAAATTATTAATAACAAGCGCGCTTCGCATGCTTGCGCTGAGCGGCTGGCGGACGCTTTGTGTCCGCCGGAGGCGTCCTTTGGGCGCCTGGGGTTGCATTGATTAATTATAAGGGAGATAACATCCCCGGTAGTTTCTTCAATCAATTCGTTACAGATATACAAGCCGCTTCGCTTGCTTGCGCTGCGCGGCTTGCAGACGCTACGTGTCCGCAGAGTCGCCCTGCGGGCGCCTGGAGTTACTCAATCTAACCTATCTTGGGATTTTTTTTCCTTTATATAAATATTGTAAACAAAGGTTAACGAAATATTTCTCATATGGATCCGAAAATAGAAATATTCGAAATCTACAACACTAAAAACCCCATGTCAACCGTTGAAAGCTAGTCTCTAGCTTATTATTGTAATTTGTTTACTTTATGTATCTAAAGTAAACAAATAATTTATCAAATAGATCTGAAAATACGATATTCGAAATCTACACCCCTAAATACCCCATGGTACCCTTTGGAAGCTAGTCTCTAGCATTATTTTCAAAATTCATTAAATGGTGTGAAAATATGTATATAAAGGTGTGAAAATATGCACATCATCTTTTTTATTGCCATACACTATAATACAATTAAGATATCAAACATAAGTTGTGGCTTTGAAATATTAATAACAATGACAATCTATTGTAGTGTCGACGCAACAAACGCGAAATACTGCATTTTAAAACGCGACATGTCGCAAATTAAAACGCAGCATGCTGAGAATTAAAACGCAGCATCTGAGCATGCTGCGATTTTAAATCTGAGCATGCTCAGATTTAAAATCTCAGTATGCTCAGATTTAAAATCTCAGCATGCTCAGATTTAAATATACAGAGTGATGAGTCATCATTTTTTGATGATAGTTGCATCATATGTGAGATATATTAATTAACTCTGGACCCCAAATTTATATGGATTCCCCGCCCAAAATGGCTTAAACAGGAAATGACGCAACACATTCCCGGTCTAGGTGGGGTTTTAATGAATATTATTAATTAATAATTATCCCTGGAACAACTTGGCATATTGAGAATGAAAGTTAATTGAAAGTAAATTGAAAGTGAAAATGAAATTGGGGTCATCCCTATTTATACTTTTGAAGCTAAGTTGTGCCAGGGTTTTAATTGATAGTATTATCACATTCAAGACCAATGGTAGATTCTGTAACAAGCGATGATGGAGCTCAGTCCAGCTCCGAATCTGAACCTGGAGAAGATGGAGAAAAAACTAAATGCTTCGTGCACCCTTCATCTAAATTCTACGATTGCATGCCTGATAGCTTAAAAGGAAAAGAGCACAAAATACATGGAAATGCTTCTAAGGACAAATCCGCTAAAGTTGAACTCACATCTGTTTCAGCTGACACAAAGTCAGACTGCTACAAAGGTGCTGCATATGAGGTAGAAGGAAAGGTTCCAATAAAGTTAGATAACAAAGGCATTGTACATGCACAATCAATCCTCATCCATCCTGACACTGGCTTCACATACATACTAGATCCCAAGTGCATCAGAATACAAGTGTTTGATCCATTTTTAAATTATGCATGGACGATTCCACTCAGCCGTTTTTCTAAGTGGCTCGTAGGAGTAATGTCTCCTGACGCCTTCTGCTTCTTTAGGAATTATATCTGCGTATTTGGGCCTCATGTTAATTTATTTCTGCTCTACTTTCTAACGCAATCAGGAGAACCTGTCACGAAGTTCAGAGTGCCCATTGCATATGACCATTGGGTGGACAATATATTTTCATTCGAAGATTACTTCTATATTCCTTTCTATCGGTACTACATTGGATTGGATGAGAAAGATGCAGCTAAGAACTATTCTTTACAGTCCAACTTTACCAAGCATACCCTCTACCTACAGTGCATAAGTGACATGGAGGCGTGTGAAGTAATTCTGTCCAAAGAATTCTGGCCGTTCTGTTGTGAATCGTATTCAGGAGTGAGGTTTCAAGGGAGAGATTTCTATATTGCTGCATACTACTATGACGCTGTGAATTTGAATACAATCGCGTACATTCTCAAATACTCTATCGATTCGCTCGAACTTGTAGCTTCCGTACCTCTGGAGATAGGCCTTGTTTCCCACTTCTCCACTGCGGGATTCCTCCTAGACCTGCTCTCTGACTCCTTCTGGTTTTGTGACATAGACACTAATCGTATTCTCATATTCAGGAAGACGGGGGAACTGATTATTGGGTTGGAACGTGACAAGTGTTCTAAGAGAGATAACTACAACCACAGAGCTGCTCCTCTCGCGATCAATTCTCACAGCAGCAAGCTTATCGTCACACTTTCAGATGGAGAGCATTATTTTCAGCTCATTGATCTCGAGACCTTGAGACAGGAGATATCTGCAAACATCTGAGATTCGAGCGGAATAATTTCTAAGAAGTATATATTACTATATTTGTAGATATCTATTTTCACACTTTTTGCCATATTAGTTGTATTATTTTGTACTCATATAGTCCATGAACCAGACCGTATATTGGTGCCATTTGGGATGGCAAAGGTTCATAGTTATTTTAGGAAGGATACATCACTAGAGCTACAAAATATGTGATAGCAATGCGGCACTTGCAGCTTTTGCTCGGTACCTTTGAAAACGAATTCTCACGTCTCTTAGTATTCGCCGGAATGTCCACAATCAATAACTTCTTTCGATCATGCCAGATCATCATTTTAATGCTGAATTCGTGCTCAGCACTAAATTTCCATCGATTTTATATTTATACAAGCGCGCTTCGCTTGCGCTGCGCGGCTTGCGGACACTGCGTGTCCGCAGAGTCGCCCTGCGGGCGCCTGAAGCTACTCAATCTAACCTATTTTGGGATTTTTTTTCCTTTATATAAATATTGTAAACAAAGGTTAACGAATAATTTCTCATATGGATCCGAAAATATAATATTCTAAATCTACACCACTAAAAACCCCATGTCAACCGTTGGAAGCAAGTTTCTAGCATATTTTTGAGATTTGTTTACTTTATGTATCTAATGTAAACAAATAATTTATTCACGATACCTAGATTATTATATTTGAACGACTCAAACAACTTCAGTCGAGTAACGTTAACAAAAATCGAGGTATATCTGTTGTGTGCTATAATCAATCATTTAATCATAAAATTACAATCAAAAATAGACTATAATAGTATTCAATCATTTATATGAAATAGAATTGTGTAAGATTTAAGGGTTAACCATATTTGCCTGTTCCTAGCAACGGCAAGGAATGAAAAAAATCCGATCTCCAACTTTCGGAGTAACCATATCGAATGACCCCTAGTTTTTATCGGCTAGGTTCAGCGAGTAGGAATATGTGGAATATATGGCGGTTTTGTGGTATGTGACAGTGGCAGGTGACCCCGGACCTCTGACCTTGGACCATTTGTCCAGTGGGCAAGAATACAGGTGACATCTGGCACTATGACACCCAGTTTAATTGCCTGAATATGTGCCGTATTATGAGACCAATGAGTATCGAATTTGATCTTCACTCAAGTAGTCCTTTGAAATTGGATATCATATTCCAAATGAATGACCCAGAAGGGACTGGAGAGAGATCATCTTTTCTATCGCATTCTCTGATCTAAACTAAACTGGCTCCCTTTCGTGTTAACTGGGCACTAGTGGCCCCTCCTGAGCTGATTGTGTTGTTCTACACATTCGGGCTATCTTTCTATCGGTCCATCCTACCCAACTACTGCTACTACTCCACGTGCAGAGCTGTGGAAGGTGCAAATTGCACTTTCTCGTTAAACCAGAGTTCGCTACACGTGCACTGTAACGAGACACGTTATACGGACGAAGTACAGGATTCTTCGTCCTATCTTCTCCTCGTAGTGCAGCTGGTGAACTCGTCTCTTTCTCTCCCCGCGATTCTCATCAGCGGACCCCTGTCAGATTTAAAGGGACGCAAGGTCATTCTGATCGCTGCCATTCTCGCCTCGACAGTTTCAGCCCTGGTTTACTGTTTCATCGAAATGTTCTCTCTTCCTCCACTCTTCATTTTATTCCCGAGTGCCCTGGATGGAATATTCGGGAACCACACTGTGGTCATCTTGGGCGTAAGTGCAATGGCTGCTGATCTCTCCGACACAAAATGTCGGACTTTCAGAATGGGAACAGTGGAGGGTTGCTTGTTGATTGGCTATCTAGTATCACAATTTGTAAGCGGGTACATTATCGATGCGTTAGGATTTTTTTGGAGTTTTGTCTTCCTATTTATAGTCTGGTCTCTAGCATTAGTTAGTGCCCGCTACATTCCTGAATCTTTCCACGGCGGAAATGGAGAATCTAATTCTAATTTCCGTGACATTCTTACAAAATCCCTAACCCCCCTCCGACTTTTCAAGCAGAACAAGAATCGAATCAGATTCGTTGTGTTTCTGGTCGCGTACGTGTTCGTGGTCGAGGACGTAGACTCAATCCGCAGTATCTTCTCTCTGTACGTGCTGGCCCCTCCTCTCTGCTGGGGCCCTAGACTGCAGGGCTTCTACTTCGGTTTGATATACTTGAGCAAACTGATCGGAGTCTACTTGATCCTCCCGCTCCTTGTCCTATTCCAGGTGTCAGATCCCTTCCTTCTTCTCCTCGGTGCCATTGACTGTGCCCTGGTTTTCGGTCTCACTGGGGTGTATCAGAAGGAATGGTGGCTGCTAGGAGTCGTCCCCCCTACCGGCGTCCTCGCTTCTCTGGGGGTCCCTTCCGCTCGGTCTGGTATGTCCAAATTGGTATCTGCACACGAGCAAGGGAGCATGCTCACCATTCTGGAGTTCATGAACGCTTTGACTAACATAGCAAGTGTTGTAACACTCAATGCAATCTATCCAGCTCTCCGTTCCTTCCACTCCTCCTACTGCTTCTACATCATCAGTGCCACCTCTCTTGTCCCCTGTGCTGCTGTGCTGCTACTAATGGCTTATGAATTTCATCAGAGGAGGAGGAGGAGGAGGAAGAGGTACAAACTCGGGTTTGCTTCAGATGAGAATGAACCATTGATTAGACAGAGTCTGATTGCCAATTGAATAGTTCCTATTGTAATATTTGACACATCAAGGTTGAAATATATTATCGGTAACATCTATAAGTTTTATATTTTTATTCACATACACGTATAAATATTTTCCTACGAATTACGAATTAACATACTACGTATAAATAAACTGTTGAGAAGCCCATTGTAATTACTGGAGAGTGTTCCTCCAGTGAAACTCTAGTACTTTCTAACACTTGATTCATCTAATTATCCAAATTAGAATTGATGAAGTGAGATTTATAAACTTAATGCACAGATCCATTATGCTCATTTTAAGTTTTCCTATTTATAAATCTTTCCATTGATTGGTAGGTAGCTTCTAATTGTTCACCAAGAATGCAATCCTGGAACAACAATGCTTCTTCTTCTAACAATTGCTCCTTTCCAGAGGAATACCTATGCACCATTCTGATAAATGTGCGTAGGAGCTTGGGGGTAGTTTCCGTTGTGGGTACACTCATTGTATTGGTCCTCATCCTCCTGTTACGGAGGTACAAATTGTTAGTCCAGCGTCTGATCCTCTACCTCACCCTGTCCGCTTGTTTCGACGGGATCGGCTACATACTCGGCACTAACAAGGTGACCGAGGGGCCCCTGTGCACTTTCCAAGGATTTTGGCTACAGTTTTTTGATTGGATGGTGGTTGTCTGGATGTGCAACATCACTACGAACTTACTATGGAATGTCTTTATCATGCGACACACCAAATGGTGGTTCGAAGTGTTCTATTTGTTCATATCCTTCCTAATTCCACTCATATTCGCCTCCATTCCTTTCACGGCTAACGCGTACGGGCCTGCTGGGCTCTGGTGCTGGATAGACAACGATACCCCGTTAGAGAAAACTTTCCGCTTCGCAGCTTGGTATATTCCGACCTATATCATTATATTCTTTATGTTCCTGATATACATTATCATAATCTGTCGTGTTACTGTGTACGTACGCTCCTATGACCCCACCAACCCCTACAGTAACGTGCAGAAGGAACTACTCAAGAAGGAGATATTCCCTCTCATGAAATATCCCTGTGTGTACCTACTCCTCAACTTATTCCCTCTTGCTAACCGCATACAGGACACCATCATGAGTAGGCCTATTTTCGTTCTCTCTCTCCTGCAAGCCGTTTCTTCTCCCATTCTCGGGCTGTGTCTGGCGCTGGTGTTTGCTCTGGACACTCAGACTCTGAAGGAACTGAAGTGGTCGAACTTGAAGGCTCACCTCAAAGCTTGCTGTCGCGACACCCCACAGATGCGGGAGTATGAGGTGCAGCAAGGCGAGCCAATCTCTCCGAACGAACATCCTTCCGATCTGTCTGAATACGCACGGCTTGTCGGCACCAAAAATGCGAAAGTTATTTGAATTTTTTCCCAAATGTTGATCATATACTCATTGAGTGATAAAATGTGTTTTAAGCTTTGATTCCTATTATATTCCCTATTTATTATTATTTGAAGTAAATATCCTTGTTTATTTATATTCAGAAATCAGAGGTGGCTATGACGTAACCAGTACCCTAGCAATTCAAAATGAGTTTATTTCTCATACAACTTTTCGAATTGAATTAGTACCCTTGCTACTGAATACTGTATCGATTTAGTATCAGAGTTGAATTTTATTTCAGAGTTGGTGGATGAGTGAGCTACCAAAAGTGATTTTGCGAATTCGCCAGATCTGTGATTCCTGGCCTGTGATAATGTTCCGGGAGGGAAGAGATTTCGGATATTTCGTCCGAACCTCCTACCTCAAGACCCTAAACACGAGGTTCCGTGAGGACACCCATCTCAGTAAGGCTAAGCAGGAGCTAGAAGCACTGAAACGCCTCAGGACTGACGTTCACAAGAAGAATTTTCCTCGCAAGCGGAACGCATCCTACTCAGACCTCCCAGAGAACCACCACATCCTCCCACTCTCCACCGTGGTACAGGAGCTGTACAATGAGAGGCTGAAGCCGTTCTGGCGACGCAACGAGAAGAAGGTTGCTCTGAAGTACGGCACCCCGGAGATGTCCGAGCTCCTGGAGGAGATGGGGATTCATCCGAAGGAGAAGTCCCTCCTGGGGAGAATCCAGGAGAAGCTTAGGCTCAAAGGCAATTAATTTTCTGTTGCATATAATCGAAATTATAAAAATATCCGCCGAGTCTAACGCATCAAGGACGTAACTGAATCTCCGGAGCGAGGAGGCGAGTAGGAGGCAGAAAATAGCGAGGAAGCAATTGCCTCCTCTGCCATTGTAGTTGGCTAGTTGCACCCTGCGTATCCAATGCTAGATTCTAGCATCTCCGTCACTGTTATTGCGCAAACTGGATCAAACCGGTCTTATCCGATCCGAATCTGCTATAACGTGACAAGACAGAATTTTCCTAGTTTCCCTTATTGACGAATGGAATTGTTAGTCAGTACGGAGGCAATTCTAAAAATCTGTAAATTGTTTGTCTCGTTAGAATCTCTCTAATTCCAATGTTAAATTTTAATGCATTTTGCTGGGTGTTCGGAGCAGAAGGTTTTAATTTACAGCTAACTACACAGGCTTCAAAGTGCATTAAGATCTACAGAGATGTGATGCTACTCTGGCTGCTGTCACTATGTAAACAGCAAATAAGAAGCAGAGAGATCGCATAAATACTCCTTCCCATGCATTCACCGATATCCCACTACCATCATGAATACAGTTAGCGTGCTCGTTCTATTGTCAGCCTACACGGCTTTGGTTCTCGGCAGAGGAATCGAGTTAGAAACCGAGGAGTTCATTCCCTACCTGCGACCGTATGCAGTTGAGGGAGATAATAAATGGGAAGATTGCTCCTCAACCAAACAATACGCAGAGTTAAAAGGTTTGTCTATTTCACCAGAAAACCCATCAAAAGGTGACACTGTTGATATCAGGGTCAGCCTAGAGCTGAAAGAGGAAGTATCAGGTGGAGACGTGATTGTATCTGTTGCATATGCAAACAAAACTATCATTAATAATAGCTACAAGCTCTGTAATTTGGTCACTGATGAATTTCAATGTCCAATTCCGGCGGGGACTTTCACGTTTCAGCCAGCCTTGACGATCCCCAGCTACATCCCCTCTGGAGAGTGGACAGGAAAGCTTGTAGTTATCGATCAGGATGAAAATGAGTTGGGTTGTGTAACTTGTACGTTTGATTTGTAAACCTCAAACTATCTCCCTATTTACAGTATTCACACCTCCCTTCATACATATCAACTCGAAGTACTTGATTTCATTTCTTCTATTTGTGTGATAATTCCTATTTCCTGTTTTATTTCTTAACATTCTGTTTGCTTGTGTGTGAATTATAGAATATTTAATATACATTAATTGCATCGTTAAGCTCTTCGCTCATTCTTGGCTCCTCCCACCTTTCCTACCTTAATAGGAAGGGGTCCACAGAATATCGGAAAATTGCTTTAGGGGGTCTGCAGCCAAAAAAGGTTGAAAACCGCTGCACTAGATCAATATTTTTGACACCTTATTTTGTTCGACATAATTATTGGATCTGAAAAGCGTAGAGTGAGTTGGGTTTGACTTCACAAGCATTGAATTCCGCAATCAGATTCCATTAGTGTGCCAGCACCGCTGAGCGAATAGAGAACTCCATTGTATGACGCTACAAAAGACATTGAAGCGTCTGCCAGCACTCAACACCTCCAGCAGTGTCAAGACACATCCCAGCGAGGATTCCATTTCCCGCCCTTTTAAAGCGCGCCAATTGAAGCGAGAGGTCCTTCCTAACGACAGGTTCTCTGTGCTGGCATGTCTTGCCAGTGAGGAGCTGAAGACAATGGGAATCGGAGTGGACGGGTGGAGGGCTTGGAAGGGACACAGCCACAATAAATCTAAACTCTTTTCTTCTGGATCGAACGTAAGCAAACTACTTATGGACATCTTATATAACTTTACAATATTTCATGGCATGAGCATTGTTAATGTACTGTAGTACTTGTACTTTATAATAAATGCGAATCATACCCAGATTGATATTATAAAAACATATTAAATGAATGAAAGCCTCCTCCCGTTCTTAACTTCTAGGAAAATGTCGGTCGACAGACCAGTAAGAAACTCGAAGGAAAGTGAAATATGAATATTGTTAATCGGGAAATACACATTCATACATTTTGGCCCATTTTTCCTCCATTTTTCAACCCAGATTCCATTCAGGATATTGGAGATACTATAAGGATATTTCTTATTATATTTACAAGTTTTTGATTTTGTTATTTTCTGTAGAGCAAGTCTTTAAAGAAGTTTTCTACTCCGCTAGAAGAATGGGAGGATACTATCCCGTACGAGGTCGTGTTCGGAGATAGTTCATTCTGCGTCAGGATACCAGAGTGAGAATTCACATCAATTTATTTTGAGATATATTTGCATTTTAAACCATTAAATCCAACGATAATAGGAATGTATATCTAAATATAGAATTTATATGGATGCATAATTGTAATTGGTCACTGTAGTATCATGGCTGAGTGTCTGGAGTATCTCGAGAACTGCGTCACCACAGTTGGACTGTTCAGGATCGCCGGATCTTCTTCGAGGATTAAATCAGTACAGGTGAGTGCGGTTAATTACGATGAGACAGACATGTACTATCAATGTAATGTTTAGGCTAAGCTTGATTCTGGAGTTTCTCTCGAGCAACTGAACCCCAGGCCTCATGACGTGGCATGCCTTCTCAAGACATTCCTAAGCTCCCTACCAACGCGTTTGGTGCCTGAGTATGCATGCAATATATTCTGGCACATACTGAACATGCCAGAGGACTGCTTCCTTAAGTCCGTCCTTCTGACCGTGTTTCTGCTCCCGACTATGCACATCCAGTGCCTACAAGCGCTGCTCTCATTCCTCGCGAAAGTTAACGCGAACGAGAAACACAACAAGATGAGTCTTGACAGCCTGGCCATCATCTTGGCGCCAAGTTTGTTCCAGAAACAGAACGGCAAGAAGATTACACAGAATGAGATTCAGAACGGAATATCTGTGAGTTGTGCTGTTTTGTGCGTCTGTATCGAATTCAGGAACATTGTTTCTACTTGTAGTTGTAGTGACAGTTTATTTACGACAGGACTATTCATCATGTTATTTATTCTATCGAGTTAGAGACAAACAAATACTCCAAAATTTCTCCCTTTTCTGTAGCTATCATTCTATTTGACTCATTATTATCTAAGTTTGCTAAAATATTAGTTTTAACCTAATCATTCAATACCTACATATACACCTTAATGTTACTGGGTTGCCAGGTTCTAGAGACGCTACTGCACAACTACGAGAAGATTGGAGTGGAGAAGTTCTGCTTCAACTTCCAGCCCTCCTACCTGATGAGTGCCGCCGCCTGCCAGAATGACAAGAAGAACAGGCGGAGGAAGGGATCTCTCACAGGTTGGATATGAGCTGCATAGGAACTCATATCATATACGGTCTACTCCGCTTAATCGGGCCACTTTCGGCAGGATCGGAATAGCTCTCACACATAGAAGCCAATACATAATATTTTCGGTTTATAGAGTTCTCCGCTTAAATCGAGGCAAAATGTCCTCTGACCGATGTGACCCTATTAAGCGGAGTCGACTGTATATCCATTCCCAAATATGATTTCTTGATTCGTTCTGTTAAAACAAATATTTTTGGCTCTCACTCGTATAATTCGATTCAAGGCAGCGGAACCGATGAGAGACCAATGTTATACTCTAATAAGTCCATTTCTACTTGTGTTTATGGATTTGACTCGTTTATTTAGATCTGTTCCGACTGAGGAGGAAGAAAGATAACTTGTCCATATCTTCTCCTTTCAACTTCGAAACTCCGAGTAAGTCCTGTGCATTGCCAGCATTAATCAAGAATGGTAAGCTCCTCCACCGTACCGCACATAGAGCTAATACAGTTTATAGAAAGGTGGTAAGACCATGGACTTACCAGCCGCACAGCTTCTACGGTTAAGTTGTAAGACGTAGCATCGCACTGTTCTATGCTGGACTGGTGCGAGTTCGATTCTAATTATAGATTTGAAATTTGATGTTAATGTTCTCTAGACTCTCGCCCCATTCTCTTGACCTCCAAGACGATCTCCCCTCAGGTGAACAGACCCATGAAGGGACGCTCCGTCCGTAAGAGAGGCGTGGCTGGGGAGGAAGAGCGGTGTCTGAAGAAGACGATGAGGGAGAAGATCTTCGCTAACGGAGGGGACAAATCCGCTAGCGTCCTGGCCAAGAAGCGGGTGCTCGGGAGGAGGAATGCCTTCAAGAGGACTGCCAAGGAGGGAGGTTGGTTTAAGTTATTCAAGGACTTTTCTTTCAAATAATGTTGAGATTCATTTGAGATTATTTCTTTCTAGCCTTTCTTTGTATAGTCTGTAATGAGAAAATATGCTAGTATAGTATTGGGGGGAATTAATTAACAAAGGTTCAATTATAATTATCATTAGCTAATATTACAGGTTTTGTTCTAGATGAGAAGCCTTTCGAATTCCATTCTGGCGCCATATCTTTGGAGGATGTGAGACTGAATCTGAACTTCGTCGAGTCTCAGACGGAAGAGTCGGACTGTTACGTATTCACAGCTCCACTCTCCTCCAATCCCAGTCTAGACAGTCCTGAGTTGGAGGCAGACAGTGACACTTCTACCCTCGGCACACCCGGGGATATACTGATCAAGTCGACAGAGGAGCTGAACTTACCTCTCAGTCCCTCGGAGGAGAGTTTGGTCAGGTTCGCCAACTCTCTCGCCTCCATTCACACTTCTAAATACGACTGTGTTACACCGATTGAGTGCAAGAGGAGACCAGACCATTTGGAGACAGGCTGCGACCTACGTTCCTCTTCTGACAACCAATTGCTCTCCAGCACGCCCATATCTCCTGAAGCTATAAATAGACAGTACAAGGTTACCTTTGGCTCAAAGCCCGCCCGAGTTCACATGGGGCCTCGACCCATTGTAAGTATTCTGTAAAGTATTTGTACTAAGCCGATTCTATATCTAAATCTCCATAGAAACCAGATCTCATCTCCAAAGAGAGACCAAACGCACCAATGCTATCTAGAAAATCTTCAAAATCTCAACTCAGTTTCAATTTCACACCTTGCTGTTTCCAAGTCACACCCAAAACGCTTGGCATCCCCCCGGGCCAGGTAAAGGACCTCACATTTACAGACTCGGAGACTCCAGCCACGTTCCAGAGAGGTGTTACTACGAGGAAGAGTTTTAAGAAGTTTGCCAAACCATTTCAACCAAAGAAATTTGATTGCAAGCAAACCACTGACAGAGGTAGGCAATGTATATTGTATAAATAAGAAGACCCTTTTGGCTATCTTTTCCTAACTTCCCGGATGGTCTAGTGGCTAGGATTCGCGGCTCTCACCCGCGCGGCCCGGGTTCGATTCCCGGTCCGGGAGTTACTTTTTATCTAAATTCTTTTTGACTGGTTTCAAACCCTAAATTGTTCAATCATTTTACAGTTCTTTTTCAGAACCATGGATTTTGCTTTTAGATTCTTCAGATCCTGACACATCTCCAATCCTTCAGAAAGTCGTCAGAAGACAATGGTCTTTCAAGAAGCATCCCCAATCTCCCACTCTACTGGCCGTCTCTAAGATTGAACCCAAATATGACTCTACTCCGGAATGCAAACGGAAATGTAAGCAAGACTCGCCTGATTTGACTCGTCTTCTCACAAAAACCGCTTCTCTTTCGATAAATGATGGTGCACCAATTCACTACGCCAACACTTATCAAACCACACAACATCATGACAGAGGTAAGATATTTTCATCTCTCCCTTTACTTGTATACTTAGTAGATTTGTTACTTCTCTATTATCCATTGCAATATTGCTTTAAGAATTTCGTTAATGAGTGTTACCAGTTCATCAGTCTAATATCCTTGAGACTGACACAGGATAGCTATAATGCTATGATTAATTATATAACCTCAAATACCAATCTTACATTCCAACTTGAACCATGATAAAAGCGGGACGCTGCGTTGAATTTCGCGGTGCATGGCGGGACGAATAGAAAAGTATTATACATGGGATTGAAAAAAAAAGGACATAATGGATAGATTTCATGTAAAAGCGGGGCGTCCCACCAAAGACGGGACGTTGGCATGTATGCCAAATCTTACCAACTCTTTGATCAATGGATAAGGTCCAGTAACAACAAGTTGGTACAATTCTAATTTCTATCCGAATTATTTCAAAATCCTGTAAAAAATTTATTAATCCTTAAATCTTAAAATAATCCACTGCCTATCCTCTTCAAGGTGTTCCTAAAGACGGTCTCCCTGGTGTGGAGAGCCCTGGCAGGAGGTACGGGGAGCTCCCAGACTTGATCAAGCACACAACCATCCGGAGACAGAAGCGAACCCCGAGCAAAAACAGAACCCCCACGAAGCCCCCCAGGGTTCGCTCTTCTAGTCACAGCTCTCACCAGCCCCTCTCTAGCGAACCGATGATCCTGCAAGTCAACACCAGTGTCGACTCTAACTCCAGTTTCGACATTGGAATGAAGGACAGCCCTGGCATTCTCCCCTGGAAATCTGACGTCAACTTGGTAGCGGCGCCTCCTGTTGAGAAGATCGTGAGGGCTAAGAGTGCGATGAGTGTGGAGGAGAAAGCGATTGAGACAGAGAAACTGCCTTCCGTGGCTAGCTCTGTCAAGCTATTCGAGAATATGTGCAAATGGAGCAAAGGCTCTGCTGAGAAAAAATCCAAGAAAATCCTCAAAAGAAACAGTCTCAAAGCTCGGCCAGATGATTCTAAGGTCTGTATTTGTTCCAGTGTCTGAGCAATAGTCTCGTTGCGCTTACACCGGGAACCCGTCGAGAATTCTCAATTCTATTCCCTTTTTCCTGTCCAGGATTGGTACTTATTACTTATAATAAAAAGTCGAGAGAGCATGCTCGTTAAGTCGAGAGAGCATGCTCGTTATATACTCCATTGGGGTAAGCAGAACTTTCGTCCCTGGAATTTTTGTCTAATTAGACTAAAATAAACGGGCACTAATATGTAAGGAACGGAAATTGAGGCTTTTGGAGCGGAGTATGTTTGAAAAAAAGGGTGAAAATGAGGCATTTTGATTGAGAAATCAATAGGTGCGAAAAGGGCGTTTCAGGGGACGAAAGTTCCGCCATTCCTCCATTGGTTACCAGCATCATACCTACTTATAATTGTAGGAAGTTATGACATATATGAAACATCTCGAACTAATTTAAACCAATTTTACATCAGGATTTTTATAGGTGATACTCCGTACGGGAAGTACAGTATCTAAGACGCACGTAGTAGATTCAAATCAGTAAATACTTGTACCTTTTTTTAATATAAAGAAGGTAGACATGTAAGGAGCATGCTCTCTCGACCTAATGTGCATGCTCTCTCGACCTAATGAGCATGCTCTCTCGACCTAATGAGCATGCTCTCTGGACTTAACGAGCGTGCTCTCTCGACTTTTCGATACCTCACTTATTAACCGAAGTTACTAGAATGCACTACCAATCTAGCTTTAGCTGCTACTACTACGTATATACAGTAGAACTCGGTTAGTACGTACCCCTCCGGGAAGCGGAAAGTACGTACTAACCGAGTTGATATTACGGAAGCTATATAATAAATGAATTCTGGTTCAGAGAAATGAGTGCGTACTAAGCCGAAGTACGTTGTATCCCGAGTACGTACTAACCGAGTTCTACTGTACTAAGCACAAATATACTTAATTATGTATAGATTACAAATGATACGATTTATGTTATAGAACTCCCCGCATCGCTATGGAATCAGAAAGTGCCTCTCTTTCAAGCTACTGGGGTCTCTCAACTATGATTAATAGCGGCACCCTGATCACTCTAGGAATCCCGATTTTGTACTTTCAATCAGTTAGTGAGAGAACTCACAGACTCCTCGAGAGCTAAGTTTGGTTGTAAATTGATTTAGTTAGACTGGATTTAATCATGTATGTAAATAGATTGAACTCAATTTGAACACATTTGAAGCATTATTTCGTGATTTTAATAAATAATATGGAATTATCTCTATGCTCTCTTCTCTTGGTACTTACCACACACATCAGCTCACTTTGCTTAATAGAATTTGTAGAGACGTTTCCTGCTATTTCGCGTAACACATCGCTAAAAATGTTGATTTATTAGCTCCATCTCCACCGGTTGCTATGCACAGCTGGTGTGAATTGTAATTAGATTCAATGCAAATATTGGATCATTTATGCTAGTTATTCGCATAATTCTACCGCACCAGTTGGTTGCATAATGGGGTTACGATCAGCACAGCACTGCTGTGGTACTAAGACAGACAATGACGTCATCAGAGAGTATTATATTCTGAGGTAGTTGTAGAGGCCATGTCTCTCATCACAGTTCTACGCCGGATGCAGTTAGCTCAGGTCAGGGGGATATCAGGGCTGGGGTTCGGGGATAAGGACACAATATTCGCACTCTCCACGCCACACGGAAAGAGCGCCATTTCTATAATTAGGATTTCAGGAAACGAGGCAATGCCTGCTCTGCAGACTCTGACTGACTCAGCCAATCGAATCAGTCCCAGGCGCGCCTCTCTCCGGAAGCTGTTAGACCCCATCTCGCGGCAGCCTCTAGACAGAGCTGTGGTCCTGTGGTTCCCGCGGGGGGGCAGCTACACCGGGGAGGACACGGTGGAGCTGCACCTGCACGGGTCTCCGGCCATCATCCGCGCTACTCTCCGCGCCCTGCGCTCCCTCTGCGGCCTGAGACCCGCACAGCCCGGGGAGTTCACGCAGCGAGCCTTGCGGAACGATCGCATGTCCTTGCTGGAGGTCGAAGCGCTCGGAGACTTGGTTGACTCTGAGACTGAAATGCAGAGGAGGGCGGCCTTCAACCAGCTGGAGGGACGGCTGACTCGCTTGTACGGACAATGGACGGATAAGCTGCTGGGGGCTGTTGCTAGCATGGAGGCGCACATTGACTTCTCTGAGACAGAGGCCCTAGGCGGGTCACTGGCGACGGAGAGCTTGAAAACAGCTGACGAGGTGTTATATTCCGTCTCACAATTCCTGGAGGACAGCCAGCTGCGGGAGAGGATTCGCACTGGCATGACTGTGGCGATCATTGGACCTCCGAACGTCGGCAAGAGCAGCCTTCTGAACTTGCTCTCCCAGAGAGAAGTGGCCATCACCTCTCCCACCCCCGGGACCACTCGCGACATCGTGGAGTGTCGCTTGGAGGTGGGCGGGGTTCCGGTGTCGCTGTGTGACACAGCGGGACTACGCGCTACCCGTGACGTCATTGAGTGCGAAGGGATTAGGCGCGCAATCGCGCGAGCTGAGTCAGCTGATGTCGTGGTGGCAGTGTTGGACGCGTGTGAGGTGAGAAGTGGCATGGAAGTGGCAGAGAACCTAGAATTGATTGGAAGAAACATAAGTTGCGACGTAAATTCTATTCTCAAATCAAGTAGCGCATCCTACATTCTTGTGAACAAGTGTGATCTCCTTGATACGCGACCTGAGCTTAGGAATGCTCACTTTATTTCTTGTAAGACTAATGAAGGCGTTTCTGAATTTTTGGAGGATTTATCTCTCAAAGTGACAGCGTTACTTGAATGTGGTGTAGATGATGACGTCATTGTTGTAGGAGAGCGACACAAATTCCATCTATCAGAGGTGGTGGACTCCTTGAAGAGAGCACTGGTGAGTGACGATGTACCCATATCAGCTGAATACCTACGACACAGTTTGTGCCACCTGGGACACATCACAGGGAAGGTGGGAGTGGAAGATGTATTAGACAGAATATTTAGTAAATTCTGTATTGGGAAATAGTCGTGTTTTATCGCATTTATTCGATTCTAAAAATCTAGAAAATTTTGAGCAGCTTTTTCAGTAGAAAAGTTCTCTATTCGCAATGGTTCTAATAGCTACAAACGTATTCCTCGTGAAATGCGATTGGTTATTAATTAATAATTATGGAAGCCCCATTGAAGAATAATTATTTTATTTTCACACTTAGATGATGAGTGTTTCAAACTTACAAAGTGCTATGTTGACTATTAAATGATGCAATCAATACATACAAATAATAATTTGTACGCAATTCTAAATTCTTGCGGTGTTTGATAACTCCAAGATTTAATCAACGTAGCAGACTTATGAGATAATGAAAAGTAAGATTTGACCAATTCAAGGATTGCATCTACGTACACATTGTACATCCAAGTACAAGTATATTCTTTGTTTATCTCTTTGTTCGAATGATTGACGACATTCAAACTTTCTGAGCGAAATTCAGGATTAGTTCTTTAACGAAACAAGTCGAATTAATAATTATAACGTTTTGCTTAGTTTCTTACGCACTTGACTCTGTTATTCCATTGGGTGTAGAGCATTCCTTGTCTCCGTAGCAGCAACAACTCAATGGAGCCTGTACAACTACCACGGCGCGATGCTTCTGACAGAAAGTCTTCTCCCTTCCTTGCAAAGAGATCTTTTGAATTTGATTCTAATTCTGTCCTAACAAATGACACTCCTGCAATAGTTAACATTCCAGGCTCTGTTACTGTTGCTAAGTCCGTTTCTCGCGGTGTCGCACTTCCAGATCAAATAAATTTAAGTAGACACGCTCTTAGACGCTCAGCCGACACTCTCTACCCTTCCATGTCTCGCGACACCAACACCCCCCACACCCCTCTCAAAACACCTCCCCGTACCCCCATTACCCCCATCATATCCTCCATGCTCCCTACATTCCGTAGACCCCATAGCAACCCGAATCTCTCACGCAACGGACAGAATTGCACTGCAAGCACTGATGTAGTCGGAACTAACAATAGTGACATGTTGGAAGCAGTTGACACTGAGCTAAGAAGAATCAACCAATCAGCGCCGAGTTAGTTATTTTTGGAAACTCCTTAATTGATTAAATCATGTTAAATTCACTACAAAATTTAACATTAATAACAGCCAGTAAGATTACACAATAATGAAATTGAAATTTTTAGTTTGCTGACAATAGTTTAGTGATTAAAATACTAACTTGTTCTTTTAGGTGTCAAGAGAACGACAACATCTATACCTGTTATCATTCCAGGACATAACTTCGGTAACCATAGTTTCTCAGACCTCAAAACATCGACTCCCCACGACCAGATAAGATCGCTGTCACAGGGAGCCCCGACACCCATAAATCTGCAATCGACTATCAGACCCGATGTAAGTATAAATATTTCACACCTTTGCTGTTATCCTAAGAATTGAATGGTCCCCGTTTCTAGGTATTGGAATGTTCTGTGTCGGATCAGAAATCAACAGACTCGACCTGTGTTAAATCTTCTAAACGATCTGTCTTGTCTGAAACTTATTTGCAGAGTATTAGGGATATGCTCGCTGAAAAGCCGCCCTACCTATCAGCTGAGAGTAGAATAAACTCAGAAAATAATTTGAAATATGTGTCGAATCCTGAAATTCCCAATCGGATCAGAGCTCACCATTCAGAAGGTGCTACAACGACACAGCGACACAATTCTAGCCTTAATTTGAATGGGAAATCCACTTCTGTGACAACATTGATGTCAGTTTTAGAGGATTTAAAACGGAGAAAATCGGAGAAAACATTGGAAACGAAACCACTAAAACTATCCCAAACAGCTCCCACCGGATTAGATGCTAAGTCCACTCCTTCCCTTGCGAATAACACTTCTGAACAGAGTTCCAAGGAAACTGTCATCTCTCAGAATACTACTGTAGTCCATGGTCCAAGGAGAGTTTCTAGTGTGGATTTACAGAGTGAAGAGAGCTTTCAGATTTTGTCAGATCAAATTACTGAATTTTCTGATAGTAAGCCAACCAGACAAACTCGACCTGCCACGTAAGTAGTTTCTATTTCTATTTCTAGACCTTCGTAGGGGAATTCTATTTTATGGGAAATAGGAACAGAAAGTAAGTGGTATGAGTGGTTTGAATGACTGAGTGGGCTAGACAGAAGTGAAATGCTTCCTCTATACTTTCTAATTTTAGTTACATTACATAATCATCGCGTGATCTTAAAATAGGTTCAAACTTGATTTGACGAATTGTATATTCCTGCGTCACGTAATGACATCTAGCACTGGTAGCAGGAATCTAATAAACTTCTGCAATCAGACACGAATCACATTGCTGTGCTGTCTTCCTCAAACGTTTATGAATCTTATTCTTGATTACTTAAATCATTATGAATTAACGATCAGGGTTTTTTTTACAATACATTGATTTGCGTTATCATCTTCGTCCTGTTTCAACAAGAAATTATTAATGACTCAACTAGTTTTAAAGTTAGAAAATAAGCTTTAAAGTGGCCGAAACGAGACCGCATAGCTGGCAGCTGCTCAATTATAAGTTCATCCCATGTTAGTTGCTATAACAGATTAACAAATATTTAATAATGTTAGATACGTAATGATTTTGGTGGAGATTACCTACCACTCTACCAGCTACGAATCTAATTTATTCAGAGTTTTGTTGTTGTAAGCGTGTTTGTGTCTGTTATCAGCTCGATTTAACCAAACTATTTGTATTAGACGGCTTAGAGAATAATACTTGTTTACTCAGTACAGAACTACAATGGAATTTTATTAGAAACTCGGATTTTGTTCACGAAAATGTTGCTAATAAGCTAGTTGCTAAAAAGGGACCAGGATAAATATAAAATCTATATTTGGCACTTGAAAATTGGTTGCTAATAGGTGAACTCCACTGTACAGACTCATGTGGGTGATCTTTTGATGCGAATATAATTGTTTGAATATGTTTTAGGAGAGGACAGGTCAAATCTCCATCTGAATCATTTCTACAGTTTAATAGTCGCCATCAATCTGAAACGTCCCTACCACCCAATCAAAAGTCTTCCTCAGTCCAGATGTCAGCCTCCAGTTCTGCTTCCTTTATCAAACTAAACTCTGAAATGTTTCTGGAATCTCAAAATGATGCTCCACCGGAAAAACTTGAAGACAAACTTGAGGCAATGCCAATTGACCTCGAAAATAAAACTGTTGACGAGAGTAAAAATAAACTAATGAGCAACGAACACACCAAACAATCACATGCTTTGGCAGTAACAGCAAATAAATACGACGCAACTCTCACTCCTTTGTTCGCATCTCAGTCAATCTTCTCAGAATATTCCACTCCTTATCCTCGTTTCGGAATGTCTGACTTTATCACTCCTGCCACTCCCTCTGCGTTTATCACGGATTTAGACTCTCAAGATTCTCTCCTGTCTCTTGAACCTCGGACTCTCGATTGCGACAGCACTCTGGTAGCTAAATCTTCTAAAAACATCACTCCAACTAATTTCCCTGTCGATAAAGTCCCATCTCATTATAAGATTGAGCTTTTTAACTCTGATTCTGACAGCGAAACATTTCTTCCACTCACACCTTCAGACGTTCAGACACAACCAGACACTCCACCACCTCAACAGCTGGCACAGACAGCTGAGAAGGAATTAGAGATTGTATCTCTACCTCAGTCCTCAGTTGCTAGTCCGAGCAAGCAGGTCATTGACACATCTCCTGTTAAACCCGGTCGTGAGGAGGATTCAGTCGGAAATGCTCCAGAGATAGTATTAAATTCTGCACATGGCGAGACA
Source organism: Aphrocallistes beatrix (assembly GCA_963281255.1). NCBI lineage: Eukaryota > Metazoa > Porifera > Hexactinellida > Sceptrulophora > Aphrocallistidae > Aphrocallistes > Aphrocallistes beatrix. Next base: position 4,220,086 of record OY725492.1, on the reverse strand, counting down.
CACAAGGATCACGAGTCAAGTATGGAGTATCTGAATAGATTCGTTGAAGAAGTGAGACATTTTATGGAGCGAAGGAATGGAGACATTCCCCAGAACATTTCTAAAGAAATTCAGGTAACACTGATTGATAATGCCACGGACCCAATTATCCCGCCTAATATAGACCAGCTGATTACAGAGATAGCCCGCGAAAAGTTGGACAGTTTGTGGGAAGACTACATCCAGAATAAGGTTGCGCTCCCTCATGGCCCCTTCCTTACTCGCAGGAACACCAATATGCCACACGGCGGTACTTGCGACTCAACTTTCAGTGGGTACAACTCCCGAGTCACTTCCTCCCTGAGCGACACGACTCTATTTATCCCGAAGAACATTCCTGAGAAATTTAGTCAGAAAAAGTTACAATTAGTGATGAAACCGCGTCGTAAACACACGCATAAATCCAGGAGAGAGAGTGCTAGAAATAGATCGGCTACATCAGCGCAAGCGAATCATTTCGAGCTAGACACAGTGCAAGTTCCAGACAAGAATGTTTTGTCTGTGAAGCGCAATTCTGTCGCGTTTCTCGTCTCATCTGATGAAACCGAAAAGGAGAAATGTGTCCACCCTAGCGAATCGTTGAGAGCGTCAGTGGACTTGACCTTGCAGGAAGCGTGTCAGAGTCTCAACCCACGCTTCGTCACCAATTCGCACCTGCGCCAGGTCCAGGTTCAGAAACTGAAGCTGTGGCGGAAAGAGATGTCCCGACAGATCAGCCAGAAACCGACAGCCAACAAGTCCATACAGACACTCCACAGTGGTGAGTTCTCTAATTTTGGATAGCAAATTTTAGCACTCAAATATAGCGATTCATAATTTCCTGGATCGTATCACATTGGTGGATTATTGTGCCAATACCTCACCTGTGATATGATTCAATAAGTTACAAAATCTACCCTGCATTTGGACGTACACACGATTCAAGTGAACTTTGTCCAAAGTTTGCCGACACTTTCATTTTAGTGTTTCCACTCTTTTCAAGGATATTAGTAATACAAAATTAGCAATTAGGGCTCTCTCCCTTATTCTACTTGCACAATTATTGGTTATGTTTAACCCAAATCTTTCCCTTGCGCTGATGCTTACACGAAACTTCTGAATACGCTCGACTATCTGGAATGGCATTATCTCCATACTACCACATGCAATATAGCATAATCATGACGCAGTGACTTCTATTGTTATATACGTATTAAATTCGACTCAGCCAGAATTACAGACTCTAAGATCAGCAGTTATCTTTTGATTTAAAACAATATCCTTACACTAATAATCTTACGAAGAAGTTCAATTAAGTCCACTCTTACTTGAATACCGTCATACAGGGCTTGTGACTTTATTAAGATACTGTCATATTGTAAAAATGAAATTCTATCAGAATAATTAGAATCTAATAAAGTGATTTGTTAAGTTAGATTCTGCAGTGTCTTAGTGATGATTCTGTATGTATAAGGTCCGAATATAAATAATTAAGTTTGGTGTAACATTAGGTAACACTTGAGTTTTACGTTAAATATGCGGCGGAAAATAAGAATAGAATAGCTTACAAATATTTCATTTACCAATCATCTAATTTAAATTCAAAAGTTCAAAGACGTCAAATAGATTCCAATTATCGAGAATGTTTATGTAGTAACTTATAACCCAATATGGTTGAATAATTATCTCAGGCAATTTTTGGAGGTCTACATATGGAAACAGGTAGACTGTTCTTGCAGGCAGATCATTATGACCATTTATACAGTGTAATACTGTATATATCATTTATAACCCACACTCCCTATCCACTCTACCGACAAACGACTTGTTAATTAGTTTAGTAATGGCCCTATTAAGTGGTGAAGATGCGTTCAAATGAGAGTTGACAAGCTAGGTTGTGTCAGTAGACATTTGCCTCTGCACAAAATGGACGCACCTGCCCGAGCTTACGCTTTAGATTTAAACGCGTCGAGGCGTTGTAGGCAATTATGCCCACAATTAAGTAAATGCTTTTTACAACTCACTTTGACTCGTATGCGTTATTGATTATATAATGTTGATGCATATGAGTTGTTATGTTAACCAGTTTTTTTCATGTTTCAGGCATAATTGCGTCAATATTTTTTAGCAAATAAACTGTTACATGAGTTCTAAGCTGATCTGTCTTATCAATCCACGTTTCAGAACATGTATTTGCGTCATCTCTGTTATTAGATTTAAAATCGCTTCCTAATCGTTTACATTATCTATGGATGTTACTGGGTGTAGGTAATAAGGCACATGGATGTCTGCACCCATTACGAATGAAAGTAAAATACATCAATTATTTCTTTTCCGGCTTACTTCCTGAAATTACACACTGTTGTTTCGCATAATTATCAGTAAGTGCAAGACAGAGCTTTGCATATCAATTTCCATAGTATCTGGTGCCATTGACCTTTGGTTCATTGCATTCTATTGTATAAATACAAGCCTGATCAGAACCATATATAAATCTACAGTTTCAATTGAGCATCTCAACTGGTATGATAATAAGAATTCCAATCAAATTTCATAATAGATCTCTACCGCACAGAATCGATTCAAATACGTATGTCTTCTGTCATATAAATAGAAAAAGAAATCAAGGAATAGAAAATCAAAATGTACACTCAAACTAGTATTACCCTTGACTACGAGGTAAATTTCAAAAGGAAACTCGGATCTGGAATGCATGGAGTCGTTTTCGAATGCTTGAACAAAATATCCAAGAAGAAGTATGCAGTCAAATTGATCCCAGATACAGAATACAACAGACGAGAAGTTGAAATGCAGCAATTGTTCAGCGCATCTTCTAACATTGTCAAGATTGTGGATGTCTATGAGAATTGGTTTAAAATGGGAAAGACAAAACCGAAAAAGAAGTGTTTATTCATCGTAATGGAGCTAATGGAATATGGAGATCTGTATTCGCTCATTGAGAATTTCGGATATTTCAGTGAAACTCAAGGAGCTTCCATCTTCAAACAAATCGCGAATGGAATCCAGGAAATGCACAAAGATGGGATCGTCCATGGTGATATTAAGCCAGAGAACATTCTCGTGCACAAAGAACAGAAACGCCCCTCACTTCCGGACACATTGACACAATACAAATTCAAAATATCCGACTTTGGCACAGCTTTCGAAGAAAGAAAGGGAGCACCAAAAGTGTCTTTCACACCTTTTTACGTAGCACCAGAAGTTCTTCTACAGGACTCTAACTGGAACACAACACCAAACAACACACAAGAACACACACAAACATCCAAAAGCGATGTATGGTCGTTGGGAACTCTCCTTTTCCTCCTGCTAACAGGAGCAGTCCCTTTCGCTCTGAACCCCGCCACATCTGACATGACCCAGGATATATTCAACGCCACTACAGAAGGAAAGTACCACAGAGAAGATTACTATTGGAAAGATCTCTCTCCAGAGGCAAAGGATTTGTTCGAGAAAATATTCAAAGTTAATCCTGAAGAAAGATTAACCTTGGACCAAGTTTTAGTTCACCCGTGGCTCCTCAAGCACTAGTGTATTCATATTGACATATCACATACTATTATGTAATTATAATAACACAATTCACACTTTAACATGTACGCTATGCATGCTTGACGAACGCTGCTCTCATTAAACTCGAACGATTGCCAATTTTTTAATTTATTCAGGGTGAAGAATACTTATATTATTATTGTACTGAATAGACAATACTAGTTCTATTCGTTCTCCCAGTAAGCTATACTTCTGAATATAATTAGGAATTCATCACTGTGTAATGAGTATATTCATGTCTGTCTGAATACAGTTTGCTCAATAATTACCCATTGACTGACAACTGTTTTACATTTTAAAACCGAATACAGTCGATATTGAATATAGTAGTGATATCATATATAATAACTTGGCCAAAACTTCCCTACTCCAGTGTTTCCCTCAGGATTATTGGAAAGCGGGTTAATTTTTCAATTTTTGTGCGGTTTATTCGGGTAAATTGCATTATTTCACAAAAAATTCACGTTATTCGACAAGCTAAGCGTGCTAAATACGCGCTCGGCGGGAAACACTGCCTTACTCCCACATTATCACTATGCCCAATATCTACTGTACATTTAGAAATACGCAATTCTAATCAGTCCAATTGAAACTGTCAAGTAGAGAATCAGACAGATTTCCATGTGTTGATCAAGCAATCTATGTAGCTGTAACGCAGTAACAGTAACAGTAACCCTGATAATTAATTAATCCATTATAAAACATCAGTACACAATGGTTTCAGAAATCGCTTCAATTATCCAGCCCGTGTGGCTTTGACAAACAACTAATTCCTTTGTATTAGAAAGCGCTATATATATATTTATTTATCATGTGAGAAAGTTTGGGTTTCATATTCACATTGCCTGGAACCTATTTTGTATATTTTCCCAGCTGCATGAGTAATTGGGAATCTGCTCAAGCTGTTACTACGTACCAAACTGCTGAATCCTTTTTTACATTTAGTCAGTTTCACATTTTTTAGAGAAATCATATTATTAGTTATTTACTGTGATTATATTTCGTAGGCAATTCTCAACTACGCGGCAGTTTCATACCTTTTAGGAGAAAATTGGGTCCAAATGAGATTCAAAGACAAAACCAAAGGTTGTTTTTCTTCTGAATAAGCAGTCCTGTGTGTTGTTAACCAAGTGAATATCTCATTTCCTTTTTGCTATGATATCATGTTCACTGCATATCCTCCCCGTGGTGATATACGTAACTAAACTGTTTGTAAGGGTTTTAAATGCCCATTGAACAAATAGTTTTATTCGAGTACTAGAAGTTAGGGAGTTGATGAGCTATTGAAAATATGGCCAAACAATGACGTGAATTCAGTGTTTATTTTACTCACATTAAAAATCCTTTTATTATTGAATCATCTCGATATGTCACTATTTACATAATCTGTTTAGTCCTAGCGCTTTTCTGATTGCTAAGTTGTTTTTGATAGCGGAGAGCTTAGCATTCTTTGTCATAAACTCTCTCTTGTGTTGAATAATTCGTATCATGCTACGTAACTCGTATTATCATTAAGTTATTCTGAGAATGTGATAGTGCGCCCTGTTGATTGTTCAATCTTTTCTAGTTGCAACATCGAATTCCCCACTGCAATAGTTTCAATTAATAATTATAGACGAGTTCTGGTTACCAAATAAGTTTTATTTTGAACCTTGTCCAATTTACCATAGCTATTTGTGTCTGATATTTCCTACGTACATGTCGGCTCTAAGAACAGCTGATATAGAACTTTGTCCTTTAATCTGCAAAATAAGTTCTAATCATTTTGAGAGAGAAAAACTGATTCCAATGTGCTATGAAACGAGACATTCCATACTAAATATTTATAATCGCTAATGTTGTAACTAAATGCTTGTGAGATTATGTGAATAATGATGGAGTACTAACCACTCCAAGATTGTCCAACCAGAACTAGCTCTGTTATGAAAAACGTGGGAGGAGTTCGTATGCAGAGCAATATACTCCACTCAAACATATTTGGGACTCGTGAGTTGTGACTAAATAATATCACAAGAGCTGCTAATGCATCATAATTACGGTTGATGATCACAGGAATTAAGATGAGTTTTTGGTAGCATCTAATTATCTCCAGCCAGCTTAAATGTAATCATGCCAGAGTTCAGAGAGATGTGTGGGCGTCCAATGCAATGGTTGAATTAATGGAGTGTTTGTTCATTATAATTATTGGAATTATTTAACTTTCCGCGAAGACAATGTAGCCAATACTAACCATATGTATTATGCCCCTTAGACATGCGGTGAATAAATCATCTTATGTAAAATGTTAATTACACACATTTCCATTTTGATTCGTCCAATATAATTTCATTATCAGTTACATAGCGATAAATATATCTACATAATGAATTTAAGTAATGTTCATGGAATATGATGTGATCAATTCCTAAACGAGTTAGAAATGTGGATTTAGCGAAATAATCAGTTCCATTTATTGGTTTTCTGTAATAATAAACATTAGAAATGTTGTTTTCTTCCTTAGTTACGTTTGTAACTCAAGCTAGTCTATCAATTAGTCTACCTATGTCACAGACAAGCAATTATGATACTTAATTACTCCTTTTAGGACTTATCAGTATTTTTAGAGAGAGAGTAGCCCATTACGTTGTCATAGCACTTGCTACGACCATTACTGTTCTCAATAGTTCACTACGTAGTCTTGTACGTACGTACGCGTTTTGAACAAATAACTTTAGAGCAATAGATAGCCATCATTTCAATTTAGTAAATTCGCTCGCTACTATACGAATGTTCTGCTCGACTCAGTTCTGTGTTAAGATGACAACCATGTGGTTAAATAATGTTTCAACATACGCCACTGGCATCAGTATTCTTTCAGAATTAGTTTGGTGCATGGGCATAGCTAGCACTTCTCGTTTGGGGTTTCTGGCAGTGGGAACTGTTCATAACTTAGCAATCCCTTAGCAATGCTTTGCTTTGAAGCAAGTTGTAACTTGCAAGAGATGTACCAACCAATCAACGTTATGAATATATTCCTAATAAGTAATAACCAATAGTATATCCTAGATGGCGAAAAAAGTTTTCGTTCCAGAAGAGGAGAGATGAGGGTAAGATTCAGCGACAAAGAGGACAGCAGATGAGGGTTAGAGTCAAGACCTATCAACGAGTGAGTTATTACGCGAGAGGATTAAGATATAATCATGTTTCCCAGGACGTTATTTGGAGGTGATTTTCAGTACATGCACACTAAAACCCCAGCCCTTAAAATTGCTGACTTAACCTTTTAAATTTTGCTATGTACTAAAAATAACCTTTAGTGAACAACGTAAGTATTGGAACAGATACTCTCATCTTGTGACTGGCCATTTCTTCGTATTTCCATGACGATGTCATCCAATGATTGCTAAATGTAAATTGGTAACTCAGGAGGGTCGTATCAGAGCCTGAAAATATGATTAAGGTATCGATCTCTGTCGTTTCTAGATACGTAATATCCAATTATAGATACCCATCAGCCACTGCCACTCCACCACCCAATTCTATCACTATGCCATCATGACTACGAACTTAAATGTCTCGTTGCATAATTAATGATTGAATTTCAGATATTACACGCTATTGCATAGAAATTTAATTTAATCTAGTCCCTAGACTTGCCAAATAATTACTTACTTGATCTCAATAATATTTCGATGGAGATTTGTTGTACAAACATTCCTCATAGATTTGATAATCTGGTTTCTACAGTAGAAATATTTGAATTAATTGGAACCATCTGACTTAAACATAATGCTATTGTTATAAAGTACTTAGTGGATTAATCGTCTGGACAGTTGGTCGAATAACAATTAAAAGTAGCATTCAGGAATCGGAGGCGCACTGCCCAGACATCGACTGCACAATGTTTAGATTATTGGGATTTGTCGTAATTCTCTTTGTTATTCATTATGATTAGTTTGAAGGTAATTTAAGACTATTGATGAGGGGAATTATTACACCAAAGAAAAACACTATTCTAGTAAGCCACAGTTGCGTAAGGAGGAGTTACAAGGATAAACTCCTTTAGTTACAAGAATAAATTCCTTTAAAATGAGATTTGTCTTGTCAAATCTGTAGACTGTAGCCATTCTTAATTTTGGAGCAGAGAGGTTCGTGCCAGATATATTCTAGGCCACTATACTTTAGACTCAACAAATGTTTTGATGTCTCAAACTTCCATATATGGTATGAATCAAGAAATGTTTTGATGTGCTCAAACTTCCATATATGGTATGAATCAAGAAATGTTATTCTATAAACGAGATTTCTAGATTTCTTTAAATCTTCTATGCAATATGCAAATTAAAGATTCCACGAAAAATAGCATAAATTACTGCTAAAATCTTGAAAATATGTGTCTTAAAAGTTACCGATAGTCTCGAATATTAACCCTAATTGGACTTGGAATGTTGAAGTGAAAGTGAAAGTTAATTGAAAGTGAAAATGAAAGTGGGAATTTTCTATTTATACCTTTGACCCCAAGTCCAAGTAGGGTTAACGAATAAATTATTTTATTTATTAAACTTGTGGAATTACCAAGGTTCCACATTGAAGCGATGGAATATCGACTTCCGAATATCATAGTCTCAGAAAAATGTTAAAAATATTCGAATATGATCAAAACCCGATTTAGTCTTGGGATCTATTCTATTAATAGTAACACCACAAAATTATATGGTTTCCCCATCAAAAATTACTTAAGCAGAAATGAGTTAGCAACATTGCTAGTTTATTCTATTGAAATTCACTTAATCAGTTAGCTAATTGTCATGTGTTACGGAGTCTGTTTCTCTTCTAGGAGATTCTCGATCCAGTGCGGAAGTCGTTGAGTAGACATTCTTAGTGCATACTCTGCTACAATACTATTTCATCAGACGCTTCTCTCTGTACATTTGAATCAGTATACTTCTAATGGGGTACTTAGTCCAAAACATACGGTCTATTTCGGGCGTTAAAACAATGCTATCAATAATAACATAATAAATTGCATACGAGTAATAATTCAGTGATTTTACTAACGATTAAATATGAATGGGATGGTAATGTTATGACTTATAATGTAGTTAGGCATGAGTCGATTCCGTTGGGCGTTTAACTGTCGCAGCTGGAACCCGGGAGAAGACGAGTGGAAGATGGCCATCTCTCTAGTCAGCTGTAGCGAGAGGGATAGGATTTCAAAGTTTCTGTTTTTAGAAGATAAAAAGCGGGCGTTGATTGGGCGTCTCGCTATTCGCGCGGCCATTGTTAAAGGGCTGCGCGTCCCCTGGGAGAGAATCGAACTCTCCCGGACTGACAAAGGAAAGCCTTGTTTCACTGAAAAATTCACATCCAGTAATCCTCACTCTGCTGGCTTTAACTTTAACATTTCACACCAGGGGGACTTTGTGGTCCTAGCAACTGAGGAAGGGTGTCAGGTTGGAGTAGATGTGATGAAGATAGAGGCACCTCACTCTGGTAAAACATTGGACGAGTTCTTTCACTCCATGAGGAACCTGTTTACCCAGAAGGAGTGGGGAGTGATTAATTCTCCTTTAGACCCAAATTACAAACTCCAAAACTTTTACAGATTCTGGACTCTGAAAGAAAGCTACTTAAAAGCGACAGGCCAAGGAATATCTCTTGATTTACGATTTTTAGAATTTTCCACAGTCGAAAACGTCAGTAGAGAAATAGGAACAGTAAATACTTTAGTGTCCTTGTTACAAATACCACAAATTGATTGGACATTTGAAGAAAGTTTCATCGACTCTCTACATCTTGTTTGCGTCGCAACAAACATGTCACGCCGACTACCAATGCCTACTCGCTTTACCATCCTGGATATCGGAACCTTGTTTGAATTCTCTTGATCATCCACGAGGTAGACGAAGCAACTTTGGTGCTGGAGTCTCCTGTTGCATCGATCACATGTGGATACGAGTTTTGACCTAAACGTTGTACAACCTTTAAATGGTTAATTATAGAAATTCTTGTGTACTGTGATCATAGTTCTTTGCAACATCTGCGTTCGCATTATTCTAAATCATCTAAAATCAATTATTCATTCAATTTCTGAGAAGATTGTTAAAATATATTTGTCATAAAATAATTCAGTTTCGAAATAACAATTGGAGCTTTTTTATTCATTCTAAGTTGAATTTTACAATGGAATTAACCTATTAGTCTATTTTGAACAGTCGACAGCTAGAGCTGTTAATTAGTACGGTAGTTCTCATCTGATGGCGACGAAATCTGTTGATTTTCCTCGTGGGGGTGAATCAGCGTTGCTTCCTCAACGCAAACGGAAAAGAGAGAATCAAGATCTTTTCAAAACTCCAGAAAGAGAAGAAAACAAGAAAAGGAAAACCTTTAAGTACAAACAGAATACGGCCAAATCTTCTACACCTTCTAATGACACTTTAATTTTACATAAAAAACGGATTCCTGGATGGATCCATGCGAAAAATGTGTCAGAAGACACTCTTGTTTTAGGAGTTGTGAAGGAATTCCAGGATTTGGTCGCCCTGGTCTCGCTTCCTTACAATCTGATTGGTCGACTCGATATCACAGACGTATCATCAGTTCTGTCAGAGAGTATTCTCGAAGACAATTCTGACGGAAACTTCATTCACGATCTCTTTCACAAAGGCCAGCTGATCGTATGTCAAGTGAAGCAGGTATATTCAGTACTAGATTCCCTAATGGTACACTGATATAGTTTATACGGTCTATTTCAGGTAGGGAAGAGCTCTCTCGGCCTCACTTGTGACCCGTCATTAGTTAACAGGCGCCTCACAGCATCAGCCATTCAAACAGGCCTGATTCTGTCTGGCGTGGTAACGAGCAAAGAAGACCATGGATATCAGATCTCGTTCGGGGTGGAGGGGAGAGTTGGATTTCTTCTGAACAAACGCGCAAAAGGTTTTATCCATAAGCACAATGAAGGCCGCCCTCTGTCGATAGGGCAGGTGCTGGTGTGTTGTGTGGAGAGTGGCGGTACGAGGGCTGTGCCAGTTTCTATTGATATTGACAGCATCACATCAGCCAAACCCCCGACAATCACTTCCATAGACAACATGCTGCCATTCCAACTGGTCGAGTGTGTAGTCAAGTCAGTGTTTGATAGTTCCCTGTTGCTAGAGGTGTCAGGTGGTTTCTCAGCCTCATGTGCGCCACCTCACCTCAAGAATGTGTCGGAAGGTGTGGAAGGGTACAGCAAGAGGAGTGTCAAGGGGCGGGTGATATGGGTTCAACAGGATGAGAAGCAGATTGGAGTGTCCCTCAAGAAGTCTTTGTTACAGGGAGAAATGGCAACACCAGGTAGATAATGTTAAATATATTCTGTAGCAGAGTCGTTCCTATGTAGGTTAATTTAACAGCTAATGGTCTCCGTTTATTTTCCAGAAGCTTGTGAGATTGGACAGATTTTCGAAGATTCTCAGGTTTTGAGATCAGAGGTGAGAGGACTGTTTCTCAAATTAACCGATGGCAAAACCGGATTCTGTCCGCTCAAGAATATTTCGGACGAGTTCCTGAGTAAACCCGGCAAAGAGTACAGATCTGGGACTAACCACTCCTGCCGTGTCGTCTACTACAACTCAATGGATGAGATGACAGTCGTCAGCTTACGCAAGTCTGTGATTGAGGAGAAGTTTCTCAACTTCGAGTTTGTTCGCGTGGGAGACGTGGTTAAGGGGAAGATACTCGCTAAGTCTGAGAAGGGACTGTTGGTGTCGCTGTCTCCTCACGTGAAAGGGTTCTGTCCTAAGGAACACTACTTCGAAAGAAAGAGCCAACTGAAATACAAACACAAGAAGCTTGAAGAAGGTTGTATGGAAACCTTCAGAGTTCTTAAAGTTAGTTTTAACCATTCTAGTCGAGTAGGACAATACATTTTATTGACAAATTTCTCGGCATACTTGTTAAAAACTCAAAGGAGAGAGATCTATTGTTGATTGTAGGTGGAAGCTAAACAGAGGCTGACTCTCACTCATAAGAAAGCTCTCGTAACCTCGACCAATCCGATCTTGTCCGAGTACAGTGAGGCCGTGATTGGTGGGCTGTACCATGGATACGTGGTAGCAGTGCTGGAATTCGGCTGCGTGATGAGGTTCTTCCAGCAGGTGAAAGGACTCCTCCACAAGTCCCAGCTGCAACTGATGCCCCAGCAGGAGGTCTCGGAGCTGTTCTACGAAGGACAGGTTTTGGAATGCCGCGTAATCAGCTGTGAACCAACTGAGCAGAAACTAGTGCTCACCTTAGCAACCAATTCCCAGCAAGAGAATGTATCCCTGCTGGAGAGCTTTTCACAGGTTCGTCTGACAGTGGGAGGGATTTCTCCTCACGGACTGGAACTATTTGATAGCGAGACGAAGGAAAAGGCCGCTCTCCCTATCGGCCACCTGTCCGACTACAAGGACATCCAGCAACTCCGCTTCCAGCGTCTGGAGCGGCAGCTGGGGGCGGACGACTCACTTTGTCTCTACTCAGTTCGCGTCTTCACTCAGTCGTGTCGAGGCCAGGTTTGCGTCGTCTCGATGAAGGAGAGCGTTGAGAGAGATATCGGCGCTGGCACTGTGATGCAGGGCGCCACAGAGTTGGAGCCAGGTCTGCTGATACACGGAGTTGTGAAGCGAGTGGACAAGTACGGTTTCCTCATTGCATATCCTGGAGACAGCACCGGACTTCTGCCGAATAGGCTCATTAAGGATGAGTTCGTACAATCGCCGGTCGGCCTGCTTCAGGTGGGGGACACTGTCCTCACGAAGGTGATGGAGGTCAACGAGGGAAGGTTCGTAGTGTCGGCTCGAGATTCTGACGTCATCTCCCAGGATCCTCCCAATGAGGATACCATCGGTACAATAGGACACTGGTTCCGTACGTATTTGTCTGATCGAGACGAATTGCTGCGAGAAGCTTCCAGTGTTGTAAGCGAGTACAGACCAGGCCAGGTTGTGGACTGTACTCTGATCGGAGAGAGGGAGGAGGGGACCATTGTGTCACTTGGTGGTGAGACGAATGCCACAGCTGTCGGTACTGAGTCGGCTCAGTTCGGGTCAGGAGAGGAGCGTAGGGGTTGTGTGCTGGGAGTTTCAGCGTGTCCAGATAAAATATTTGTTACCCTGAGTGAGAATTTGGTGGAGTCCTACTCATCAGCTGACTACGCGCCAAGTGAGCTGGTGCCTGGGTCCGCGATTGAGGCTAGGATAGAGCTGGTGCAGCCCCAGTACATGGTGGGTGTGGTGGGGACATTGAGGGGTAGCAGACTCGTGTATGTTATCCGAGACATGGCCGTGAGTACGAAGAGCACCCAAAGCATTAGAGAACAGTACCTCAGCAAGAGAGTGAACGTGGTGGTGTTAAGTGGCAGTCTTGAGTGTGGGGGTGAGAGCGTGGGTGTGGCGTTAGGGGTGTTGATTGAAGGACCTCAGTTGACCACCAGTCAGAAGAAACGGCTGGTCAAAGGGTTGGATGAGATCAAGGTGGGAGCCGTGGTCACAGCTCAGGTAATGTTTAACATGTGAAGGCTGTAGAGTAGTCATTTTAGATATAAATTGTGTTTTTAGGTGAAAGAAGTCCAGTTTTTGATGCTCAAGGTTCGCGTTGGAGGTTTCTTTGGGAGGATTTTGGCTAGCGAGATATCGGACAGTCCAACTGAAGGAGAACGACCTACAAAACCGTTCAAGATCGGAGACAATATTAAAGCAAGGATAATCGCCGTAACACAAAAAAAGACTACCAATGTTCTGAAGCGAGAATATAACATATTGGACCTCTCAGTACGTACCAGCAGAATGAACTGTAGTGTGGAGGAGCTTGCCAAGAGTCCGCTAGCTCGGCTAGGAGACACGTGCTACGGATGTATAGAGGAGATCTGGCCGAAGAGCAACCTCGTTGTTAATGTGAGTGCGAGCATTTCGGTGTATGTCCCTCTCATCTTGTGCAGTGAAGATGCAGACGTGATATCAGATGTAGACGCACATTTCAAACTCGGACAGGTCGTTAGTGTCGAGCTACTTAAGCAGCAAGCGAAGAATAAGAGAGCCAACTGCACACTTGTGAAAAAGAGAAATGTTGAAGTTGGATCTCGATTCTGTGTACAAATACAAAAAGTGATTCCGAACGAATGTCTGTTAGTGAGTTTCCCTTTTGGTGAAAACGGAAGGATTGAAGCAGTGGACTTATCTGATTCTTATTGCAAGGACATGACAAGCTCTTTCGAAGATAAACAGATTATTGCAACTCGAGTTGTCAGCATGGACAATGACAAGATATTTCTATCCGCCAGAAACAGCTGTTTGAATGAATTCCTGGTTGAAGAACCTGTTGTCATGGACCGTGTCATTACTTCCATTCATGATTTGACTAAAGGAGAAGTTTTACGCGGATTCGTCAAGTCGGCTACTGACGTTGGAGTCTTCATCAAATTAGGCCGATCCCTAACTGGGAGAGTTAGGATCAAGAATTTGAGCGACCAATTTATAAAAGATTTTAAGAGCAAATATATAATCGGAAAACTAGTCAAGTGTAAAGTAATGAATATCAATGCGGAGAATGGAAATGTAGATTTGTCTCTTCGTCTCTCTCATACTAATCCCGAAAAGTTTGCGCAACTTTGTCTGGAAAAGGGTGCTCCGAGCAAGAAGAAAGGAATTGCGAAGCTGAAAAAGGAGAAGTTGGAGAATGGGGAGGCAAGGGAGAACTTGACAGATGATTCTGGAGACGAACATATTGATGACATCACGAAGGTTCGGGGTGTCGAAGTTGAGCACCTTTCCTCCAGTTCAGACGAAGACATGTCACTGGAAGATTGTGACCCGACGGCACTTCAATCAGTGCCACTGGGGACACTAAAGCTGTCGTCAGGCGCCACTTTAGGAAAGCGGAAGCATGATCCATCTCTCCCTGACCCATCGCCTCTCCCTCGGCTTGAGGGGACCGGCGGGTTTAAGTGGGAATGGGAACAAATCCGTATGGCAGAGAATAAATCGAGTTCAGAAACAGAATCTGAGAATGAGGAGTCTAAACCCGCTAAGAAGAAAACGAAACGACAGAAGAGAGCGGCAAAGCGTAGAGAGGAAGAGAGTATTTATACCGCAGAGCAGGGACTGCTGGACCCGAACAAGCAGCCCGAGACAGCTGAAGACTTTGACCGACTCCTTCTTGCCAACCCCAACTCCTCTTATCTCTGGATCCAGTACTCCGCCTACCAGCTGCACCTGGCTAACGTGGACAAGGCGAGGGAGATGGGGAGGAAAGCTCTCGAGACGATCAACTTCAGGATGGAAGATGAGAAACTGAATGTCTGGATTGCCCTGCTTAACCTTGAGAATATCTATGGAAACCCTGACACTCTCAATTCCGTCTTCCAGGAAGCTCTGAAGGAAAATGACGCTGAAACTCTTTATTTCAAGTTAGCACACATTTACACGAATTCAAACAAATCCCATCAAGCAGAGGAGACGTTCGAGATTATGACTCGCAAGTTCAAAACCAACCCGAAAGTATGGAAGGAGTTCGGACAGCTGTTGATGGAAACGGGAAAGATTGAAGAAGCGAGGAAACTTTGCGAAAAAGCGCTGCAAAAGCTCCCACAACGATTCCACACCGAAATACTTTCAAAATTCGGACAGTTTGAGTTCAAATTTAGCGATCCAGAGAGAGGCAGGACGATATTCGAGTCCCTAATCAACAACTATCCGAAAAGGGTGGACATCTGGTTCGTATACATCGACACTCTGTCAAAGTTCGAGAGTATAGAGGCAGTAAGGGAGCTTTTTGAGAGAGGTACCAGTTTGAAACTCTCTGTCAACCAAATGAAGGCATTCTACAAGAAGTTTTTGACTTTTGAGAAGAAGCATGGCAGTGAGCAGGACGTAGAGAGGGTCATGGAGAGTGCGAGAGAATTTGTAGAAGATAGACTTGTCCAAAATACGAATTGATATTTCTTATTTGTAGAATTCTTAATTTTATTAGATTCAATTTGTCGCTAATGTAGGATCATTTTCTATTTTCATATGAATATTTCGCCTGCACTCAACAATACAAATGTATGTGATTTTGAAGACTGCATTCTTCAATTACATCCTCCAATGCACCTCTTACATTTAAAATCAAATTATGATTTACCGGGAATCACTTTTCCAACTATATTACTACAAGTATATACTTTATCCAGGTTACAACTTTGGGATTATGGAATTTGTATTTGCTATGCTAAGTAAGCATTGCTAATTAGATCAGTCAGTTTAAGCGGATAAAATGTCACATTTGGCTCTGCAACGTGTGAAGAGAGAATTCAAAGAAGTAGTCACAAGTTCAGAGGTGAGTGAGTGGGTTGGAATCTGAAGATTGACTATCGATAATATAACCATTGCTAGTTGGATACGCATTTGTGATTGTTTAGGCCGAAAGCTCCCAAATCAAACTTGAAATGGTGGAAGAGAACTTGAAGCACCTCACGGGAGAGATCAAAGGACCTCCCGACACTCCGTTCGAGGGTAAATATATGAGATTTTAAAAATAGTTCACAAAATGTTGATAATCGAAATTTCCTCACTTAGGCGCTACATTTATTCTGGAAATCTTGATTCCAGACAATTATCCTTTCAGTCCTCCAAAGGTAACATCCCTATCAACCAATATGTACGAATGCTATGCACATTACGTAAGTATTTCTATTCTGTTTCAGGTAAAATTTGCGACTAAAATTTGGCATCCAAATATCAGTTCTGCAACAGGAGCCATCTGCTTGGACATTCTCAAAGACCAATGGGGAGTTGCTGTACTATTATATATACCATAGGCGCCAAGTTTTGAAAAATAGAATAAAACCTGGGGGGGGCAAGAGCGAGCGACGGTCAGGGGGGCTTGCCCCCCAGAAAATTTGTAAAATCTTAGATGCTCAAATATCGATATATAGCTATTGTTGTTACCTAGGGAAAAGAAAATCTCGGACTATAGTGGAAGAAAAATGTAATTGGGATATATTTAGACTACGGCCCCCCACAGGCTCCAAACCTGGGGGGGGCCGCCCCCCCCCCCCAGGGTCCAGACCTGGGAGGGGCCGGCCCCCAGGTCTTCACACTTGGCGCCTATGCTATATACGTAATAGTTTATATCACATCTGCGTTATCTAAGACTTGGTGTGTAGGGCAGCAGCGATGACGTTAAGAACAGTTCTGATCTCAATTCAGGTCAGAGTCCGTCTCAGTTCTCGGCCAATCAACTCGGCTGCTTTTATTGTCTATTCAAATAGGCTCTACTCGCTTCTGCTGAGCCTAACGACCCACAAGACGCAGTGGTTGCGAAGCAAGTGAGTTACCTTCTCAATCATTTCAGTGTAGCGATTCCTTGATGGAAGTAGTTACCACTCGGCCATGAAGTCCTATGTATCAAATAAGTCCTAAAAATCCATTTATATTTGTGATTAGCAATTTTCATATGACTTGAACTGCTTTTTTTTTCTGCACATGTATACTATATACATATTTTCACACCTTTTGAAAAATGTTTAGTTTGAAGGAGTTCTCAACGGCTAATATAGGGTATTTTAATATGTAGATTCCGATTTTCACACTTCGAAAGTAATAATCTGAGTATTTTATGAGTTATACTACATATGTATGTATTATTATTTTCACACCTTTTGTAAAAATACTTATTTTAAGCTGAATCTCTCCTAGTACAAAGAGCACCCTGCGATATACCATATGACAGCTAAGTTCTGGGCTGAATTCTTTGCTGGCGGTGAGTGTGTTCTAGGCTACGAATATTTCCATGTGTTAAAATATAATCTATGAATATTCTATTTCCAATTAGGAAATCCTTCCAGTAATTCTGCAGACCTTAGACAGAAGGTCAAAACTCTCTGCGATATGGGAATACAATCGGTTTGTACTTTTATAATTAAGCTGGAATTAATTATGTATAATTGACTCCACTAATCGGGACAAGATATTTGGCCTCGATTAAGCGGAGTTCCCAATTAACCGACGAAATTTTTCTATGGGATGGGACGTTGGGAACTATTCATTTCCTGTCCCATGTGTCCCAATTAAGGTAGATTCGTATGATTATTATCACTCATCCCATAGTTGGACGCGATTCGCGCTTTATCACACTACAACTGGGACGCACCTACTGCAATAGAATCAATCTTCTCGTGACAGACAGTAGCTATCTACTGGGTTATGTATATACTGTTGTCCTCATTTCTCACGCTCTTTTAAATGCCCTACTGTGCAGTGAGACGAGGGTTCTTTTATTATAGAAGTGTATGTACGTACTGTCTATTCGAACTAAACTTGTGAATGTGTTTAATTAAACGCGTCAACTGATGCTGACTTCTCTATTACTTGATTCGTATCGTCGAGACAACTATTCTGTTTGAGCCATTCTATTCAGCCTACTTATATACAGGTAAGATGGATGCGAGCATTGAAACATTCTGTATAGGTTTAACACTTCACGTTTATTTTAGCTGATAAACTTAACAATGAGCAACCAGTCATTGCATCTCTGTAAGATCATGATTAGCATTTGATATATCAGCAAAATATACTCTCATACGATGGCCAATTTCAGCATCCTCCTCCTCCCATGTATGTTCTCCATGTTCATGTTAACTGGTCGAGTACACTACATCTAACGGGATTGGGTCATTTATTAACTGTGAGCTGATAAGATAGAGTAGTCGAGTATGGCTGAGAGTATTCGGAAGATTATGACTCCAATCCAGAACTACGGGATCGGATCGCCTCGCTACTGCTCCGGTTTCGACGCCGAACTATCCTCCAAAAATAAACACTGCTTTGACATTCCTTCCGGCATGTTCGTAGTCAGGTGGGACGTTGACGCCGGGACTCAAGTGTGGCGGCAGCAAGCACACGAGTCCCTGGTGGCCGCGCACGTGCTCAGTGCGTGCCACACGAGATGTGTCACGGTAGGGTTCGACGGGAGCGTGACACTTTGGGACACTAATTACAAGCGACTGCATAGTGTGCGCATGCCACACACCATGGATACCCGATACGTGGTCTGGCGGTCAGATGGAGCGAGGGTGTGCGTGACTGGGGTGGGGCACGAGTCCGCTGTCCTCTGTTACGAGGTGTTGGACAAGTGTAGGCTAGAACTCCTGTGGAGTACTCGATTTCCTGGTGAGTTAGGTTTATTTATATATTTGGATAAAGTCAAAAAGTTGTAGAATCTAACATCCTTCATTATTTTTGGTGAAACCTGCTATGTTTTAATCTTCTACCCATAACTTCGTGTCCAATTATATTTATTATGGAATTTAATCTAACATCTACGGTTACACTAACTAGTAGTTATTCATGGCAGCCTTGACTGCGAGGGATGTCTTCCTATCGATCTGCTTCCGCCGCTCTCTCAGTTTGTTAATCCGGCTGCTTCGCTTCTTGTCTCGGCCTCGCAGTTTGTCGTACAATTTACGTTTCTTTTTCGTCAGCAGCATTGCCCGCAGTTTGTCCTCCTCCACACTCTCGTCCTGTCTGCTCACCTCCACCTGTCCCTGCACCACCTCTCCCACGCGCAAACCCCGCTTCCTCTTCGCTTTCTTCTTCGCGCTTTTCTGCGCGTCATCCCCTGGCACAGTCTCGTCAGCTGACTGCCTAATATTCTCTATCTCGTCAGCTGACTGCCTAATATTATCTATCTCGTCAGCTGATTGGTCGGATCCAGATTTCTCATCTTCAAGAGAATCATCTGAATTTTCATTCTCCTCCATCTCTCTCTCGTACCGAATCAGTTCCAACCTTTCAGGCGGGATGTAGTCTCCTTCCTTCTCCTGCATGAAGGGGGACAGGTGCGGCGGCAGATCGTCCCCCGGTCTGTACCCCTCGAAGGGGAGGCGTCTGCGGCAGTTGACGCTATCGAACACCCACTGCGGCTGGACGTACTCTCTGAGTAGGAATCTGTGCTTGGGCTGGCCGCTCCTGTCCACCACGTGGTGGGTTATGTCTCCGTCTGACACCTCGATGTTGTACCGCGTGTCTCCGTCCCAAGTAGCGCTGCCCCCACAGCTCCGGATGCAGAACACCAGAGGGGACTTAGACACCTCTCTGTCCAGGTAGAAGAAGCAGTCCTTGAAGAGTTCCTTCTGTGCTTGAGTCAGTCTCTCTTCCCTCTTCCTCGCTTCTTTCAGCGCCGCTTCATCCTCGCTCAGTTCGTCCTCTGACATCAGTTCTGGGTCTAGCTCATCCTCCACATCCTCTCGATCCGCATCCATACCTGTACGCATATGTCCGTATCAATCAATATCCACACCATAGAATTACTAACTACGGTATCGTCCTGTATTTAAGTGCGTTATTTAACGCGCAAACAATGCACCGCATTAAAAAGGCAGACATTTAAAATTATATAATTATTATATAATTTTAAATGTCTGCCTTTTTAATGCGGTGCATTGTTTGCGCATATAATTATTATATAATTATTATTCAATTATTATATCTTACAAGCACGCTTCGCTTGCTTGCGCTGCGCGGCTTGCGGACACTGTGTGTCCGCAGAGTAGCCCTGCGGGCGCCTGGAGTCACTCAATCTAACATATTTTGGAATTTTTCCTTTATATAAATATTGTAAACAAAGTTCGACGAATAATTTCTCATATGGATCCGAAAATATAATATTCGAAATCTACAGCACTAAAAACCCCATGTCAACCGTTGGAAGCTAGTCTCTAGTCCATTTTTGTAACTTAATACATTTAAGATATCAAACATAAGTTGTGGCTTGAAGTACGAGTATTATTAACCATAACGATCTATTGTAGTGTCGTACAATGATCTCTATTGTGATAGTGTAAGTCATTTATTTTGTATAGAAAAGGTGTGAAAATTGTTTTCCATTTTTTTGCAGAGATGTGAAAATTTCGCTTAGATCTTCGAACTCAATCCTAGATTCATCATTTGACACCTACATGCCAATTTTCATATCTCTACGACTTGCCAATTCTTCAATCAATTCGGACAAACAAACAAACAAACAAACAAAAAATCCTAGAGTTTTAATATATAAGATATCGTCCTGCTAGCTCAGTACCTGCAGCCTCTATGGAGTGGTTGAGAGAGTTGAGTCGGTCTAGGGTATCGTACCTATCCGGCTTGAACAGATAGTTCTGGGCCTTGTGGATGTGTAGGTGTGGCGGTGCCGCCATACGGTCCGGGATTTTAGGCGGGTAGGTCAGGTTAAGTTTCTGGTACAGGTGGAAGTTTACGAACCCGATAAGGTTGATGTAGAACTCCACGAAGGTGAGCATCACTCGGAAGTCCACATCCGCCGGGCGCCTGGTGGTGAACTCGTGGGGGACCACCCACGTGACCACCTCCCCCTCCACGCAGCACTGGAAGTAGAGCCCCTTGATGGAGAGGAACACTTTGCGGAGGGCGCGCGTCTGGATCAGGTACAGCTGGAACTCAGTGAGCAGTCGCTTGCACGCGTCGATCACGGCCACGGCCACGTGGGCGATCTGCGCCAAGGAGGCGAAGAGGGCGATGGTGCTGAGAGCATCGTCCAGGTCCCGCAGAGCGTCCGGTAGAGAGGGGTAGCGCTCCTTCACCACGTGCTCCAGTCGGTAGGTGGGCTTACGGAGCTTCAAGTGGTGCGCCGTGTGGTAGTCGTTGCGACCCATCGCGCGCTTGACCTTCTTGAGGTAGATCCTGAACTCGCGGAACTTGTCGATGATGGATTCGTGGGAGAGGTACTGGATGTCCTTGATGTGGTAATAGGTCTTGCCTCGGCCTCTCAGCTTCTTCTTCTTGCGTGGCTCCCGCGGGTAGATTCCTTTCAGGATGCACAGCTTCCGGAAGTCTGAGAGAGTCACTTGCAAGCGCCGGATCGCTCTGTTGCGAGTTATGTATTGAGTCGCTATCCCCCGCTCTCCCTTCCTCAAGATACGTCCCATCCTGCACTGCCTATCAACAATTATCTAGCTAGTACTGCCTATATGTTATCAGCCGAGACCGGTTTTTTCTCACACCATATTTTTCGGGCATGCCTAATTTACGGGACGGGACGGGTTAAGATGCCTAATTTACGGGACGGGACGGGTTAAGATGCCTAATTTACGGGACGGGACGGGTTAAGATGCCTAATTTACGGGACGGGATGCCGTCTCGTCCCGGAAATTAGGCATGCCTTTTTCTTTTTTTTTTCTTACTATTTCAGAATATGTTTGGGTGTAAAAAATTCCAAATCTATATTAATTTCCATCGGCTTTTTCTTCCTGTTTGAACCTGTAAGGAAATAGTCAGAATTAAACGGTTTCTACTGTCTCGTTACTTTCCCCCAAACCAACTAATTTCTAAATATCATTACATTCTTTCAAATCATTTTAACCGCAGCTGTTGCTAGGTAGAGAAACTGGAAAGGGACGTGATTATGTGGACTCATTCAGTATGTGTCAGTTTAGCGACACGAGTGAGGACATAATCGCAGTAGAAGAGAGACAAGGTGGTGATGACGTCATCTACAGACTAGCTGCTGATGGCAGTATCCAGCAGTCACAACAGCTGACTGTTCCCAGCACCAAAATCAAGCACACCACCGCACTCATACTAGGTATCCATCCCCCTGCACTCTGATGTGATGATAATTATACCTGTACCTGCTGATTTTTTTAAAAGTTGAGACCTAGGTGTATCTCAGCTTAATTAACCGTGGTGTTAACCACCGAAAAAATATGCACTCTACTCGGCGAATAAGGTTGAAATTTGTAGTTTACCACCAAGCACCCTTTGGAGGCTTTTTTTACCGAAAAAATATGATTCAAATAGGAATGCGGGTAGCTACACTGTGAGTTGATGCATGTTCTCTAGGCAGTCCTGTCAACGGAGAAGTGGCAATTGGGCTGGACGGCGGCTGGATTATAGTGGCTAATATTTCCGACCTCAAAACACGGGCCTTTGAAATACAAAACTCGATCAGGTCCTTTCTTATGCAGGGAAATGAGATTCTATTCTCAACCGCGAGTGGCGTTTTAATGTGGTGGACCATGGATGGGACGCTGGTGCAGGCGATAAAGGGTCTACCCAATGAACAGGCGATCACCTTGCGGTGGGGCGGAGACCCAGACAGTTTGTGGGTTGTGGGGCAGTCGTATCTGAGTTTAGTGCGGTTGGATCGGAAGAACGGACGCTGCGAGCTGATTGGTCAGGTGGAGGGGTACGAGGTCACCTGTGTCGGACTCAGTCACAACCCGAGAAGTGGAGAGATAGTTGCCGGCGACATGACAGGGAGATTGTGCGTGTGGAGGGACCAATCCGTCCCCCTGCACCAGTGCCAGCTGTCCAACTCTGTTAGGTGCATCGCATGGACGCGAGAATCCGGGATTCTGATTGGTTGTCTGGATGGCAGTGTGTATCGGTGGGATGACGTGTCCTGGGGACCACCGGAGCTGTTCTGCTCATTGCAGGGGAGTGTGCTGCACTTCA
The DNA here is from genome assembly GCA_963281255.1 of Aphrocallistes beatrix. Lineage (NCBI taxonomy): Eukaryota > Metazoa > Porifera > Hexactinellida > Sceptrulophora > Aphrocallistidae > Aphrocallistes > Aphrocallistes beatrix. The sequence goes on along the minus strand of OY725492.1, from coordinate 4,197,041 downwards.
GAATCAGCCACTCAGAGGAGAGGCTAGCAGTCGGGAACTCCGCAGGACAACTAGGAGTGTTTAAACTCGGGAAAGATAAGGTCTGTTTAGAACAACTTTTTAAATTTATTATTCATTACTTTAAGACAGTTACAGCTGAATTATCAATGATAAATTCAAGCAAGAGAATGCCTGTGTCCTTATTTACTCGTGCTAGGCTCCATCTTTGAACATTTTATTCTACGCGCATGAGATGAGTGCGGGAGAGGTGTGGAGTGTCTGCTGGAGTCCTGATGATGAGAAACTCGTCACTGCATCTGAGGACAGGTCGGTCCGGGTCTGGAACCACAACTCAACCTCTCCTCCTCTTCACACCTTCCTCTGCCACTCAGCTGCTGTAACAGCTGTGGACTGGAAGAGCACGAGTGGAGGGTCTCTTTTGGCCAGCTGTTCAGACGACAGAACGATTGTCGTCCATTGCGGACGGACGTACAGCGCGCTGCGCACCATTCACACCACTGGGATCTACGGGTGGTACACCCTCACCTACATGAGGTTCTCCCCCCTGCCCGACAGCCAGGCGCTCGCCTGTGTCACTCAGAACGGACACATCCTCTTCTCTGACCTGTCCAACACCTCGCAGGAAGTGGTTAGTGCCAGGATACACCTGGGGTCCATCGAGGGACTGGACTGGTTCAGACTTGGGACGGGAGCGAGCCTGGCTACACTCAGCTCAGATTGCACAGTTCAGTCTTATGCTACACTCGTTTAATAACAGTGAGTGCTACGTCATGTATTATAGTATTAACTCGCTCTCATTATGAATATCAAGTGTTTTAACTATGTTAGCAGCCAGCATTCCTAACTTGCCGTACTGTTGCTTGGATTCATTTAGCGCGCTGATATGTTTGGCGCTCAAACTTAACTCTTTCGCGCGCTCAATTAGTTCCAAATTCTCTCTGAGGGCAGAGTGTGCCTGTGCGATCTCTAGGCCGAGCTCTGTCTGAGGGGAGGGGAACCGCCGAGTTCTCAGTCCCGGCTCCACCTCCGAGCTGTAGAAGTCCGTGAAGCTAGCCAGGAGGTACTTGAGGTTCTGTAGCGACACAGAAATGCTTTTTATTTTGGTTGTATACTCGAAATCTCTTCCCCGAGTCAGGTCAGAGAATTCGGTTTTCTCGCACTCGCTCGTCCCTAGTGCTCCTATCTCGAGGATCTGTCTTTCTATTTCTGTTTGGATATTCTCAGCCTCTCTCCCCAGTTCAGCCAGCAGCCCCGCTAGCTTCACCGTCCCGGGACCTACTGGCTTCCCTTCAGTCTCCTCCAGGCTGTCCAGCTCGATGTATTTCCGGATGTCCGCGGGAATCAGGTCGATCTCTCCTTTGCCGGTTATTTCCCTCAGTTCTTCCTGCGTTAGGCCGGACACCAGCTCCTGTCCCTGTTCCACCAGTTCCGCACATGCCCCTCCCTTCAAGATCCCGACCATGGATAGGAGCCTGCTGAAGAAGACAGCTTGAGTCTGGTTCTTCTGCGCGCCTGACACCAGCTCATGGTCTCCTGCGTCGCACAGTCCTAGACAGGCACAGACGTACGTCAGTCTTCCAATCAGCCCTTTCGAGTCACCGGTTTTTCCGGCCCCGATATCCGCCTTCTCAATAGGTGCACCTAACACCTCTTCCACCAACCACTTCACGATCCTGTCCCTGGACTCGCCCACCTCGAGCACCAACTCATTGACCCACGCCTCTTCCACTCCGCCCATGAAGGGACAGCCCACGGCCTCCAGTCGGGCCTTCAGGTCTCGCACGTGCAATGAAGGCCTGCGTGTAGCATGCGACATCTAATTCAATTCTTAACAACGTTTTATTTCCGATCCAATGACAAATACACATGAAGTACCAGTTATGTAGGTTTGCCTATTAATTAAGCGATTCCATTGCGACTTCACCCATATTAGATGAACTCACCGTACAACCTCTGAGGTCTTGTACAAGGTCACAGACTATATTAACCCATCACTGAATGAACAAAAAAAGCATAGTTATTTATAGTTATTTAGCATTCACATCACAATTCGAAACATGTAAAACTCTACAATATCCTCTCAGGAGGTGAAACTCCAACATGATGAAGAATCGATTAAAAATGCAGTGTCAGGCTAATACATACAATCCGGTTTCCAACTTGGTCTAGAGCGACGACTTTTCCGGTATAGTTTAATGATGGTTCATCGCTGGGAATTTCCTCGATAAGCAAAAATTCATAATCACCTGCTTTCATGGGGCATGTTTTTTCCATTTTTAAGACATCACAGAGCTGATACGTACTGTTAAATATCGTAACGAAGCCTAATTTTAGAAACATATTAATTTTGCCACCAGTAATATTTTCTTTTAATGTCACATTCATTGTAACAGTCAGATTTTGACCCTTGACTAATGGATTCGGGGTGAAAGTCAGTGTGTTGATGGTCCCCTTATCAAACCTCGTTCCACAGTTGCTCCACATATCTTGCACAGCTGTCTCTGGTTCTTTGAGAAGAATGGCAGGAACGGAATCCTCTCCCAACTCTAGACTCACTCCTCTCACGCACGTTAGTTCGAGACAAAGCGAAAGTATCAGTACTGTAACATAGAAGGTATTCATTGCTAGTTGTGGCTAAACTAACTGATGGATTTACATTCATGATTTAGTGAACTAAGAACAGTTTTGACTTGGAATTCCCTAGCTCAGTAAATATATTATTTTACAATCCAACTATATTTTCAATATCTTTATATTTGTGTACAATTCCTAACTACCATTATGGTATCCCGAAAACCGAATCGAGTATAATTTCTAAAACAATTTAATAAAACACATACAGGGATGTACAAATACACATTATACATTCTAATAACTATCACACACTAGCCTATAGTATCGCTCTAACTCACAAAAAGAAACGAGGTTTGTAAACTTCCGACTGCCTCGAGTTCTAGAGATGAAAATCTAGATCAATGCAGAAGAGCCGATCTCCATTTTGATCAGTTGCTATAATGCTCCCAGTGTAGTGCCCGCCCGGTGCCGCACTCGGGATTTCAGCGGATTGAGTTACGGTTATAGTACTTGCAGCAATGGGGCATGGGTGGCCAGCATCTTTAGCCAAGTCACAGACAGGTTCATTCTTGTTTAACACTGTAATAAATGAATATTTTATTACGATGGCAACGTTCCCCGCAGTTACTTGATGCTTCAAAGTGAATGAAGCAGTGACTGTCAGATTTTGACCTTTCGCGGGCGGATTGGGACTGATGGTGACATTGTTGATAGTGCCACCATCAGCTGATGTACCACAATTGCTCCAGATGTCGCCGAGCTGTTGAGGAGATTGTATTGATTCCTGAAGCGGAATGGCTTCAATGGTATCGAATACTTCGAGTTCAATCGCCACTCTCCTCCCCTGTGTCAGTGTGAGTGACAGAGAGAATAACAGTAGTAAGATGGCACAGGTCTTCATCTAACTGAGACTAATGAAACTGAAAAACTCTTTAAAGATTAAGAGATTCCCCCGTTTAATCTCACCAACAATTTAATTGTAAATCCCGAGACCCAGAAAAAGTATAAATAAACAAGCATTAGCTAATCGCTGTCACTTTTCTCTTTTAATTTGCATTAAAAATATTTGTGAATCGAAGGTAGATATCTACTTATGTCTGTAACCATAATTTCAAGTCGCAAAAACTTAATTAATCTAACTTCTAACTCAATACAGTCAATTGGAAATTAGTACACAGGAGTGACTGATATGTTTCATCGTAAGCAGTTATTCGCCCCTGATACACCCCTCTAGGGTACCTCACCGTCATCTGGTAGTGAATCGTATGCACCCCTGGGGAAATCGGACAGGGGAGATCACGATCGTTACAAAACCTACAAAATTCCATCGTTTCATAGTAAACCTCCTCACCTTGATGGAAAACCTCGATCTTCATCTCACCTGTGTCTACCTGGCTGGAGAATTCCCAGATGCTTGTAACTGCGAAGGGTCGGAACGTCCTAGGAGGGTCCGGGGAGACCGTAACATTTCGAACACTGATTGCCGAGTCGTTATTACAGTTTTTCCAGCTTACGCCGTACCCCCCAGAACCTACGCGACTTGAAGATAGACAGGTTAAAAATACAAGTGCTAGTAAGGCATTACATTTCCAGTAGACAGTCATCTTTGTATTTGAAGTAGAGCCGAGGTTCTGATATATATATTTATCAGGACTGCCTATTGCTCGTGCAAATAGTTGATAATGATGTATTCATTACAAATGGAATTCATTCCATTTCAGCGAATGCAATTGCTGATCTAAAATGAATAAAATTGTACAGCAGAGCAGTGTTTTGAAATAAAATTATTAATTAATAGGATCTCACTCTGAAAATCCTATTTTGTACTGATGGTAATATGAACATTTTATGAGTTAATATTTGCATACATTGAATTGCAATTCCCGAGGAAAGTCAAATAAAATTTTTATCCACAAATGTAGTATGATGTCGTCATGGTACTGGTAATTTGTTTTCATTATAAACTTATAAATTCAAATTGGAAAATGTCGGTCAACACCGATAGTGCAGCTCCTTTATTAAAATACCAGCCAAAAAATGTGAAGATAGGCATTTATATACATACAACATTATTATTATTAATAAAATTAACATTACAATATTCTTTAACTGTAGAATGCCCAGCATTTATATGGCTTCAGTGCCATATAAAATGGCTGGGAGACATCCGCGATATCGGGGACACTGTGTCCCCTCTGGGCATTCTACGGTTAATTGCCCAATTTATTCACACGACATCTAAATTTAAAACTTCTTATCTTGTGACCTGAGAGATACGAGGGTCAGTCACATGACTTTTCTTGTAATATTTATCTTGCAAATAATAAGGAGACATCTCATCTCATGTTCGAGATAAGTGCTCATGTGATGTCTGATAGTACAATTGTGTAATAGATAAACAGGGTACGCCAAAAAAATTGAGACAAAACACAAAGCGATGCAAAAACTAGAATTTTATGTGAATCTTAGTCATAACAATGCATTCATCTTCACATTTTATTCAAAATGAGTTCCTTTAGCATCTCTACACATTTTCTAAGGCGCTTCTTAAACGAATCAATACAGTTATTAACAATGGTAATTTGAAGCTGATCCCAAGTCTGCTGAATCCTTCGCTTCAACGCTTCCAAACTTTTCGGGGGTTTTCTGTAGACCTCAGCATCGAGAATACCCCATATCCCATAATCAAGAGGATTGAGGTCTGGGGAATTTGGTGGCCAGTCGTTCTTGTCCCAAAATTCGATATTTTCAGATTTAAGATAATCCGAGCAAATTTTAGCAGTATGACAAGGAGCTCCATCTTGCTGATACATTAACTTGTTCTTACGACAGAATGGAACTACGATGTCCCTTAAAATGTTATTTTTGTATTTATTTTTGTTTGCGTTTAGAGTTGAGCCTTTTTCGATGAAAAACAAGGTGGTTTTCAAATTGTGCGCAATACCAGCCCAAACCATTATTTTTGGAGGGAATTTTCTTTTTTCAACTACAGTTTTTGTATTCAGGGGCTTCTTCTGTCCCTTTCGAATGTATACCCTGTCGTTTTGGCGGTTTAGAGGTTGATCTAAGTAAAAGTTTTTCTCGTCACTAAAGAGTACTCGCCGGTATGCGTCCCCTGCGAGTCCACGGTAGAGTTTCAATGACCTTGTTCGCCATTTCTTCTTTTGGGGAGAATTGAGAGCTTGTTTGCAATCCTTTTTTCTTGGAGTCAATTTTAAATCTCTTTTCAGAATATTTCTGGCACTGGTTGCAGGAATATTTATTTATCTTGCAATTTTCCTGATTGATTGAGCTGGATTACGTCTAAGACGATCAGCTATCTTTTTTTTGGCTATTTTTGCCTGATATTTGACTTTTCTGCCAGATCCTTCCTGTCTAGACATACTTATGCCTACTGAAGCCTTTTAACAGCACGATATATTGTAGCACAGATATATTTTCATGTTTTAAAAGAGTGAATATTTCTGATGCACTTTTACCACTTTTGTATAGCGATTCTACCATTTTGCGTTTCTCTAATTCGTTCATTTTTAACTATGCTAATTTTTTAATAAATAATTATGACAAAGTAATGATATATAAACATAATACTGGAATCTTCCTTTTATCAAATAAAATATAATGCAAAAATATGGAAAAAAAATGTCTCAATTTTTTTGGCGCACCCTGTAGTATATAGTTGAAATTCATACGACCAACTATCCAGGTTTCCAGTCAATTTTTGTCCCCACCAATCGCTTTTGGAATAAGAATAATCTGCTTTAAGAATCGCAAGAACATTCCTGAGAATGTAGCTACAGTTAATGAATAAAACTATTAAAGTGAATAGAATATAAGGATTTTCTTTCAAATCTAGGGAAATAGAGAACATATCTGATATCTGCCACACGTCTTCATACTAACAATCGCACATCGCTTGCTTGCGCTGTGCGGCTGAGGACACTTTGTGTCCGCTAGAAGCGTCCTTTGGACACCTAGGCTCACATTGATTAATTATAAGGTAGATAACATCTCTGTCTTACTGTTATAGTCGATATCACTCGAAAAATCACAAAATTTGTCAATTTTAATGCGTAATGATGACATCATAACAGAGTGATAACAGATACATTTATTTATCAATTATTTTCAAGACACTCATTAATAGGGTATCCTACATGCACAGCAACCACATGAATGAGCGTACAGATGATACTAATATATTTCAAATTTGAATTTAGCTTCTCCACAGAAAATGACCTCCGTCCCGCTACACTCCTGGCCTGAAGTGATATTCAGTGTTCCATCGTAACTTCCTGGCGGGGCTGCTGGTGGAATCTGGGCGCTTCCACCTAGCTTATATACTGTATTTGCTTTGATAGTGCAAGAAGTAGTATTTGCGAGTCTCGTCCAGATGTCGCAGAACTCGAGACAGTCTGTAAAGAAATCTAGCCCGTCTATTTTTAAATCTACTTTCGCTCCACTCATACTTGCATCGACATCTTTTGAGAATACCATGGTGCCAGCGACGCTAACTGTGTCCCCTGGTTTGAAGGGATCAGGCACTAAACTTGAGTTTGTAATTTGACCAATCGAGTTGCTGTAACAGCTAGTCCATGGCGGTGTGGTTGCTTCCGTTTCAGTTTGTGCAGCAACAGGTTGGATGTCGTCAATTTTTAGCCAATCTTCAAGTTTGAAGTTTGCAGTGTAAACGAACGCATGAAGTACGGATACAAGTGCGATGAGGAGATACGATTTCATTTTGTTATTATTACCAAGAATAAACATCGTTTGAGTTTCATCCTATATATACAATTTACTCATATTGTTCAGACAATATGACACATCTCTTAAGGTTTCACAGTTGCTTAATTAGCATTTGGTTGAATTCACTAAACAATTTGAACTGATTCAACAATTGTTCTAATCTCATGATAATATTTCCTTGAATTGAATTGATTGCGTGTTTAGTTGTACTATTTCTAAGACAAATGGTAAGAAAATGTCCTGGATGCAACAATTGTTCTAATCTCATGATAATATTTCCTTGAATTGAATTGATTGCGTGTTTAGTTGTACTATTTCTAAGACAAATGGTAAGAAAATGTCCTGGATGCAACAATTGTTCTAATCTCATGATAATATTTCCTTGAATTGGATTACTAGTAATTGTGTGTTTAATTGTGTAAGTTGTACTATTAGTGTTAAGTTGTACTAAATTGTAAGAAATGCCCTGTGATTTATTCTAGGTTCTCATGTGACAACTAAAAATAACTAATTATAATGATGGTTGCAGGTATAATGATTTGGTGTGCGATAAGGATCATGAGATTGAATGAAGAGGTAAATCATGGTATAGAGGTCAAAATTGGAAAATTATTGAAAAAGACTTAGGATGGGAATGAGGTCTTCTCTACAAAATCACTGGTTTTGATTTTTGAAAAATGCCTTTTAACCCTACTTGGACTTGGGGTCAAAGGTATAAATAGAAAATTCCCACTTTCATTTTCACTTTCAGTTCACTTTCAATTAACTTTCACTTTCACTTCAACATTCCAAGTCCAATTAGGGTTAAGGTAGTTATAACGCTTCAAATTTAAAAGTTCCCCCAAAACTCGGCTTTTTTTTATTTTTGTTATAACTACAATGGTATTTTTTTAAATCAATACCTTTAGGGTCATGCTTCCGCCAAGGTTGGAAATTTTGTTATTTGAATTCAAAATTATTGAGCTAAGTGGACATTTTAGGTAAAAGATGCCTCCAAAGGGTGCTTTGTAGAGTTTTTTGTTGCAAAACAACAAATATCAACTTCTTCACATTCCGAAAGTGTGTTATTTTGCAATTTTGACCTCTACGGCGTAGAGTCTACGCCGTCCTTAAGAATTGAGAGAAAATTTCTAAATTAAAACGTCAGCCTCGAGAACAGTCATCCCACATAGCATATATTGCCTGCTTTGAATTGATCTGTTTAATGAGTTTGTGCAATTTTGAAAACACTTCAATTTTTTAAAAGTGAATCCCCCGAATTAATATTTAGCTCAGAGAACAGAGATGACGTCATCAATGAACTCATCTATCAACAGTTTGATCTCATCAGATCGAGCTGAGAGGAGACTGAGCATGACTAGCTCTCTCTTCTACCCGTCTCCTAACATGATGGTCTCAGAGGATACTGATACAGAGGGGGGATCTGAAACAAATGACTCTAGACAAATCGGGTGGTCATCTTTGAAGAAAAAGAAGTATGATCAGAAGGGGGCAGAGAGATTCTTGGAGAACACTCTCGGAATCCACTTTGAAAAGCCGTACAACTGGAAATCTCCGCTCAGCTTCACATTAGATGACCATGGTCAGATATACTTCTTTTCTATGCTCATTGTTAGCTTAGCGGCCATCTATAATTTCGTGACGATTCCTTTACGATTCGCTTTTTTTAATATCTACCTGAACTCAACTAACTCAACTTTAGAGACAGGTTACGTACTTCTCTATGATAGCCCTGCGTTTTATATCGCTGACATTTTTTGCGACCTGATCTACTTAGCAGATATTTTCCTCTGTCAAAGTCGGATACAATTTATTTCAAAGTCTGATGGAAATAAAATCGAAGTGTTAAGTGAAACTGTGAAGCGCTATGTCAAAACCTTTTCTTTCTTGGTCGATGTCGTTTCCATTTTAGTTCCATTTGTACACGAGTTCCAGTATTTTTTCACCAAATTGAGTCATCCCCTATTCCGTGTACTACGTATCGTGAAAATGTTAAGAGTGATACAATTCGGTTCTTTAATCGAACGAAAGTTTTCTTTCGCACAAACCTTCAGACAGTTCAAAGTGCTCCTACAAATTGTGCTTCTCTCTAACCTGTTCGGATCATTATATTTCGCTTATTTCATACTTCAGAAGCAAGAGAAAATAGGAATTTTCGCCAGTTTCGATCCTGAAAAAGATATCAAGGCTCACCCTATCTTATTCTCGTTCTACTGGGGATTTGTAATAATCACTAACATACACAATCAATCGCGGCCTAAGGGCAGTTACCAGTACATGTTCATGATCATATGCCATCTTATGGGTGCGTTAAATATGGCTTATGTGTATGCAGTGTTCGTATCTTCTCTCAGAATAAAGCACTGGCAACGTAACCAGTTCCGCGTCAAGACTGTTAGAGCGAGGCAAATTTTTCACATCTCTAAAATACCACCAACTGATCCTTCACAGCAAAAAGCGGCTGAATACTTTGCGTACGGATACGACAACCAAATCCACGTATTTGAAAAACAAATTTTGGCTTACTTTCCTAGAAAGCTCAGCTTGAACGTGTTCAAAGAGAGTTATTTTGAAATTCTGAAGAAGCCAGAGATCTTCAAGAAAATGTCTTACAGCTTTTTCAACTATCTCATCCCTCGACTGGAGAACCGCTACTACCTCCCCGGCGAGTACATCTACCAGTACCGGGAGACAGCCAAGGAAATGTTTATTGTCACGAAAGGTGGTGTGGAATTAAGAGAGTATGTGGGAAGTAGGCGTGAAGAAATGTCCACCACGATAGAGCAAGGGGAGTCATTCGGATTCAAGGAATTATTCGGGGGTGGCTTCACTGGAGTGGAAGGTTTCGACGTGAGATTGCGCACCGGAGATGCTATTACAGAAGGATTTGTGCATTGTTTGGTGATTCTTAAACGAGATCTTGAAATGATCATTAAAACCTATGTCTCTGAAGACGACAACCAACAGATGAAGGAGAATATGGAGAGTGTGAAAAGAAAGTTGATCATTGAGAACTTGAAACATGGGCGAGATAGGAAGTTGAGCCGGGCCGATGTATTCAACACTGAAGACCTCATTGAGACGTCGCTTTTACAAGCTCTGCAGATGATCCAGGTTCTCCTTATAATGCGGGATAACATGAGGAGATATAGCAAAACGCATGATGACGAAAGTGAGGACGAGAGTGAATCGGAGAGTGAGGTGGTAGAGGGGAGCTTGTCTGAGCTGCTATATCCTGAACCGACTGCACGCCCTTCCCTCCCAACGATCTTGGAACCGCTGCAATCCATTCGGGAAGATCCTCATGAAATCTCGCCACGACTTGCACCTGTTAGGAAACGACGCCTCCTCCAGAAACAACACACACACATCAGTTCTTGTCTCATCGATGAGTCTACTGTATAGTGCGCTTCCATGTCTCTTCCTTCCAGTTAATTGGCAAACAATTTTTTACTTTTTGTTACCTATTCTTTTAGTTTCGTTATTCCCAAACATTCACTATTAAATTTTCTTAAAATTTTCTAAGTGTTAAACTCATTTATTCCTGGTTCAATTATGTACAATATAAACTATGTGGTTGTATTTACGCAAAATATTTTCTTCAAAGCTTCCTCAATTTAAAATTCGATTCTCTTAATTGTTACACAATTACGTAACAAGTTAGAATAATTAAATAATTCGAATTCCAATAAAGTATACACACCCGAAATTGGTCGAATCAAATATTAAAATCAGCGGTTTAACTCATAACTTTATTCTATTTGGTATTAATCGTATCCTGGTGCTACATACCAACGTTCGTATAAAGTTGCTCCTCTATCGCATTCTTTTTTATCTTAAATATGCGAATTGTTTCACATTTAAGATTATATTGGTATAATCAGTGAGTGGGGAGGTGTTAGGTCAGCGATAAATTCTTGGGATTTTTTGTCCATAATTTTCTAACAAATACATTTACAAACTTTTTCACCAAAACGAAGTACTCAAGATTTGTGTCTATCTAGATTTGACAATAATTTAGTAATATTATTAATTATAACATATGAATGTCACTTAACTTTAGGAAATTGTATTTATATGCTACAACTCAATGGCAGATCTGGAAACATACAAGCAAGAGCAAGAAGCGGAACTAGAAACTTTGAAATGTATTTATTCATCGGACGAATTCACAATAATGGATGAAACGACTTTTGAAATTAAACTGACTTCCGAGTTGGACGAAGTAGACGAGTATAGTAATGTGGGCCGTTACGGACTTATAATTACATTCACTTACCCGCCTTCCTACCCAGAAAAACCGCCTCTGTTCGAGCTTAAATCGACCTTCACAACTCCGGCGGTTGTAGTCACGAATATCAACGCTAAGATGGAGAATCTTGTCATGAACTATGTCGGACAAATCATGATATACGATTTATGCAGTGAAGTACAGCAGTTGCTGTCAGATGCCCTCGGCCGTGTCACAGACTTATCGGATGGGGGAGTGGCCGTGAAGGAGGAGGTTCCACCTGAAAGATACGGGACAATGGTGACAGAGGAGACCTTTCTGGATTGGAGCAAGAAGTTCAGAGCAGAGATGGCAGAGCTAAAGGATAAAATCATCGATACAGAATCCGGGGGCAAGCTGACAGGGAGACAGCTATTCGAGAGGGATGAGAAGCTGATTCTCTCGGACATGCAGTTCTATGAGGATTCCCCGGATGCAGACATAGAGGCGGTCGAGATAGACGAATCCTTGTTTCAAGATCTGGATGGACTCGAATTAGGTGACTGTGACTGATTTTATCGGTATACAATCTGGTGTAATTATATATTAGATCAGTAATGAGGGCAGGCTTAAAAGTTCTCAAATAGGTGATTCAATATCACATCTCCTCGACGCCAATTGTAAAACAGATCCACTATCGCTGTTAGTTTTGGAGCTGATAACATAGTTCGGTTTTCTATCTCCATTTTAAAAGATTACTTTCACATAAAACATTTGTCGGTTTGATTGAATAGCACACGTTGTACTAGAGTCAGCGAATAAAATATGTTGAAAGAGAAATGTGGTTTGCCATGTATGATGATGCGTTTTGAATGTCGGTTGAACAGAAAACCAAATCCTGATTCAACCCATCTGTGTAAGGCAAGCATTACGAAAGTACAGAAATATGAATATATGACAGTCCTAAGTTAAAATATTTACATTTGTTAAGTCCAAACATTCCAATAACTATTCAGTGACCAGAAACTGACTTTTAAATCCCATTTTCTGTCTGTTAGAAACAGGTGGTTTTATTTCAAGTGATTAGTGCATGGAGAAATATGAGAAGATCAGCAAGATAGGAGAGGGAGCTTATGGGATAGTCTTCAAGTGCAGACACAAAGAGAGCGGGCAGTGCGTTGCGATTAAGAAGTTCATCGAGACAGACGACGATCCTCTGATTAAGAAAATCGCACTACGCGAAATTCGCTTGTTAAAACAACTCAAGCACTGCAACCTGGTCAACTTGCTGGAGGTTTTCAAGCGCAAGCACAAGTACCATTTAGTCTTCGAGTACTGCGACCACACCCTCCTCAACGAGCTCGAGAGGAGCTACACCCGACTGGACGAGACGCTGGTCCGAAAGGTCACCTGGCAGACATTGCGCGCCATCGACTTCTGCCACCAACACAACTGCATACACCGCGACGTGAAGCCGGAGAACATTCTGCTCACCAGATCCGGGATTGTAAAGCTCTGCGACTTCGGGTTTGCTCGCGTGCTCACAGGTCCTGGGGGGGAGTACACGGACTACGTGGCCACTCGCTGGTACCGAGCCCCCGAGCTGTTGGTAGGGGACACGCAGTATGGGCCGGCTGTGGACGTGTGGGCCATCGGGTGCGTGTTCGCTGAGATGCTGTGTGGACTACCGCTGTGGCCGGGAAAGTCCGATGTCGACCAGCTCTACCTGATCCGGAGGACCCTCGGCGACCTGACAGAGAGACACATGCAGAGTTTCCAGGCTAACACCTACTTCAGGGGCCTCCAGATCCCCACCCCCCAGACGATCGAGCCCCTGGAAGCGAAGCTCCCTGGGCTGGAGCCCTCGACGCTCAGCTTCATCAAGAGCTGCCTCGTGATGGAGCCCTCACTCAGACTCGTCTGCGAGGAGCTGTTGGACCACTTCTACTTCGACGGGTTCAGAGAGTGGTTCGAGCCACAGCTAGACACGCTGGTGGCTAAGGAGCTGAAGAAGGTGCCAAAGTGTCGCTCCAAGACTCTCAAGACCGCTTCGCCTGGCGGTGCCGAGGCTCTGCCCTCCCCCTCGCTCAACCACCTCCCCCAGCTGGTCCCGGAGCTGCACGCACACGGCCTGGCACCCTGTCCCGAGAAAGAGGCGGCCAGGAAGGACAGCAAACTGGACCATTTCCCTTCCATCAATTAAACCCTCTATTTTATTTTCTCATATACAAAGATATTTAAGTTCATAAAACACTCAGCTGTGTTGCTATTTACTCAGACTGTCCTTACTTGTTTGAACGTGTTGCCTCGTAGTTGCCTACTTGACAATTTATTCTCAGATTCGAATAGTCTTCGCATTTTGGGATGTGGGAACTGGTATTTTATTCTACAAATATTCTACGTCACGTTCTCAACATACATCATTGTAGCATCGAAAACATATGGTATAACTCAGTTCAGCTGTGTTTAAAGCCATTTCAATTGGTACGTAATCGCTTATGTTTTGCAATGTGCATTACAGCGTTTCTATGGCACACTAGTTACTGGAATTCGTAGATTTTGCCAACTTAGAAGATTTCAAAATAAACACACATCGTTAATTCATATAGATTCTAATAAATTGGGGGGAATATAATAAACTAGAAATAGAACTAGTCCTACACACCATACAAATCCTCGATCGCTCTAAACTAACCTATAATATAGTCAGATATAACATCTAAATTCTAAAACATACTCGATTAACTCGCCTCCTTCGCTAACCACTGTTTCATCTTCTCTCCATCCCTCCCTATCCACTGGGCTCTGATCTCGATCTGTTCCACACTTTGTTGGATCTTCCTCTCAGCTGTCTCACAGGGATGAGAAGCAAAGAAGCTCTTCACATCTTCAGCTTTTTCCTTCGTCATAAACCCTCCCGTTGCCAGGCCCACGATAGCAGATAGTAGGAAGATGCCCTTGAAGTTCTCATAGTACCAGTCACAATGCTTTTTGAAATATTCGTAGGAGACATGTAGTCCTTGCTGGCTGTCACTCCCTCCCAGGTACACACTCACCAGGTCCTGGTTACGCACCTTGTCCCCCCTCGCGTACTCGTGCAGCTTCTCGAGCAGACCAGGTTCACTGGTCTGAGAGACGGACTGCAGCACTCGGACTTTCTCCTCCGGGGACTCGCTCTCTTCGTAGAGCTTAAGCAGGTCCTTATACGCCGCTTCTCCCCCGTGCCTCGCGAGGGTTGAGTAAATGCAAGCCCTCAAATCTGCTGGGAGAGTTCCAGCCCCGGAGCAGTGAAGCTTAAACTTCTCACTAGATTAGGACCCATTAGGAATACGCATTAATTAGTCTATTTCAGTGATGACAAGTTACCACACACACACAAGTGTATAATCAGTAATGTTATAATTGTATTTAGTTTGATAATGTTATTGGCTCGACTGACTATCGAGTTACGAGTAGGAGTACTCGCCAGCTTCGTAGATGGGTGATCACTGCAACCTGAGATGGGAGTGACTTCCTCTGCAATTTGCTACTCTGCAAAATTTTAAATTAGCTCGAATATGGAATACTATAACATGATCATTTCTAGACGGATATAAATGCTCCTGAGAGATTATCATGTATTAGGTTGGGTCAGGAACTGTTGTAATTGAATATTAAGGCAATCGAGGATGGAAATACGATATCGCTGTCATTGTGTATGCAATTCCATTCCATTGTCTCTATTGTGTACAGTCGAAGTCGGGGTTTTTTGTCCAATGGAGGCGACCAAAACACGACTATTTTGTAAAGGAGTTATTACCAATAAAACAAAGTTTCAGAAGCCTAGCGACAGTAGCTAATAGAATATTAAAAATAGGAATTTATTCGCGTTCGGATACATTTCCAAGTTGAAAATCAGAAATTTAAATATTGTTTAGTTGTCCCAACAGCTGGGAAGCTCACTAAACTCTCTTACATTCTCAGAAAGTAAGCTGATGCATGATGGACAGTAAGTCGTAGAGACACATTTGAAAGCTTTCATTAAATTATTGGTAAGAATCCTAATCAGACATTCGAATAATAAAGAAATTCTGGTCATACTTGATGGAAATCCGATGGAGACATTCTATTCTAAAATTAGTAATTTATTCAATATTAAATTCCTTAGAAATTACCTGATCTTAGTATTCTTACCTGAAGTTAGCGATGACCTCATGATGTCCACATTTCCCCAATCTTGCCAGTACTATAGGTCTCAGCATGGAATTGAGAATATTTTCTCCTTCCTTGGCTTCAAATCCCAACTTCTTAAAAATGCCATCGTACAGTCCCTGTACAAACTTGTTATACGCATCTTTCTGTCCCAAACATTCGAACATTCCTCCAAACGTCCCCACTGCCTTATCCACTGCAGCCCACACAACGTAGTTCTCTTCTTTCGCTCCGATAGCTTTGATCAGATCCAGACACTGGGTAGTGTTGGCGACTCCGCCTTTAGCCAGCGCGACTTGATCATTCAGTACGCCGAGACGGTCAGAGGGTGTCAGTGCATGGAGGTCCTGTAGGATCCGTGCGAACGTCCCTTCTGAATAGCTAACTCGGTAGAACCCTTTGTGCTGAGGGTTTAACTTAACATGATTCGCCTCTTTGACAGCATTCACTAGCCTCTGTTGCGTTTCAGTTGTATCCAGTAGGAAGGTATGGACTAGCGGGTTCTTGTCCGTGGACACATTTATCGGAACACACCACTGGTGCTTAGGATCAGCTGGGCTTCCGTCTAGGTTGAACTTCTTCTGAGAAACGTTGATCAGCAAATCATCTCCATCTCCATCGGCTGAGACAGTGATGACCGGATGTCCCATCTGTTTGGTCCAGGACGGCATCACCTAGATACGTAGTAGTTGAGTCATTTTAACCTGCGAGATGTGGCTTCACTCAGCCAGTGTTTAGACTCGATAAATTCACAATACTATTCAAAGTGAGAGGAAGAATTTGAGACGTAATTAAACACTGCATGCTTGACTTGTTCTGAGACAGATCAATAGCTGGAACATATGTAGGTTAGATTGGTGTCACTGTGTAATTACTATTATATTTCCATCCACTGCTTTGGCATAGTAAAGCCAGTGGATGGCAGAATGCATAGGCTTCTCCGAGTATATAAGTAGCTGGTAGGGTCTGCTATGCGATAAGTTTAACATGAATTCTAAGCGCAGTCCCCTTCCTTTTCTATGGCAGAAATCTAAAATACAATGCCGAGTCAGTTACTACGAAGGACAGCAGTACTCACTGCAGTTGGATCTTAATTCGAATGGACAAGAACTACTAAATCGGGTTTTTACGTTTCTTGGTATTGAAGAGTGCGACTTTTTCGGATTAACGACTGTCATAAACGAAATGACTCACTGGGTGGAACCGAACAAACCTCTCCGAAAACAGATCGGCTATGATAAAAAAGATAACGACAAAGAGTATGTATTTACTTTAAAGGTGAGTTAGCAAATTGATTGTAGCAAGTTACAAATTCGCGAATGTATTCATACTTTGTATCGGTTAGCATTTGTTAATTGAAAATTTACTAGTTGTGAACAGAGGCGTAGCCAGGGTGCGGCACATGGGGCCTAGGCCGCAACCTCAAAGGCTGTGCCCACTAAAATTTCACAAATTAGCATCGGGTGCCGCAACCCTCTCACGGAATTGCCGCACCCTAAAAATTGGGCTGGTAAGGCCTCTGGTTGTGAAGAGTGAAACAAAGTTGAATTGAAACCCTGGACGAGCGAGTACACTTATTTGATATCCGGTTTGAGTGATTTAAACATATATTTGTAGTCGGACTGCCCTGATATACAATTACTTCTAACTCGACTGACACAAAGTGAAATCAGTTAGAAAGTGGGAGCATGTGGGGTATCCGATCCATAGCCATTGTAATATCAGAAGGAACTGAATCCATGCTCAGGAATTCTTATTCTCATCTAGGTGGTATTGTGTGATTTCACCACACCACTCTAAAATATATTGTAATTACTTGAATGCTAGCCTAGCTACAAAACATTCCAATCCAGGCAGACAGTAGTCATGTTTCTATCTTTAGGTGAAGTTGTTCCCGCCGGATAGTCGGCAGATCCACAACGAAGTGACTCGCTACTACCTAGTCATGCAGCTGAGGGAGGACGTGTTCTCGGGACAGCTGCCCTGTAGCTTTGCGAGTGCAGTCTACCTCGCTAGCCTTATTGCCCAGGCAGAAATCGGGGACTTTGAGAGTGAGCAGCACGAGAATATTGGTGAGTTCGTGTGAGTGAAGCAGTGATCTAAGCACTTGCAATAGCCAAGTAAACTTGGCTGAGAAACAAAAAGTGAATCTGCAAAATTTTATTGAGTCAGCCCCCCACCTACCACATTATACCTGCAAGTATTATTCACAACATGTAAATTTATTACTTGTAAATTTATTAAACATCTCCTACACAGATTATTTGGATAAACTCCCCCTACTCAGAAACCAGGATGGTTCCATCCTTAATTATGTCAGATCAATGCACCAAGAACAAAAGTCGCTAACGCCTGCAGAGACAGACGAACTGTTCCTAGACAGAGCGACGCGACTGCAGTACTACGGCATTCACTTCTCTGCAGTGGAATCTGATGGTAAATCCCTCAGTTAATTTTAAATTATTCTATCGCAATTGTCCTTATTCGATTTATTATAATTGTAAATAATATTAAGTCAGTGCGACTAATATCTGGTCGAATCTGGTGAATTAATATTAGCCACATTCTTCTACTGATAAGGAGATATTAATCGACACAACTAGAAATGATTATTTGACATTTTTTTGTGACTTGGAAATGAAATGAATGAATGAGTAGAAATCATGTTTAGCAGTGTTGATGCAGAAGTTGGCTACCAAAATGCACGAGTCCAGTTTAATTGTAATTGAAAGAAGACAATTAAATACTTCTCACAATGATTAAATGAATTTACATAACATAGGACGAATATGTGTCTGCTAACCCAATACCAATGTAATGCAATCTGTGATAAGACCACACAGCTCTACGAATTAGTTAAATTAACATTTTCAGTCGGCTAACGTTATGAAACCAAGTTGACATGCGTCATCTTTCCTAGGGCCTCCACTCCTGATTGGGATATCTAGTAAAGGCATCAATACGCACACGGGAGAATGGCCGAACCTTGTGAAACTTCATGAGATCCCGTGGCTGCGTATTTCCCGGATAGAGTACCAGAAGAGAAAGCTGCTCATACACCTGGTTCCCATCCTATCAAGGAGAGAGGTTAGCGGGGATAATCACAACCTCCACAAAGACATCATCGTCTTCAAGCTTGAAAGCAGACAAATGGCCAAACAGGTTCGT
Source organism: Aphrocallistes beatrix (assembly GCA_963281255.1). Classification (NCBI taxonomy): domain Eukaryota; kingdom Metazoa; phylum Porifera; class Hexactinellida; order Sceptrulophora; family Aphrocallistidae; genus Aphrocallistes; species Aphrocallistes beatrix. The sequence continues at coordinate 4,178,152 of OY725492.1, read as the reverse complement.
TCAGATTCCTAAGGATACTTACTCTAGAAGCATCAGGGTGAATATGGTTCTTTCTAGGTTTGGAAATTATGCATAGAACACCATGGATTCTTCAGATGCAACAAAACGCCTTCATCTCCCAGCAGGCCTAACTTCCTGAGGAGAGGATCCAAGTTCCGATTCACTGGACGCACCTACCGAAGTGTCATGAAGGAAGGAAGCAAACGCTGGGAGCAATCTTCCATTTTCCCTAGAAGGCAAAATCCACTACAAAATATCCGCCTCCAAGGGTCTAGTGCTATGGCCGGCATTCTCACTCCGAATTGATTGGGGCTATCGCACCGAATCCCAAAGCATTTATCTCTTAAAGAATCAACACCTGATTCTCTGCCATTGATATAAGTATATATATATTCGTATTCTCCTCTTTGAAATCCTTACATTTTGAAAAATTATATGATTAGCCTTTTCAATTAAATTTGAATAAATTATATTTAGAACATTCCACATGACCTAACTATTGTTTTATGGAGCATAAGCGAACTGATCTCCAATAAAACCTATCGAGTCAGACAATAAGATGCCAGTAAACTGTAAACTGTTGAGATCTGACTAAACTTTTCGTGATAACAACTGACGCACATTAATTTGTATATATAATTTTGTTGAATGAATCCGTAAATGCGAGTACTAGTCGGGGTATTTAAGGAAATTATGTCACTACAAAGAAATCGATGAGAAGACTTGTGACAGGACATTGAAAGAGGTATTCATGATAAGACAAACTCAATGAAGGCTTCTCTACGCGAATAGTAGACTTTTTTAGTTATTTTGCCTGAATTCATAAATTAATTCTAAGACATCTTAGCTCAGTAATCTAATTACGTACGTCTCTTAGAGAAAATAATTTTGGATTTGATGTAAGTAATAACTTGGAGATATTCCACAAAATCGTAGTAATTCCAAGGACCGCTGGAAATCCGGGGATCCTATAGACTATAGAGTTTATAGTTTGCAGTCATCCTTATTACAAAAGCATACCTAGGAGGACCAGGGATTTAGAAAAGGAAGCCTTTAACTTCTTTCACTCGTACGACTGACCTTTAGAGTGGTTTGCAAGAAATATTATGTTAGTTTGATCTGAATAGATAAAATGACTAATCCAATCGGTGGTATTAGAGCCTTACCGTATGTATGTCTGTATCTCAACTTAGCTAAGTTAAGAAGTACTTAAAATGGTTTTCCGCTTCCTAACGCTGAGCAGTATGAAAAGCTTGAGATCGACTACCTCCCGCCATTACGCTCAGTCAGTGTGCAGGTGCGGTTCTACAAACTCGCCACAGCAGCAGCCACAAGAGCGACCATTCGACATTCCATTCAGAGAGTACAGGAGGATGAGGAAACAGATGAAGTGGAGAGATATGGGAGTGGGGCTTTTAGGGAGTACTGTTTCTACGTTTGCATTTATGAATTTATTTATTCAGCTCTATCCCAACCTTTTCACAATGTCGCCAGAGGACATCAAGCCCATTCTCGGGATGGACCCCATGATCGTGCTGGGGCTAGGGGGAATGAGCTCAATGCTGATTAGCTATATGGTGTTCTTCCACGGGTTTTCCGTACTGTGGCGCCTGATTAATCCGAGTAAAGCGAGAGCACTCGCGAAGAGAGACCAGGATTTCATGGGGAGGATAGAGAAGGGGCGGTTTAGAGGAATGACTCAGCAGTCCTGGGAGGATGACTACCACGGAGAGAAAATCCTCTCCCTCAGCGACTACAGACAATGGATTAGAAAGCAGCAACAGAAGAGGCGAGCGGCAGAGAAGAAAAATTAATATCACTTAATTTTTGTAAATTCTAATTCAGTTAGTCAATAAAGTAGTTACGAGATGCGCTACAGTGCATTCTCATCTTGAAAATTAAAAAAACAGTACACAGCGCGGTGTTTTCCCCGAGGATTTTCGAAGGCGATCGGCAGATAGGCCAAACGCTCTGGGGAGAACCCAGGTCACAGTGAATCTGTTCACTGCTTACCTCCCGGTGCTAGATATAGATTGTAAGCATGTAGATTATTAAGGGGTGAAGTTGATAAAAAGTAAAATTATACAACTATTTACGAGGAGTGTGATATCTCCAGTCTTATTTTACATTGAGTTGATCTGCAGGGGCCTCATTCACTAAAGTTCTAAACTAAAATTCTTAGAATTTTTCTTAGAATTCGCAGTAATTCTTAGAATTTCACTTGATTCTAAGAATTATTCTAAGAAATTTTCAATTTTAAGTCGAATTCTTAGAGAATTATTTTAAGTCAAAATTCTTAGAATTTATACGAATTCTAAGAGAAAATTTAAGTGAGGTATGGGGTTGACTTAAATTCATTCTAAATTGTTGAAGTTCGAATTTTTAAAGATATACATTGTTTACTATGTTAACCTCTCGCTAATTGAGTGGCTGTCTCTTAAGGTATAGTTTACATTGTTGGACACCGTTAGTTTCAGAAAAAACATTGGCTTTAATTTATGAAATGGTTAGGTGCAACGTCCTAACATCTACTCTCTTCAGCTCCCCCCAATGTTGTAATTTTTTAAAGGATTTTATAATATTAACATCAACTTTGATTAATGTTTCAAGAATTTTCTAAGATACTATTCTTAGAATTCTTCTTAGAATGACACCAATTCTAAGTATATTTCTTAAAATCGTTAAGAATTCTTAAGAATTCTAAGAAAAAAATGCGATTCTAAGAACATTTCTAAGATTTGATCAAATTCTAAGAATAATTCTTAGAATCCGTAAAGAATTTGATGTCACATAATTATTTATGAATTCTAAGAAATATTCTTAGAATGGCATTTAGAATTAAATTAAGAAAAATTCTAAGAACTTTAGTGAATGAGCTGGAATCTATCTTAGCACCACAACTTATATATCCATGGTGCTACACTATGATCTAAGTGCATAGGAATAGAACTAACCTTCTGGATCGGTTTCCCAGACGCCTTCTCCAGACTCTCCCACAGATCCTCCGTCTCTGCGTTCTTGTAGCTGAACTTGGTCAGGTACTGGTTCAGCCCCTTCTTGAAGTCCGCGTCTCCGATGTAGTCGTACAGCATGCGCAGCACGGAGGAGCCCTTGTGGTAGGAAATCAGGTCGAAGATCTCGTCCACCTCTGAGGGGTGTCCGACTGGGACTTCGATCGGATGGCTGGAGGCCATCCCGTCGAGTGTGAGTGCAGAGGAGAGGGTCTCGTCCACGAACAGAGTCCAGATGTCGTACTCGGGGTAGGCTGAGCTCACGAAGTTGTACTGCATGAAAGTGGCGAACCCTTCATTCAGCCACAGATGAGTCCACCACTCCATCGTCACCAAGTTCCCGAACCATTGGTGTGCCAGTTCGTGCGCTACGATCAGTGCCACGCGTCTCTTGGTCATGAGTGAGGAGAGTTTCGGGTCGATCAGCAGGAGTCTCTCTCGGTACGTCACCAGACCCCAGTTCTCCATCGCGCCGGCTGCGAAGTCCGCTATCCCGATGAGATCGATCTTGAGGAGGGGGTAAGGGATGTCGAAGTAGTCTCTGTAGAATGTGAGGGACTTCACCGACACCTCGAGTGCCCACCTCCCCTGCTCCGCCTTCCCTAGCGGTGTGTACACTCTGTGTAGGACGCCGTATTTGTCTTTCTCCTCCACGAAGTCGTACTCACCTGAAGCCGACATTAGTCACACAGCAGTTAGCATTAGTATACAAGCTGATTCGATATAATTCAACTATCAACTCACCGACTATGAATGCCAGGAGGTAGGTGGACATGATGGGTGTCCTCTCAAACAGGATTTCCCTCTTCTCTCCTAGATCCTTCACACTCTTCTCCGGCATGTTGGACAGGGCGGTCCTGTCCTTTGGCACGCAGAGTGTCACATCGAACGTAGCCTTGAGTGCGGGTTCATCCCAACAGGGCAGCGCTCTCCTAGCGTCTGTCGGTTCGAACTGAGTCACAGCTCCGTATCTCTCTTCTCCTGCGGGCGTGTTGTACTTGGACCTGACGAGGTATAAATAGAATTACAATGGTACCTATGTACCACAAAGCCTAAGCCTCGTGCTGCTACCTGTAGAACCCCTTCATCAGGTCATTGAGGTTGCCCGCGTATTCCAATGATAAGGTACCGTCACCCTTGGTCAGTTGTTGCGAGAAGCTAATACACAGCGTCTCAGCTGATTCATCGTACTCCACTTTCCCTTCTAACGGCTCTCCCGCCGCCCCCTTGTAGCGACACAGTGACACTTTAATGTCAACTGAGTTCAGGACGATTCGGTCTGTCGGTTCCCTCACGGTCACATCGACCGATACTCTTCCCTGGAAAGTCAGGGCTACGAGGTCCGGAGTTATGTGCAGGTTGTAGTGTTTCGGGATAACTTTAGTCGGCAGCCGCTCGAATGGCTTCTTCTCTGCCGCCACTTTACTAGCCATCTCAGAGCTAAATATGGACCTAACCGGACGTATTGGAATGTGTGAACAGAATTAATTCTCAAGCAAATAATAAGATTGGAAATTATCTAAACCCAGTGACTTGAGTTGATGCAAAGTACTAGCCACGGCTTAAGTTACTGTTAGGCCATGTACGAGCTAACGTTAGATGAACAGAGGCGGAGTCCCTTGTGAAACCATGGCCGTAGGAAGCGGTTACCACTTTTTCATAAACTGTATTAGTACAATGGGCTATGGGCGATAAGGAGGAAGGAGGACCCACTGTTTGTGAGCTTCCGACGGTAACGGAAACAATTTGTGAGTAGAGATTCCTAGCCCGTTATTATCTTTTCTATAGAATGGAACTGAGCACTGGGAAGGATTGGCAGGAGTTGGTAGAGACTTGCGATACTTTCCTATTCGACTGCGACGGAGTCCTCTGGAAGGGGAACACGGTCATACCGGGAGGCGTTGAAATGATCAAGTTTCTCCAAGCACGCAAAAAACAAATTTTCTTCGTTACTAATAATAGCACCAAATCTAGGAGCGAATATGTCAAGAAATTCTTGAAACTCGGTTACCCGGTTGAGTTCGACCAAATAATGTGTACCGCCTTCGCGACCGGTTATTACATGAAGAATGTGCTAAACTTCAAAGGGAAGGCTTATTTGCTGGGGAGACCTGGATTCAAACAGGAATTGAATGACATCGGGATTGAAACTTCGGACATAGGCCCGGATGTGACCTCTGGAGATTTGGATAGCTGGAGCAGCATTCCTCTAGATCCGAGCATTACTGGAGTGATTGTAGGATTCGACGAACATTTCAACTTCAAGAAAATGACACTAGCTGGCTCCTACCTCGCCGATCCCAACTGTCAATTTATCGCGACGAATGAGGACAACATGCTTCCTACGCCTGGAGGCGTGGTGGTGCCAGGAACTGGCAGCTTTGTGGCGGCGGTTAAATGTATCGCAGGGAGAGAGCCAACCGTGATAGGGAAACCGCACTTTCCTATCTTTGATTGTCTGAAAAGTTTGGTGGACATAACTCCGTCGCGGACAGTGATGGTAGGAGACAGACTGAATACAGATATCGTGTTCGGGAATAGGAACGGGATGAAGACAGTTCTGACACTGACAGGAGTGACGAGCAAGCAGTCATTGGATGAGGAGCTGAAGGGAACGGACTCCGAATTAAAGCCTCTCTATTACACCAGCTCGCTACAGACGCTGTTACAATAGAATTGTTTTATAGTCTAATAATAGAACTCGATTACACAGTACTACGACATAGAACATAGCTTTTTTCGAAACAACTTGTATATGCTAATTGTATTAGTTATAATATTCGAATTATACTTCAAGAAACTGACATTTCACAGAACGGACAGGATAGAATGGCATAGGACAGGAATTGACTCTAGTTTGTGTGTGGAACCTTTATAATGTCTGCCATTAGTCGCTGTGATTATTTAGCAGGGTGGTGCGGGGCTTTCCTCCAGGTTTGATCCGTGCCTCAGAAGTTTTTGACCGGCCTAAGCCAGAGGTATGGGAGGGCTCCGGTCCGAGGTTGTCAGATCTTGGAACCGCCTCTGTTATTTAGGTTCAATAATTGCTTATTGGAATTTCAAAATTTACACTTACATATTAAATGTAAAAAATCAAACATTCGGGAAATCTAGTTAATTCTGTTAAGTCCCATTTCAAACCTTGAAATTTTTCGGTGAAAAAGTTGCTTCCTAAATCTAGCTCAGTGGTTCCCAACGGGGGCTCTACCGCCCCCAGGGGACGTTTGCTTGCCTCAGGGGGGCGCTGGAGAGGAAGGGGCGTTGTGGGGAATGTTGAGAAGGGGGCACTGAATGAGAATTTATTGTCACATATGTAAATATCATTATAACATTGTTGTGTTGCTCAATTACAAGCTGCCTACAAGAAAATTTTTCATCAATCAGAATATATCCAATGTATTATGTCTCAGTTTTGGATCAACAGTTACAGATGGCTTCTTATCAAGGAATTATAAAAAGGGATTATACTCTGACTTAATAAACAATGAAGTATGGGGGGCCTTCTGAAAGTTTCAAGCACTTTAGGGGGCGTTACAAAGAAAAAGGATGGGAAACACTGATCTAGCTGATAATCAAGATGCAAGAACTAACTATGTACATGCAATATACAATGCTAATTTATGTTTTCTCATGTTCTATTTCGTCAATCTTAACCGGTTTCTCTTCCTTCTTCTGCGTGTCCCCTCCTCCCCAGGACACTACGTCCTCCACCTGTTGGACGGGGACTGGGGCGTCTGCGATCTTATAGGAGGGGAGATCAACCCGTCGCTTCCATCCCTTGAAATCTTTCTTCATAGCGAATGCGTCCTCTCCATCCGCGTAGTACTTCGGCTCCACACCCGACTGCGCGAATCCGAGGTTCTTGCTGTAGAGCAACAGGGCCGCCCTGTTGCTCACCCTCACGTGGAGAGAGCAGTACTCGGCGGAGAAGTTGTCTATCATGGCCTGGGACGCCTGGTCCATGAGCTTCCTGGCCAGTCCCAAGCGCCGATAGGTCCGTCTGGTCGCCAGAGATGTGATGTGTCCGTGCGGCACATCATCAGACTCCTCCTCCATCTTAGCGAGGACGTACCCGATCACCTTCCCGGCCTCGTCCTCCGCGATGTAGGAGAGCTGCGGCCAGGAGAGTCCGTGGTACAGGTAGTACTTCAGCTGGTAGTTCTCCGGCAGACACAGCTGGTTGCAGTTCTGCATGTTGATCATGTCATCCACGGTGCAGTTGCGGATGTTCATGGCTGTACCGCTGCTAACTCAGTTAACTTGAAGGAATTAGGAATTAGAAATGTCGTACAGATGAGGCGGAGGAGCGAACTGTGTATCTATATTCTTTAGTCTCGATATTTAACTTGAAAATTAACATTGTATTTATAAAATAAATAGAAATTCTGCATAAATCGATTTATTATCTCCAATTCTTTGGCACTTAATCGCTAAGTATAACAAACTTGATTTTGCAACTTGTTTCTACATATTTTTTCTTTTTTATGTCTCGGTCATAAATAAGTGAGTCACATTGTTTTCTAATTACAGTCAGGGTCGCTTATTATGAATCCGCTTAATATGAACATTCGTTTATTATGAACTAACCTCCTGGTCCCAATTTCATTTTTTAGATAGGATTTGTATTGAATCAAGTTCGCTTAATATGAACATTCGTTTATTATGAACTAACCTCCTGGTCCCAATTTCATTTTTTAGATAGGATTTGTATTGAATCAAGTTCGCTTAATGTGAAGTATCGCTATTATGAACATATTTTTTGGTCTCCTGGTGGTTCACAATAAGCGACCCTGACTGTATAAGCATTAGACACATGTTGCCATGATTGCATTATGTCGACACGAGTTGGTTAAAAATTAGCTTTTGGGTTAGAGTATAGAATATACTGTACATACCAGTGCTCGACAAATCTGGAGTTCGCTGTCGATGGCCAACAAACAGTGGTGGCTAACTAATCCACCAAATTTTATGGAGTACTGGTCTATTTATATCGTGTACAGTCGAAACCGTTTTTTCTTACTATTTCTTTACAGGTTCAAACAGTAAGAAAAAAACGATGGAAATTAATATAGGTTTGGAATTTTTTACATAATTAAGATTCTGAAATAGTATGAAAAAACGATAAGTAAGGATAAACCAGAGTGAGAAAAAACCGCTTTCGACTGTATTTATAATTTGGTGACTATTAACCACCAGAATAAGTAAAATGGTGGTTAAGATAGCCACCACCATATTTTGATTTCGTCGAGCACTGGTACATACGCATACTTGTCCGGATGTGTCGAGATATTGAGCGAAGCGTGTTTGGTGTTTAAAGAAATAATGTTAATATAATTTTAATTAACTGCCTCAATATATCAGATCTCTTCATTTTATGCCATTGTGAACCCAATCCGAATTCCTACTCAGCATCAAGATAAGATTAGAATTAATTAAGTGAATGCAGGTACTAACTAGGGAGTGACCAATTAATAGATCTATAAATAGCTACTCTCTCTCTCTCTCAGTCTGAGCCGGAATCATCTGCCTGCTCGTGCTTGTGCTGAGCTATCAGATCATCGATTTTAGATTTCTGCGCGATGACTTTAGCTGATCTCTCTTCCAGCTCTTTGAGTCTGCGAGTTATCTCGTCCACCTTCATCACCGTCTCCCCCATGTTTCTGTTCTTCTTATCCATTTCGATATTCTGTCTGCGCTTTCTTCGATCTCTGAACTCCTTCGGAGAGTCGCCGTGGATGGTCTCGAGTGTATCAGACATTTTCTTGATTTTCCGATACTTCTCCTGTCTCATCCGTTTCCGAGTCTCAGATACGTCTTCACTTTCGGACTCGCTGGAGCTGTCGGTCTCCTTGTCATACTCGTCACTGCTGGTAGACTCACCGTCCGTCCTCTGACTCAATAACTTCAGCATTGCAAGCTTTTCAGGTTTGTCTTTAGCTCCGCTTAGCATTGCTCCTTTCGGGAGATTGACTTTCTTGCTGTCTGACAACCTCTTGCTTCCTAGAACGCTCATATTCAACATCTCCATTTTATCCCGCATTCGCTTGGTCTCATCTCCGACAATCGGGTCACCTCTGAGTCCCTTTTCTCGCAGCATGGTCTTCATGAGTACTTGGTCCGCGAGGGATTTCACCGGTGTCTCCTCCCTACGGCTGGGGTATGCCCTCGCGTAGCTGTCGTACACATTCTTGCGGTATACCGGAATACGAGCCGGTTCCTCCATACGCCTCCTCCTGATGGCTTCTGGGTCCAGGTGGATGCCGGTTCCTTTGTACAGCTCGTAATAGTCCTTGAGGCGCTCGTTCGCCTTTTCAAGATCCTCGATCATCTCTTCGAATGCGTGCGTCTCGTGCCTCTTAGTTACCAATCTTCTCCTGTAAATCTGCTCCTTCCGGTGCACCTGTTCCCGTAGAGTCAGTCCATGCTCGCGCAGCTATTGAAACATTTGGTAATAAACACATTCAAAGGCGACAGAACATTTCGTATGTTTGTCGCTTATTCAACAGTGAAGTTATTGCTTTGATATGTGTTTGTTTAGGATTCAACTGCTCAAGTGTACAAATGTAAGATTACACTTGTATGATAATATCTGCATCAACGTACTCGTTTGTTTTGTCTTACAAGATGCCGCAGTACGTCCATGTCATCCTCTCTAGGAGTGGACACGAGGGAGTCTGTGATCACGTGGTCTATGTCCTGCTGTAACCGCAGCAGATTCCTGCGTCGATCCTCCTCGCTGGACAAGGGGGTGGCACGCCGCTCCATGTTTGCCAGATCTCGAAGCATAGCTTGTGACTGGATTCTCTGCCAATCAGCCATTACTAATCAATCAATTCAAGTAATGCAAGTTCCTATTTATATAAACTCGCTAGCGACCATAAAATGATTTGGATTTTTAGACAAATTCCTATTCACGCACAATATCACTGTCTCCAGTCTACTGAGTTTTCAAGGTTTCCTCTACAATAGCCAAACGAAAAATACGAAGTAAAGGACTTTTTATCACATTTTGCTACCATAAGAATATATACGATTTGAAGTATTTATGGCATTACAACAGACTATATTGGTATCCAAGTAACACAGCTACTCTTCATCAGGGTTAGAGTCTTCGTCTTCCTGCTGTTGCTGTGTGTACTGTGCGATCAGGTAGTCAATCCGGAACTTTAACATTGTTATCTTGAAGGACCTCTCTTCCAGCTCTCTGAGCCTACGAGTTATTTCTTCTATCTTTTGAGTATTCTCGACTGCATCTCTCTTCTTCTTCCGATTAATGGAACACCGCCATCTTCGCTTATTCAGAGGCTTTTGATCGATATCTCCTGATTGATCTGTCACATTTCTAATTCTCAAACATTTACTTTTAGTACGTTTCCATTTGGGAATGATGGGATCACTCGGATCAGAATCGGTGCGGGTGTCACTACTACTGACATTGGCGTTTAATTCGAGAGGTTCTGAGATTTCATGTCCTAATTCCGGCTCTACTTCCAGGTCGCTGAGATCTGGTGAAACTGATCCATTATTTATTCTCCGACCGGCCATAGCTATTTCAATAAAAATTGTGTCATTGTCAGTGTTTTTATAATAAATCAGTCGACATAGAGCCTACAGGGAATCCCAGGTAAATCTCTCAGTGAAATATGAACTGAGATCCACACACACGTAATCACTAGCCAAATACGGTATACGATAAATCAATAACATTTTTCCACTTTCCATAATCGCTATCATTAAAAAAGGATTGTATAACAATTATAACGTTTGTTATCCCCGCCTGGAAAGGTTCAGTAATATGCCTTTAGTCATCACCAATTAATGAGGCAATGCACACTCGCAATACGAAACTAAATGCAGTGTAAACAATTTAATTGTGGGTTGTGGTGGGACTGTCCTAAATATCATAATTTGTACAGTTGCTATGGAGATGGTTAGGAATATTTATGGAGATAGACAGTGAAGCAATCCACCTGTTAAAATGCATTTCCACCTACTCCCCTACTCCAGGTGGATAGACTGATTGGACTATGCAAATTTTCAGACCAATGGAATGTAAATTAAAACACTAACAAACACCAGTATGTATCGTGATGTCAACTGCAAAGGTAATAAGGCTTGCAAGTAAAAATTACACCACAAAAATAAAGAATTGATTCGTGTACCACAACACATGCATACGGACAATTCTTCAAGTTAAGGTGGGACCGGAAAGAACCACTGAGAGAGTAGCTAACACATTGAACTCGTTTTGAATGTGGAATTAATAAATGATATCATTGAAATAGCAAACTGAATTAAGTGATTTAGTAGCAGCTTACGACACTCAAACTTACAAACAACACCTACACGCTAAGAAACAAAATATCGCTAAGTTAAGGAAGGAAGAAAACGTGTAAGTGATTGTGTATTATTATTAATCAGCAGGTAGTCTGCTTGTGCTAATAGAACTCGTCTTCACTGGTTTCAGAGTAGGAGTAGCCATCCTTGCTGGGAATGCAATCATCTAAGATAGAGAAATCCTACAGGAAAACAGCATTAAACAATTCCATTAACCAATCTAATTTAATTCCAGCTAGAGTTCGAATCTTGCTGATGGATCATTAGAAATCCTACCTCATCCCAAGTAGCTAGGCTCGCTAGACGTTTGTTGAGTTTTTTCTCAGCTGCAAGCTCCGAAGGTCCGAATGCGTACCTGGGCGGGTATTTGGGCATTCTCTTCCTCTCTTTCGAGGTTACGGGAGGAGAGTAGTGCTCCTTGTTGAGCTGCTCAAAGATTTCCTATGAGAGACTAGTAAAAATCGACATAGGTATAGTAGCCAGTTTTGAATTTCAATAGTAAACAACGTATGTCTAATAGAATTGAAGTTACGTATACTTAAAGTCCGGATAGATTCAGAAATATTTTCAACTGCACAGAATGTCGAGCCCTATTGCTGGGACAATCATACAGCATTGTACAACGCTGTTAGATATTATTAGAAGACCTGTAACTTAGGATGCCTTGTTCCTAGTTCAATTTATGATAGGTATTACATTTCACACCTAGCCAGAGGCTGAGAAGCGGTCCGTGTGAACACTCTCGAGTCTCCAGGAACAGGAATCTTATGGATATTAAACATAAAGTTACATATCTATGCAGTTTATCATAATAGACAGCAACATCGATCTTAGACAGAAATTTCAAATTTAGGCATGGCAATAAATTTTAGATAGATCCCGGTTAAACGCCTGATACTACTTAAGATTAGTTTTCAAAGTGAGTTTAGAGGAGTGATATGGGGACTCTATGGGTTTTAGTAGCAAAACATAATTATACTGTTAATGGGTTCCCGGATAAATTATAATGTATCACTTGGTTGAAAAAAAGTAAGACATTATAGCGAGTTGATTATATCAAATATGCTCAATCTCCACGCAATGAGCAACTATCTGACACCTGATTGGATTTAGCAAGAATAGTTGACGATTTGCATGACGGTGAAGAATCTCGTTTTAAAATAATAAGATATGAACGATTAATATTTCTCACATTATATCTCGCGAGGGAGGTTTTAGCGTTTTAGTTCAATTGTGAACGGCGCAGAGGTACAGACTGGATATTTCACAAAGTGGTGATTTACCATGCTCACTGATATGAAACTAGTTGTGAAAAACCTAACAACTGACATCACACACAAGTGCACTTATATCCCTTAATTAAGCTAAGACATTTTGATACTAATAACAAAGCTGTCTGTTTTTGTTTACATCAAATGAGAAAAGTAAACAAATGAATCTAGTTTGCAAGAAAACGGGGTTAAATTACGAATGAATTATATTGCACAATTATACCACACACTCGTACGTACATCCCCAAAGCGACTTAAAACGAGTTAGCTAGAAACAATTTATTTACACAATCAGACTCATCACTGAATAATTCATTACAATTCAACACTGCGAGGTTACACACATAGCATCATCAGGTCATTATTACAGCGTGCATTACAACATAACATTGACATTGGTTATATTGGACCGGTTAGGAAGTCGTATATGTTATAAGGGTCATAGGGATCAGATGGGTCATAGGAACTCAAATGGTGGTGGTGATGGTGGGGGAATGGCGACTCTAAGGGGTCTAGGTAATCGAATGGATCGTAGGAGTGGTGACGGGATTTTCTAGTTTGGGAGGAGGGAAGTGGGATGACCTTTTTGATCTCTTTAAAAGCTTTGTTCGCTTTCTTCAGTTCTTTCTCTGCGTTTTCTCTCTTATCTCTCTCTCCTTTGTGTTGAGTCTTAGCTTTGCGGAGCTAGAAAATGAAATAATAATAAAAAGGTACAAATCATACTTCAGAGCCAGAACGCACCTGATCCTGCAGATCCGTGACCCTATCATCCAGCAGCCTGTACTCGTTGATGTGCTTCTTCTCCTTGTCCTTCATCTCCCGTACAGTGATGGCCAGGTCCCGGATCTGCTCCTTGGCCGCTAGCTCGTCATTCACGTCCTCTTCGTAGAGCTTCTCTAGAGTGTTCAGCCGCTTCGTCAGCTTCGTCTTCTCGTTGTCCAGGTCTTCGCAAGAGCGGTTTAAACTCTACAAAACAGCACCACCAAATGTTAGAATATGGAATTATAACGTATCCAGCGTTCTTAGATAAACCAAGTTAAAGTACTTCTTTTTCTTGAGTGAGGATAGCATTCGATGATTTCAGTTTTCTGATCAGCTGTTCAGTGGCACTGTCGTTTTCGTTCAAATCCGCGTCAAGTTTCGCGATCTGTCTCTCTAACGCATCTTTCTCTCCTTCCACCTTCTTGATCTGATCAGTCAGAGATTTTCTCATGTTCTTGTATTCCTCTGACCACTCATGGTTAACTTTGTACAACTAAACACATTGAATAGGCAAGATAGGGTAAGATGATATTTTGAAGTGAAGAAGATTAGTATTTACCTCATCATTCTTTTCCTCCAACCCCTGAACTTGGTTCCTGTAGTTAGTTATTTCTTCTTGCATGGTGGCGATGTCTCCCGCAGCATCTGCTCCCATCCCTCTGCCACCTCCCGTGCGTCTTAGCAGCGCATTCTCCTGCTCCAATCCTAAGCAATCAAGTGTTTTCAAAGACAGAGGATTCCGAATTACATATTTCCGAAACTACGAGTATGTAGTCATTATTTGTTTTGCTGTGCCTGAGGGATATAAAGTGTTGCTAGCCGCGTACGCAAGCGCGCGCGCTTGTATTTATATAACATACATACGAGTATATACAATGGCAAATCTTTTTAAATTTAGATTGGCTATCATATAAATCCTTACAACATTATTAAATAATGAAATTCATTTTTATCACATGTGGATAGGAAGTATATTATTATCAGAATCACGATTTAAGAACCAATGCGTTTGTTTGTGTTTGTACAAAGAACATTTTCAATTTAGAAACTTGAAATGAGTAATTGTCTAATTTAAGTATATTCTAAACTAAGACTTTGTGTGAAAACTAACTCCGAAAGTTCTGTAGCATAATTCCAATGTGTCTTTTCACCCCATCTGCTACTCTCTGCTCTTCCTCAGACCCTACCAGCTTTTGGATTTCATTTTCAAGATCAATAGGATTCATCGGATCCATCTCTCTCTTCTCCTTCAAACGTAAAATACGATAAGTGTGAACTGGCCATGATTAAACGTGTCAACTTATATAATAGTTAATGTATGACATTTGAAGCCTATTATAGAATAGATATAAGTATGGAAGCTTGGAAATACATTCCTTTACGCCAATATAACTGATACAATTGCTTCAGCTCAGAATTACATTTCTGAGGGTGAATGGCATTACTACTACAATGTTTCATGACTCTGATAACCAAGCATTTTAGTTTGTACTATACTATGCAAGCGGCCAACTTCTGAAGTGAGTGCCTCCGTTTTTAAAAAAATATATTTATTTTGTAGTGCATGATGTAAATAATTCCACTGTTGTTATATAACAGTTTAGAGCAAAGGCTGCGTAGCGCCTTATATACGTAGTAATAACCAAATATGCAATCATTCATCATCTGACAAATAATTGCTAAATCTTATATATTAAAACGCTAGGATTTTTTTTTCTGTTTGTCCGAATTGATTGAAGAATTGGCAAGTCGTAGAGATATGAAAATTGGCATGTAGGTGTCAAATGATATGACCACGATTAAGTTCTAAGATCTAAACTAAATTTTCATACCTTTGCAAAAAAAAATGGAAAACAAATTTTCACACCTTTTCTATACAAAATAAATGGCAACATTATCACAATAGAAATTATTGTACGACAAAGGTTCGTGAGGCCGTGAGCCCAGTGGCTGTGATGCCTAATCAGGTGTACAGCGTACGGTTAGGAGGCCGGGGGACGCTGTAGAACCATGGAAACTGAAAACTTTTGTTATATAATATTATCATATACAAGCGTGCTTCGCGCACTTGCGTAGCCCGGCTAGCGAACACTTCGCGTTCGCAGAGTCGCCATGTGGATGCCAGGGAATATAATCAAATTCAGAATGCCACAGCCCACTGGTGGGCTTGATTGAAAATATTAAGCCACTATACCTGATCTCTGCATATGATCGAAAAGAGTAAACTAAAATGCCTGATCTCTGACTAATGCCACAGGACGCCCACTGGTTGGCTGGATCGAAAAGAACAACCCAAAATGCCCGATCTCTGCAGAATGCCACAGGACCCCCACTCCTGGATATTTTCACAAAGTATTAGCTAAATTGACACAGGACGCCACTAGTGGACATATTCGAAATGGCTTAGCAAAATGCTTTATATTAACCTCATTCCATCAATGATACGCTTCAACTATCAGACTAATTTGCTTTGTCTTAATTCGTACTAATAAATAATTTAGAATTTTCGAATTGTATAATGTAATACTAGGTTACGTACCTCTAATGGTGAGAAAGTTAAGTGGCTAGTCACTCTTGGCTGCAAGTACGGGTATTTCGTTGGTTCTGTGTATATAGGAGTATCCTGTTTCTTGTCTGGATTTGCTTCAAACACTGAATCTGGAGTGAAATGATCTGGTTCTGGAGTAGTTTGGGATTCCTTCTGCTCTCTCAACTAATTAATAGAGAATCAGTGAAAACTTATATAAATGTGACAAATAGTTAATGTAGCTACGTTTGTTCTCGACAGGAATGTGATGGAGGAGGTTATTGATTCCTTTGCAATAATGTATTAACAACACTAGTGATAATTTGGCTCAAATGGAATGGATAATTCCCAAAATTAAATTCTAATGGTATTTAATTAAAACAGTTATAATATATCGATGTAATAAGAGCCAGGGTAGTGTATAGAGATATCCGTTGACCATATAAGGATATTGCCACGTCCGGCATGGCTAATAATATGCGTGATTTAGCATTGTTTCATTTAGATAAGAGATAATATCACAACAATTGACATTAATTATTAATATTTGTTAATAAATTAACTAAAGGAGAACAGTTCGATTGGCATCAACTCTAGCCCTCCCAGGCGTATATTCAATTTATCTAGAATCGTTCTGGGACTTTGTCAAGCGGAATGGAAATGAGTAGAACCTCATTCTCAGTCCGTGAGGACAAGAGGTCTTCTGAATCCGAGAAATCTGAATCATCGGAGGAGAATTGGATTGGACTCGAGCCACTGCCTCCAGAACAAGAGCTCTCTAAATCCGAGCAGACCTCACTTTGCACTCCTTTCTGGAAGGGGATACTCACGACTAATTCTAGCTCTCCGGAGTCCCGGGGAATAGGAGAAGCTGTGGCATCTCTCTCCGGTGCAGACTTAACAGCGTATGGCCCGTATACCGAGATGTCCAGCTCGATAGGGGGCAGTGGGAGTATGTACTCTGGCCAGAACGAGTTCTTGGCGAGGTGCACCAGCTTGTTGAGGCGGGACAGAATGAATCGGGAACTGGGCCAGCTGGGAGGAAGTCTCTGCGCTAGCTTCTTGCCAGGTGGCGCCACTTGTTGAGTCGTGGGGATTGTTTGAGAGAATGAGAGCTCCGTATCTGAGTAGATCTTCAAGTCGCTACAAGTCAGTCCATGCTTAACCACGCCTCTTAACAGATCCAAGTCATGGGTAGGGTTGCGCCACCACGAGGGGACATCTGAGCCCTCTGACACCTGCAGTCTATCCGCGATATTCTCGTCTGCTAGCACCTCTCGAATGAGGGAGAGCAGCTGGAGTCGCTTGATGAATCTGCGAGCTTTGCCTTCTGACACAGGGACCACGCCCCCGTCAGTGGGTGGGGACCCCATGGAGACGGAGTAACACATCGAGACGTACTTTTTGTAAAATTTTTCAATCTCCTCGTCACTCTTCTTCAGCCTTGCAGCCTCTCTCACTCTGCTCCAATTGTGAGAGTCGGTGCCAGGACCAAACACAACTCCGTGCGAGTAGACAGCTCGAGAGAAGCTCTGTTCCTCTCTGTGCGTCCAGCCTGAGCGGGAGTGGACGGGTTGGGTCGATCCCCTCGCTCTCTGTCGCTTCTCCCGTTTCTTATCCCGGAGCGCTTTCTTCTCAGAGCGGAGGACGGTTTTCTTGAGGTTGCGGTCAGACTCGGTGACTATCTTCTTCAGTCTGTTGTTCAGCTCTGCGGGGGACGGCCATTCCCTCGCGGGGTGTGAGTTGTTGGCCTCCACTTCACACGTGTCCATACAGCTCTCATCCAACTCTGTCGCCCCCTCTGACACCTGTCTGTTCGTCCCGTTCCTCTCTTCAGAAGGGGAGCAGAACTGGAGACAGGCGTCCTCAGATATGAGTGAGTAGTTTTCGTATCCGTGCTTAATCGTACCCAGAATCAGCGCCTTGTCAGCTGTCCGGTCCCACCAGAACACGGGGACGTTGTCAATCTCAGGAATGTGCGCGTCGAACTGCTCAACACTCAGTTCTCCCGCCATCAGTCTCTCGTACTTCTCAGCTGTGAGGTAGCCGCGGATGTGGTACAGCACACGCACTCTCTGGAGCACCCGCCCGCTCACACGCTGGAGGTGTCGCTTGTATGCAGAATCGGAGAAGAGAGTGTCGGGGGGCTGTGCCAACATCTGCTCGTGATCCTCCCGGCTGAACTGAGTCAGGGAGTCGCACATAGACTGGGATGGGTCAGGAAGCAGGAGGGAATGAATGGTGGACTTCACTTTGTCGTCTCCTCTGAAGTGATGCAGGCTGAAGACTAGAATCTGTCTACAGATGAGTTCGAGGTCCCGCGGCTTGAAGGAGAGTTTCAGATCTGTGTTCTCTAGCATCATGCTCCATCGCCCCCAGCCGTACGTCATCAGGGCGGACTCGATCTTCATGCACACGCCCCGGAACAGCGGGCACTGTGGGTCCGTCTCTGTCGGCTGAGTCTCCTCCTCGTCCACTTCTGACGAGCTGTTGGAAGGCATGGCCGCAGCGTCAAAGGACGGGTCTTGGCTCTCGAACCGCTTCGTCTGTTTCCGCTCCCTCGGTTCGTGGAGGATGAGCGCTTCCGTGTTGTTCTCCAGCTTCGCGAGGTCGATCTCAGCTTTCAGCGCCCATTTCTGCCAGAACTCAGGATCATCCATCGAAATCTCAGAGTCCCCCTCGCTGGAAGCGAAGCTGGCCTTGGCGAAAGTGGAGTTCTTCTGTCCGATGGTGTCGATAGTGACCACCTGCGTCCTCCGCTCCAGGATGACCTCAATGTCTTCGTCGCAGAACCGCGAGGAGTCGTCCTCGTCCAGGAGAGCCCCGTACGCGCCCCTCTTCAGCAGCTCCTCCACCTCCAGCTTGCTGAGGTGTCCGCTGGGCTCCCTCTGGCCGTTATTGACGGACTGCAGCACGGCCTTGTCGAGGCCCAGCTTCATGCTGGCCTTGTCGAACATCTGCCGCTCGTAGGAGTTCCGCGTGATGAGCCGGTACACCTTCACGGCTTTGTCCTGTCCAATCCGGTGGCAGCGGGCCTGCGCTTGCAGGTCGTTCTGCGGGTTCCAGTCTGAGTCGTAGATGATGACGGTGTCCGCAGCCGTCAGGTTGATGCCGAGCCCGCCCGCCCGCGTGCACAGGAGGAACACGAACCGGTCGGAACCGGGCTTGGAGAACCGATCGATAGCGGCCTGCCTCAGATTCCCTCGCACCTGCCCATCTATCCGCTCGTACGGGTACCGCTGCCATATAAGGTAATCCTCCAGGATGTCCAAACACTTCACCATCTGCGAGAAGATGAGCACTTTGTGCTGGCCTTCCCTCAGCTTGGGCAGCAGCTTGTCCACCAGGACCAACTTGCCGGACGCCTGCACCAGGGCCTGCCAGCTCTCCTCCCTCGGGTGGAACCGCTGCCACTCCTCAGTGATGTGCGACTCGGCCCCCTTGATGAGGAAGGGGTGGTTGCAGCACTTGCGCAGCTCCATGAACAGGTTCATGACGCTGGGCAGGGCGCGAGATGGGGTCTTGGCCATCAGAAAGGAGAAGTTCCGCTCCATGATGGCTCTGTAGTACTTCTTCTGGATCGAGGTCAGCTCCACCTCGATGATGGTCTCCTCTTTAGGCGCCAGACTCTTCTCCACGTCTTCCTTCAGTCTCCGCAGGACCATCGGCTTCAACACCTTCTGGAGGTCGATCACCTGCTCCTCCGTCAGTAGCTGCCCGAACTTGGCCAGGAATTCCTGGTCCGAGTCGAACCTGACCGGGTCGAGGAAGTTGAGGAGGGACCAGAGTTCCTCCACCGAGTTCTGGAGGGGGGTGCCAGTCAGGAGGATCTTGTGTTCCATCTCAAACGATTTCAGGTGAGAGGTAAGTTTGGCGCGGGTGTTTTTCAAGCGATGCGCCTCATCAATGACGGTCACTCGCCACGGAACGTTGATGAGCTCCCCGCCCTCTATCATGACAGCCTCGTAGGTGGTGATAACCGCGTTGAACTTGTAGCAGTGCCTCTTCTCCCCGAAGGACTTGTAGTAGAACTCGTACGCCTCGATGAGTCGACGGCTGGCGGCAGTGCCGTGGTAGACGATGGCGTTCATATGGGTCCAATTCTGGAACTCCCGGTACCAGTTCTGAATGGTGGACAGCGGCGCTATGATGAGGAAGGGGCCTTTGATCCCGTACTCCACCACGGCGTTGAGGAATGCAATCGTCTGAATGGTCTTGCCGAGTCCCATCTCGTCTGCGAGGATGCAGTTCTTGCGAGAGAACCACTTCATCATGAGCCAATTCACTCCCACCTGCTGGTACCCCCGGAGCAAGTTCTTGTTCCGGTACTCCTTGCTGGTGGCGGAGACCGGCACTTCGGAGGAGGGCCGGGGCTTGTGGGAGAGAGAGGAGAGGAGGGGCGGCTTGTTGATCACCTCGTACTGCCGGAATTTGTCTTCGTCTGGGATGTTCTGCTTCAGCTCCCACGTGACGTCCTCGTAGGCGAGGGAGCACCACTTCACCAGGCAGTAGGCGCTCAGGGTGCCGTTGGTCTCGCGCACCCGCTCCGTGTCCAGGATCCGGTCCACCTGGATGTAGTCCGGATTGAACGGCTCCTCCTCGAGCAGGGACAGCCCCGTCTGCTGCTTCTGTCGGTACCGATTTATCTTCTGCATGGCGCGTTTGTCCACTTGGTTCAGCTGGGAGAGAGTGGACCATTTCGCGTGCAGATATGAGTAACCTTTGAACTTGACGAAGAACTGTTCGCTCTCCTCATTCTCCTCGTTATCCATGGTCCGGGTGGCCAACACCTTGTCAATGACGTGCTCCTCATCGCTGGACCACTGCTGGAGCGTGTCGTCGGAGCTGAGCATCAAGGTGGGGCGGCGTTTGTAGACCTCGGATGGGCGTGGGAGGTCGAGTACTTGCGTCTTCTTGGACCTGCGCGCCTCATCTTCAGACCCGTCATCGCTCAGATTCAGGTCCACTTCGTACCGGTACTTCTGCTTCTTCCCGATGTTCCGGTCAGACCTGCGGCACAGCATCAGGTTCGTGTCCTCGTCCGTGTCGGTCGAGCCGCTGGGACTCTCCGTGAACTTCCTCTTTAGCGCCTTCTTCTTCTGCGCGAGGTGAGAGAGCGCGGCGATCTGCCCCCTCCCTCTCCCCCTGCCCCCCCTGGGGAACAGCCGGCTGCCTCCTGTCAGGGTGGGGCTGGGCCGGTGCTGGAACTGGGAGTAGAAGTTGGGCCGTTTAATTTCCGGCCTGCTGGTGTTTAGAAGGGGGCGCGGGGGGATCTGCCCCCGAGCAGCTGTGAACATGGTGGTCCTGGCGGGGGAGGGGGGGAGGGTGCGAGTCGGGTTGAGCTGCAAGAGGCGCTGCAGCATGAGGGAGGTGGTGGGGACGGCGGGAGCGTAGGCCAGGCGGAATGCAGGGATCGCCGCGCTCAGGGACGTGTTGTCCTGTCGGTGGGGCCTGGCCTTCAGGCTGGGCGACGGAGTGGCCGGGGAGTAGCAGTGGTCTCTGATAATGCTCTTGTTTCCTGGAGAGCTGGCTCCGTCTTCAGAGTCCCCTTCAGAGTCTGAAGCGGACTCTCCATCCGTGGAGACCGCAAGCCTGGGCAGGGTGCGGGTAGAGAAGGCAGGAGTGTCTGTGTGGGTAGGTGTGCTGCATGTTGTGAGTCGTGGCGGAGAACTGTTATTGTGCCCATTATTCGAGTTAGACTCCATCGTCTTGTGAATCCATGGTCTACGGACGGCAGTATCTGCGGGTGCTAGCTCAGAGTTCTGCGAGTGTGCGTCCAGTAGAGAGGTGTTAGGAGAATGAAGGGTCGAGCTGTGGGTGTGTTGTGTCGTGTGGGAAGGGGAATGGTTGTTTGAAGTGACATCCTCTGACATACTACGGAATTCGAAGAGCTAGGCCTAATTCAACGAACAGTTGTATCAATTCCTATACTCTAATAAGAATTTAGTGGTTTAGCATTTGATGAATCATTGAAATAATGGCTTTACTTGTAATTCTATTATTAAGATTAAATTAGAGGGGACAGGCAAGTCAGGCCATGTTCTGACCGCTCTTGTGCTGTGTAATACTAAAGCCTAGAGCCTGTCACTACGGTGATGTAAGGCCATGGAATTAACAATTTACAACTGCCTTCGTCCCCATTGTCAATCGATATAAGGAATGTGATTACAGTTTAATTAGAATACAGACGTTAAGCATTTAGACCGAAATTCCTCGTATACTAATACGTGCTTTATGGATACATACTTATGTATTCGATCTCGAATGTCGATCTGATTTTTTACAGCTTTTAAAGGTACTAAAAAGATGCATCAATTGCATGGATCTTAGAAGAGAATCTGTAATTTCAAAAATACATATTGGCACGTAGATAAAAAAGTGGAGTCAGAAACGATGTCTGATTACAAGTGTCTCCTGAATTATCAGAGGTGTATCCAGTACAAATGATTCAGAAGAAAATTGAAATCTCCTTTCACTAGAATTATGATAAATCTCTCAAAGCGCCTTTTAAGATATATTTATGTATAATGAATCCTAATTTATTAGGGTCGAAATAACTTCGCAAATATCTCCCTGGTGATCTGGTACAAATGGTTCAGAGGTTCCCTATCACCTAAATTACACAGCACTTTTAGGATTAGATTAGTAAACAATTTTAAAACAATTTTAAAATAATTAAATAATAAAACAGATGTCTAGATTAGGTTTCGAATATAAAGCTCTATGACAAATAAATTGTTTCTGTTGTCTACATTCACTCTGCAATATGTCTTGGTATAAAATAAAACTAATTTTAAAATATGTAGGGGTAGTTTTCAAAAGGGTGTGTTATTTTGTAGACAAGCGAAAGTATGTGATGTCGCCCGATGGTACTTAGCTGGACAATAGAGGTGTGAAGAGTAGCTTCCATTAAGAGAATATTTGTTTAGTTTAATGTAATTCCAAATGGAAGCAGAGAACATCTGGAACTACGTACAAGTACTTGAGACGAAATATTCATTGTCTATGTGATATATCATTATATTAAGGATGAATTCATTCGCTATTGATATACAGTGTAATTCGCTTATTAGCAATTCGAGTTTTGCTCATAAAATGGTTGCTAATTGCTAATAAGGGAACAGAATTAATACAAAATCTTCACCTGGGACCTGAAGATTGGTTGCTAATAGAGCAATATTGCTAATAAGCAAATTCCACTACTAATTAGGCGTTCTGATTTCTAAAGGTACGTAATGATATGACGAGACTATTACTATAATGGTCTCAATCATTCTCTCTGATTAAGTTCTTCTTCCTTGTTGCTCCTAATCATAGCATAAATTCTACGTATGTACGTACGATGTATCGCAATTGTATGTATGTATTTAAATTTAATTATAAAATAGACAAGATACTATATAAACATTCTCTAAGCACGAGACAACCCAAATAAATTCCTAATTCGTGCATCACTTCATTTGTTTAATTAATTTAGTACTTAAACTGTGTACTAAAAACAGATACAGTACTAATTCTTGGGTTTCATTTTTTTCCAAGAAAGAAATGCCATCGATAAAACTACAAGGAAGATGGCTTCAAGAACAATTCCCATCATGAGCGGACGCTGCACATTAGCTCCTGCCCACAAAGGGCCCATTATCGCCCCAAAGCAGAGAAAGGATCGTCTAATCCCCTGTGACACCCCCTGAACCTCGTGTGGGACAAGTTTCGAAAATAGAGATGAACCTCCGACGAAGTGAAAGGGAAGAAAAATTATTACACTCGTGGAGACTCCAAACACTTTGAGAAGGTTCAAGTTTCCCTCGTGAGTGCCCATCCTTGCAGGCTGGATAGCAGGCAGCAATACCAGCAGTAGAATGTAGGCCAGCGTATTTCCCACCACTCCTATCACCAGCAGCCACCTATCTCCGATGTATTGACTTAGAATGCTGACGAACAGGTAGGAAATCAGAGCTTCACAGGCACACGTGATGTAGAATATACTGAGGTAGCCCTCGTCCCAATATAAGTATTTCTCCGTCCATGGCACTATAAACGTTTCGATGCAGGTCTGATTGAACATAGTCACAAAAGTTAGAGTTAGCAGTAGAATGACCTCCTCTCGGAATAAGGTCCGCGCGAGAGTTTTCCAAGAGAAATAGACCTGAATGCCATGCCTACTCAATTCACTCACACTCCTACTCCTCGAGGAGAACAGTTCATTCTGGAAGCTTCTGGATATTGTTAGAGGCTTCTCTTCATTGATGAGAGGCGAAGCTTCGGAGATGTGTTTCGCCCTGGTTAGATTGTGACTGTCGATTGGCTCTGGAATAGATGAAAATGGATGAGGAGTAGATTTTACGACTATTAAAAAGGCAAGTAAAAGCACTGCCCACAGACATACCATGACTGCCCCTGGCACTGAGAGTGCGTCTATTAAGAAGGGACCAATATAGAAATGCAGATACTGCAAGAAGAAGTTAAAGCCAGGCCCGATCAACAGGCCGAGTTGAAAGCAGGAGAAGAAGAGGGAAAACATCCGGGTCTGATTCTCCTTCGGGATCGTCCAGGAGAGTTCGCTGATGAGGATAGCCCCAGCCGAGGCGCCGATTCCGTTTATAAACCTGGCAGCCAGTATGGAGTAGGACGAGAATCCCATGGAATATAGGCAGTTCCCTCCAATCTCGAAGAGCAGTGAGAAACATGTTATAAACTTGAGCGCATGTGTCTTATCGTACCAGTACCCGAATATTGGGCCGAAGAGCAAGCGAGCGACGCTAAAGATAGAAAGAGTGAGCCCGTAGAAGGAGTGAGACGCTCCATATCGAGCGAGGTAGTTCCAGAGGGTCGGGATAACCACTGCGTACTCAACGCCGCTAAGGAAGTTGTAGCCGCAGAAAATGAGAAATGTCAATGCTTGGCGAATCTTGGACAAATTGCAACGCATGATTTAAGAACTCCACTCGGCCTCCTGCTAATGTATACATATAGTATGAGGAGTTGGCCTATTATCTCCTCGAGGTACAATTATAATTACTCCATTCTTTCGTATGAGTCACATGTGAATGACCTCTGAAGCTGAAATTTAATTAGTTTACTCATAACAGATACAAAATAGCTTTCTAACTCTACGTACTGTTACGACTCATTTTTACACAATTAAACTATCTGTCCAAATGTTCTTATTCTAGATTCAAAGAATTGTACAATATCATAGCAGAGTCTAGTGTAAATACCTGTGTACTATGCTGTTTCTAATCACACTACTACTACAAACTAGATTCTAGATTCTCTAAACAGTGTAACCAATTATCTTAGAAAGACATGAAGATAATGCAAGGGAAATTATAGTTCGTAATAGACTTTGAAAAAAATTAGAGTAAATTTATTCATAATTTAGAACAGGATGTACCAGTGGGCTGCTTAACGATCAATTAGCACGTGATACACGTAGAGTGTTGTAATATCCTCTCACAATCCTGAATTGTTATCTAAGTGCATGAGGACAACAATTAAATGCAATATATAGGTTATATGCACATATCTACGTATACAACAGAGTTGTCCTCTGATCCCACCCAGATGGAGTGCTATAAATAGCACGCTGATCATCTGACCTCTCACAGAGACACAGACAGGATAGAACAGACTAGGGACACGTATCACCGAGTTATGTCTGTGTACCTTGTAAATAGAAAATTTCCCTCAACTACGAAATACGTAGGTCAGACCGAAAGTTTTTAGACTCAAGCACTAAAGGTTATCAGAATTAGCTATAATTTTCACAGTTCTTCAAAGTACTCCCCATCACAATCTATGCAAAGTTTAATTCGCCAGAACCACTTTTAAAGCACTCTTTCCATTGTTCTTGGGGGCTGTCTAAAATCGCCGAATTGTAGGCCGAGGTCGCAGCCTTTGGGCTACTATAAGTCACTCCTCGGATCTGTTTTTTGACTTCTGGAAACACAAAAAAGTAGCAGGGCACAAGATCACCCGGAACGATCTTACTTAGAGCTTTCGACTCTCCAGATCTGAATTTGTGAAGCATAAACTTGCACCATTCCACTCTTGTCTATTTGCTCATCAGAAAGCCTATGAGGGATCCAACGGGCTGATACCTTCCTGACACCTCCATGGATAATCATGAAGGATGGTTGTAATCGCATTCCTTCCAATCCGGAGTTCCTCCATTATCCCTTCATAGGTGATCCGCCGACCTAACTTAATGATTTTCTTCACTTTGGCGAGGTTATCGGGTATTACCGCCGTCGCGGGACGTCCAAGGCGGTCTTCATCGGACAATGGCGTTCTTCCCCTCCGAAACTCAGCAAACCAGTTGAAAACTGTTGCGAGGGATGGACCTTGATCTCCAAAAACAGAATTAAGTTGAGTGAGTGACTATGAAGAACTCAAATCTCTCAAAAAATCGTAATAAATCATGGCTCTGAAATCACGCCGCTCCAACCATCAAAAAATAAAAATAATGCTGAATGTCAAGGTAAGGATGACGCTATATTTTGAAGAATTATTGTGTTAGCCACTTGAAATTCAACAATGCGTTACTGAACAAAGCAATATGGTTTGATTGAAATTTCATAACAATCGCTGAATGAGAAGTATGCTAGTCTAAAAACTTTCGGTCTGACCCTCGTACGCACTTACGGAGAGGTTCTATGAAGCATTTAGATAAGATTAAAGGTTTGCAGGGCGTGGTGTGTGGTCTAGACTCTAGAGCGTTATACATTGTATTATATGTGTTACTCACTTCTAGTGGGGGCGCGGAGGGTCGAGTGGTCCTGTATCTTGCTAACTCTCCGGGATGGCCGAGATCTGGCGGTTTCTGTTTCTGAATAGAATGTGCTCTTTCTCTTGATTGGCTGAACTGCTGCCTGTGACTGGGCCTATCTTCAGACGGGAAGAATACTCGGCTTCCTTTCCTGCTTGCGACGGAACGAGGGGCAGGCTGTGGGAGAGGTGTAGTGGTCTGTCTGCTGCTTGTTCTCTTGTGTTGAGATCTACTCGGCGCTGTTGAGTTGTTGCCCATGAGAGAGCATTGCACTGAACTAACACTTCATTACTTATGCTTCCTATATCGGCCCTTTAAAACTAACTATTTCCTGCGGTTATTCATACTTTGGCCTAACATAACGAATCCTAACATCTTCAAGGTTAATTTTTAATAAATAAGTGATATATCCAGTCCAGTTAAATAAAGCACACAACGATATCTATAGTTTCCCATGCGTTACTAACTTCTGTAATTCAGCAACAATTTCTTTGTCAAATCTATGCGCTTTCGAGTAAAGTTTTTCTGGAGTCAACCCTACAAAATCTCCTTCTGCCTTAGCAATACTGCGGTGCAGACATCTCGCTAGAACGAACAGACCAAGAGCCAGGCCGGAGCTGGCTAGATGAGGCCTGAACTTAAGCTTGCACGCTTCTTCCATCACTTCTTCTTTACTCTCATACCTATAATGATAATGAAATAAGACATATGCGAAGGATTATTAGCTACAATCTTATATATTAAAACTCAATGATTTTTTGTTTGTGCAAGTTGATTGAGGAACTGGGAGGTGCTAGAAATGTGAAATTTGGCACACAGGTAAATAATAATCAGTCTACAAGGGAGTTCGAAGATCTAAGCGAAATCTTCACACCTCACGAGATAGGTAACAAATTGTGCTGACCAATCGAATTCGATAATTTTATAATGCAAATACATTGGGAGCTAAATAGCAGTGACTTACATTTAATACATACAATCGAAAGGACTATTTGTGATTGAAATTCGTTGGTTCAAGTGAGAACCAATCAATCATCAGGCTTTTTTAATGAAATCATAAGATTTGATTTAACTTAAATAATCAAATACAGCTATTTTTTAGTCTATTATTTGAGTGTTAAAAGTTGTTTTGGAATCAAAGCTATAACTCGAGTTATAACTGATCGTAATTTTGATTTATTATGGTGGAAAATTTGCATTATAATCGTAATGTTGATCATGGTGGGAAAGAAGCGCGCTTGTATTGTAAGGAAATAAAACTGGAAATTTGATGCTACAGTCTACCTGAGTGGACTCACTTCAAAAGAGCTAGAGCATTCTCTTTAGTCTTCTTATAAAACTGATTGCGATAGTAGGCATAGACCAGCTGTCCCTTAGCATACACACTGCCCTGTTCAGCAGCGCTCTCGAGACACCTGAAGGCCTGGCTGAGGTCCCGAGCAGAGCCCTGTCCCTCTGTTAAAAACACGCCCAGTACTGACAGTGACTCAACTGATCCGTTCCTAGCAGCCCGTCTGTGCCAATGGAATGCTTTCTTTATATCTAAGGTATCAGGTCGCGTGTAGAAGAAACCTAACATGTTCATTGCTTCGGTGTTTCTTGCCTGAGCAGCTTGTTCCCAATACTCAGCAGCTCTGCAAGAAATTAAGTAAGTAACCATGGATAGTTTGTCTTACAACATCACTAGGATGGTAAACTGTCAATTTACCATCTACTACTACTACTGTACTACATTACATTAATAGCTCACTTTTTCTGATCAGGCCATACTCCGAATCCCTCGTAATATGCCTTCCCTAAGTGGAACTGTGCATTGGGTCGTAGGTGCTCAGTCGCTTTGTCATTACTGTCTGCTATTTCTCTCATCAACACAATCCCTTTTTTTGAATCCTGCCCAGTTCCTAACCCTTCAAACAGCATAACTCCGACCTGGTACTCGCTCTCCTTACTCCCTCCTTCACGGCCCTTCAGGAAGGAACTGTAAGCCTCTGAGTAGCTACCCACCTCACAGAGGTACTGCCCCATCTGGAAGTGAGCTTGTGGCAGTCCACGCTTACACAGGTGCTCAAGTTGTCCCAGCCATACTGACTCATCCAACTCAATCACTTCTCCCATGGAGTGAAGCTACCTTCTAATTATTAATATATCTGAGTATCAGTAACATATGCACACACTACCTGATCCGATTATAGACTCATATTCGTAGATGTATTCAGAGATACTTTTAATGTCTATTTTTAGTAACAGTATTTATGTCTTGGCTACTAACTTTCAGCACACCTCCTTTGAGTCGGCCTACGTTAGGAGTGAACTTGACCTTCCCCTCCTTCCACCTCCCCTTCCCTCTAACCACTCTCTTCTTGCTCTTCATCTGAAGGCCTAGTCCTAGAATTCTGTTTTCTTCCTTCTGCCTCGCTTCCTCTTGTTTCGCTGATTTCTGCTGCACCATATACTCGGGATAAGGAATGCACTTTCTTTTGGGAATCTTCCCACCTAAACTCTTGACTCTCTCTCTGATGTAACTTCGTCGCTTCTCGCCGAGCAGACTCGTCATGTTCATTCGATGGATTTCGTTCATCATTCCTTCTAGATCCTTCTTAACATCGAGCGGTGGGTTAGGTTTAATCTCCTTTCCAGTTTTCACATTTTGTTTGTGGTATTTCGTTTTAATGTCAAATAGGTTAACATTCCGTTTCGCTACACTTGACATGCTAACTAATATTTAAAACATGTGTAATGTACCTCAGCAGTTTTATATTACAGGGTACTGATTATAATACAATATCATACATATCATACAAGAAATACACAAAAAATCGTAGCTAGTTAGCTACCAATAATATTGTACAGTCTAGAGCATATATCCACGGGCACAACTATTTGAGGAAGTGATTGTAGAAGGCTAGAATGCAAAACTAAGTCTCTCCTACGTAATTTAGACATTTCCCAGTTCCATCTATTTCTTGGAGTTCGTCATTTAATACGTTCGTTTCCAGATGCGATTCAGTTTGGTCCATCAGTGCTTCCAAGGAAGTCTGCCTCGTTGCAAGGTTATCAGCGAGTTCTTGAAGCTCCACTACCTTGGCTTCCTGCTCTACAATCCTTGCTCTCAGGACTTGCAGTCGTGGATAGCTTTCATTGAGTTTCTTGAAGCGGAGAACGACAGAAAGACTCAGCTCCTGTGTATCATCAGCTAGCTTCTCTCCCTTCGTCACGAGATCCTCGGACTTGGCGCCTAATGCACTTATGTCCTGAATAGTGTCTGTGCTGTTCTGTTCAACTTGGGACAATCGCTCCTGGTTACTTGCTCGTAGTTCTAATGTTTGGTCCAGAGATGTGCTCGCGTTTTCAATTCTCTCGACTAAGGAAGGCAGCGAATTCTCTATCACGCTAAAGTCAATAATGAGTGCATCGACAATCTCGTTGAGGTTCCTGACGTCTTCCCTGAGCTTTTCCAGATCGGTCAAATTCCCAGAAACCATTTGTCTGTTCGATGTAATATTCGAATTCAAGTTCATAAGTTCTGAGTAAGCCATAGTCAGTTTGTCCTGATAATTAGTTAGGTTTGCGGTGAAGATTTGGGTCAGTTCCAAACGTTCTACTCTCTCGGTTAGATATCGTTTATTAATAAGCACTTGCTCCAGAGTTCGGTTGATAAAGACAATGATATCCAATGTCTCTGTGACAGTTAGAGTGATTGTTAGCTGTAAAATCTCAGTGGAAATAACTTCTAACTCACTAGCATTCACTTTCTGCTGCAAACATTCATCCACGTTTTGAATCCACTCCTCCACAACAGGGACTAGCGCACACACAGACTGGTTAAGCGGGACTAACATGTCGTAAATATCTTGAAATCGACCCAGCAAACTCTCGAAACTGGATTTATTCGACAACAGGTAGCTGTAAGGGCCCAGCACCTGGTTTCTAAACTCGGTTAAGTTCGTTAAATAAGACTGGAAAATATCTGCCACATTTACAATGCGTTGATATGTACCTAGGTTACATTCCTCAGCACCACCACATAGTGACGTGTTCCCCGCCACTGACACTCTATAGACTACATTCCTAAAGCGCTCTAGCGTATCTAAGTGGGTTGGGATCTCGGTAGTGTTCAATGTCAGGTATAACTGAATGCTCCGACTAATGGCGATATCAGCGTCATAAAGTGTAACCTGAGCTCTGTTCGCATCCAAGTAGAAGGAGTTACTCGCATTAACCAAGTCAGGATACAGAGAGAGAAGACTCACGTGTGATTGGTAGATAGTGTCCCGAATTAAGTTCAGAACGGGTTCTATGGCGTTGAATATTGGAAGATTTATTCGGCTTTGTGAGTCTGCGATAATGACTAAATGCTCTGTTAGCTGTACTGTATTCATTATGTTAGGTGTCAACATCCGTATATACCTGACAGACTCAGCCACTCCTTTCAGACTAGTCTGGATGGCGAGCAGAGAGTCTTTGAGTTGGCAGACATTTGAGCTGTTCGATAGTTTCTGTTTAACGATTAGTTGCTGTAGCATTGATATGTTCACCTGCAGCCTGTCTACATAGTCAAACCCATCAGTCCAATTCCGACAAGAGACTGCGAACAGCTGAAGAGCATTCAGTTCATCCGGAATGGCCTCAACCAGACTCTGATACTGGTCGTAACACACGTCACACCTCTCACAGGCTACTCCCTCCTGTGGCTCCCCTCTATACCCCACCACGCACCCCTCACAGAACTGCCCCGCGTAGGTGTCAGGACACGTGCACGTGTGTCCTGTCTCAGGCCGAGAGGCGTCGATAGCGACGCAGGAGTTGGACACTTGGAAGGGAGAGCTGGGTCCGCTGGGACACAGGCAAGGGAGACAGCCCTGGGGGGAGCTAGCATTCCCGTAGAACCCTTCTCTACACAGATGGCAGTATTTCCCTACTGTGTTGTCCTGGCAGTTGAGGCAGGTGGACTCCTCTGGGTGGCAGGTGGTGGAGTGGTTGTTGCATGAACAAGGGACACATCGGGCGAACTGGCCTCCATTATCTGGAGAACGCGTGTATCCGGGAGAGCACCTATATCACAGGATGAATCAATGGAACATTCTAGAACGTAAAACTTGATCGGTAAGAACCTACCTCTCACAGAACTGTCCAGTATGCCCGACAGGACAGACACACGACTCCACATTGCTAGCTAGCTGGGTCTCGTCTCCATTCTGCACTGAGTCCAGCAGTTCCACACTGAACAGCTCTACGAACTGGTCCGCAGTGGCTGTCTCTGCGGTCACCACCAGCTCCATCCTACTCACTCCCGCCAGCGTACGCCTGACTTCTGTCTCGGTGGCACTCAGGTAGTTGAAATCGTCGAAATCAAAACGCACGAATTCGCTCTCTGTCAGCGCTAAACTGAACTCGTAGACTCCGGGTCCGGACACGTTAGTGAGGGAGGAAAGGTCTCGAATAAGGAGACTGGACTCCTCCGAACTCGCTAACGTGAGACTAATGTGCGCAGGCTTGAAGTTGAGTCTGAGAACAAAGGACACTCTATTCGAGTAGGCGTTCCTCTTATTCCCCAGATACTCAGGTGGGAAGAGAAAGCTCGCGCTGTCAGATAAATTCAGGTAGTAGAAGAGATGCGTCTCATTCACAGAGAGGATTGGGTTGTAGCCGTACTCGACCTAATTATACGAACAATAAATGTATTACTACAAACAATTAAAACAGAGAGTTTTAATGTTCTCTTCCTTCCTTACAGAAATTCGTTTGTTATATACTATGTGTTGCAATAGCAGTTTATGGACGTGCTAGTGTACATGAAACACAGAGTCGTTTATTATAGACCCCACTCCCCAGCAGGGATTTCGTAGAGGAGAGACTTCAGATACATTGCGATCTAAATAAATATTCCTATCTTGAATCGGATCAGATGGTTAATTAGAATGTCTGCATACATGTGTGTACAGATACCGCAGGATTAGAATCGTTATTATTTATAAAACACTAATTCATTCTGCTCATACATACGTACAGTACTACTAACTTTAACCATTATCAAAATGAAAAAACAAACCTGAACATTTCTCTCAGACTCTCCTATCCATTCCTGCGAGTTGAAGTCGCTGGCTATCACCTGGAGTTCCCATCCGCTGGCCACCGAGCAGTCCTGACTGAATCCGTTACAGAAGCAGTTGAGACAGTCCCCAATAGTGGGGGAGGCCCTGGGACAGGTAGCGCACACGTCCTCGATGCTAGAGCACTGGTCACAACTCCTCCCCACAGAGAAGTCTCGACACACGCACTGCCCGCCACACCTGCTACACTGAGTGTCCGATTGTGTCCCGTTAAAGTGGCAGCTGCAGGGGAGCCCGCCATTGTTGAGATAGAGAGAGATCAGCTTCTGGGAGTAGCTGCAGCATGTGCTGCTAGACAGATCCACTTCACACCTAACAAATACCAAACCATTAACTGTAGTACTAATACCTAGCTCCAGTTAGAAGTTTGAATAAAATATTCCAATAATACGAGTTCGAGGATATTTGTATTTACTCACCTTTTAACCTGTGTGTTCTCGTCAAACCAGAATCCAGCTAAGTCCTTAGCCACTCTGTCACCTCTCCTCACAAGAGGCATCAACCTGGTGTCCACGTCATCCTGAGTGATCATCTCCACATAGTACCCCTCAACCACGCGGGAACACTTCTCCCCTTCTACTCCCTCCTTACACAGACAGGTGCCATTTTCCGGGTGGCACACTCTCGGTTGTATCGTCGCCCCGATAGCACAGCGGCAGTATCGACACCCGTACATGTCCCCCTCAAACGGACCGTAATACCCACTTCTGCAGGTCTGGCACATTATTCCGGTCGCGTACCTCTTGCAAAGACAGGCCCCGGTATCAGGGTCGCAGCCATTGGCGCCCGAACCGCAGTTGCAAGGCCTACACCCGTCGGGGTGGTCCGCAGACAGTCCGTAGAAGCCGGGCTTACACCTGTTGCACTGAGCTCCCATCACGTTAGCTTTGCATGAGCAGAAGCCGAATTGGCCGCACTGGGCCCCGAGGGAACCGTTCTGGTGGCACTGGCAGTCCTTACATATCTCAGGGTGGAACAGCCAGTCTCTGCTCAGGTAGACCGGGTTCTGGAAATATCCCGCGGCACACTTCTCACACCTGTCACCCGCTGTGTTGTGCTCGCATGAATTGCAAACCTAGCAGAGTTAGAGATCAAAGTCTATTAGACACAAACATGATTTGATTAGTTCAAAGGGAAACAATTATAAACCACAGTCATTATGTATTGTGATATTCCTGCTATATACAGCACATATACTATGATCAAGTTCTTAATTGAAAGACTTCATTACGGTATAGGATTACAAATACATTTTTGTAATTCATTCCCAATTCCTCACGATGAGTTGAGAGCTACCTCCTCCCCCTCTTAGTGGTTAGCTACCTCCAGTGAGTGATAGGAGAGTGTAACAGAGATTAAGTTAATTAGAAATGGCTGGAATGTGTGCAGATGTGGGGGCAGTAATTCAACTCTGGAGTCTGTCACTCGAGTTAATTAAACACAAATTGCATTAAACTAAGTAAGAATATTATATTGCAACTATGTTATCGTTTACTGTGCTTAGAGCAAAGGACACACAGAGTTGAGCTCAGCTAACTTCACTGATAAACAAAACAAGTTTACTGATAAACAAAACAAGTTTCCAGTAAAGTGATACGTTCGGGTCAACCGTTATTTGTAAAGAATGTTAGATCCAGAAATGTGTAGAATAAACTTTCCCAGGAAATCGAACTGAAGAATATATTTAATCGTTGGAAAACTCTCACGACTTTCTACGCTTTTTCTAGCTACGATAGACTATATAAGCCATTAAGTCATAGTACAATAATATGAGATAGAGCTGGTACCTGTGTCTCTCTGAGGATGTCGTAGTAACAGCTGGAAGAGTGCACGTTGCACTCACACTTCTGACAAAACCCAGGCACTCCCGGGTACGCAACACTCCACCTCCTCTTGTTAAACCCTCGCTCACACATCTGGCAGTGCTCTCCCCCCGTGTTGTGCACACACTCACACACCCCCGGCACCAACGCCCCCTCGTAGCCAGGGGATGGGGTGCAGGAGTCTGCGTGTCCGAAGCAGTGGCAAGCTCCCTCCACTTCGAAGCTGGAAACGCTGTAGTAGTGCAGGACGGAGGGAGTGGGTGGGAACTTGGTGAGACGGAGTCTGAGGTTGGTGAGGGTGAGGTAGGTGGGGGGGTAGGTCAAGTGCAGGGGCTCTGTCGCATAGAATGGAAGGTGTTCGTCTAGAACCAGTTGGAATCGGAGACTTCCTCCCAATTGATCCACGCCTAGGAGACATGTGTTGTAAAACAAACTCTACGCATCCCTATTCAGGCTGTTAGTTGTGTTGGCACCTGTGTACTGAGACGTACAGACTGCGTCTGAGATTTCTCCTCTCGCACTGTCCAGCTGATCTTGCATGCCAAAGTCCTCCTCACAGTCAGTCGAGTAGAACTGGAGAGGTCTCCAGCTGCCGCCGGAGTCGCTGGAAGCCTCTAGCACCGCAGCAGACGGGAGGAGAGACACGAATGTGATGTCGACACTTGACAATCTGAATTCTGTCTCGAGATCCAACTAAACAGACAGAATAAACCACGAACTAAGCACGCTAACACTAAATATATCTAACAGACCTGTATCACCACTCTCTCCTGACCGGGTAGCGACACCCAGCTGGTGTCTGATCTGCCATCATTGAGGTAAGAAGGGTCGCTGTCACAATTCACCTCTCCACCTCCAGGTGAACCTGGTCCTACCTCTTGGAAGGTTTCTCCTGGCACGCAGGAGCTGTTGACAGAGAAAACTCTCCCAGAGGCCAGGTCTCCAGTCGGCGGAGCACAGTAGTCTTCATCACAAACCCTATGTCCACGGAGTACGCTGCAAGCAAGCAAACTCAAAATCAAAACACTAATAATTCGAGACATAATGCTTCAGTGTAGTCGGGTAGCTATGATAGCATATTAATAGTGGATGTTGACATACCAATGCATACTCTACTGCACTGGGTTAGCTGGTTTAGATCTAGTTACAGGTGAGTAGGAAGCGTGGTTAGGGTTTTTTTACTTTTCCATACATTGATTTAGGAATATTTCTTGGTAATTGTTGTAAATTATGGATTGACCTCCCAATTGAAAGGAGAATTTTATGCTCAACTTTACCGCAGTTGTTCATAAATTGAAATTGAGAATGTCTCTGTAGTAGGTTGCTGTGTTAGGGATAAACGAATGAGTGAAATATTTGCGTTGAATATCTATTAAACCAAATTGCTGAGCTATCAGAGTCAGACCGTTGTTAGAGGAAGTTATAATAACCTCAGACAACCAGTCTATAATTAACTTTATTGTAGAACAAATCTTTCCATGATTTAATCAAGAGTGGTAAAAGTAATTCTAAAGGATTGCATTATTCTAAACTAAAACTGTCAGGTCCTTCCTGTCTCCATTATCTGTTCCTTGTCCTCCTCATCCTCTTCCAAGCCACGGATGTAGAGCACGTTGTTACACCGTATCAACACCTCTCCCAGCATGCCCGCCATCTTCCCAGCCACCCACTCCTCCGTGCTCGCGAGCTGTAGGTTCATGTACCCGTCGGTTGAGACGAGGTAGCCCCGGTACTCCATCCCCCACTTCAACTTGACAGCTACCGGCTTGCCGGTCAGACCCTTCAGGAAGGGTTTGGGGTTCATTGTGACAGTTGCCATGGCTAACAATTGAATTTGACAATTTTGAATCTAATAAGCGAGCATTAAACCAGTTTATGATATAAAAGTTAAAATCCTTAGTTGCACGAGATTATTTATTCAGTAAGCACAGAGCTCCACTCGTTACTCTGACACGAGTGAAGATTGTTATGCTATGTGCAGTCAACTTCGCTAATTATAATCTAACCAGTTTCCCTCAGGATTATTGGAAAGCGCGTTAATCTTGCAATTTTAAATTTATCGATAAATTTATCAATAAATTTATCAAAAACCTATATAGAAGCAATGTAACAACTAAAATTATACTTACATACATACAATATTTGGAGAAATTTGTGTAAGTGATTGGAGTATGAATACATTGGTTTATTCGGGTAAATTCCATTATTTAACAACAAAATCACGTTATTCGACAAGCTAAACGTACTAAATAGCGCTCGGCGGGAAACGCTGAATCTAACTAAAACACATTGAGTCATATCCTTTCGTGGAAATTCATTATACAATGCGAATCATTAACTTTTATGATAATGATTCACTTCCTGGAGATTTGCCTCAATTCAGCTGTTGTCCTGATTAACCTGCGAAGTCATCATACGCATAGTTAACATATCAAATTGTCAATACACATAAGTACGGAGAACAATGTTCACAAACATTTTATTAATCTCTATTATTATAACTCAATTGTTGTGTGTGTTTGCACAGATATCTGGAACAACTGACAATGCTTAAAATGTAATCAGGGAAGAGGGGTATTTTTATGAGTTGAGTGACCATTTATGTTTGAGGCGATTTTTTTACATTTTCTCCAAAATGTCACCTTTAGATGTATCCAATCAGCGTAGAGTACTGCTGCGTGAAATAAATAATGTCCTCTATGAAAAAGCCCCCCACCAGGTTTCGCTGTAATTGGGGAGGGAGACAAATTTTACGCTAGCTATCGTAAAAAAAGTGGTTGTTACAGACAGGGTCGACTGTATTCATTAATAATAACTAAACTCTGGTAAGTTCTTGCGATTCTTGAAGCAGATTATGGGATCATTCTTTTACGCAACAGTACCATGCGCTCATTAGAGAGTATAAATAGGAGACATTTCAGTGCATACTCATGATCATTCTAGGTTCACTGAAAAATCATTGGTTCATGTGAGACCAATCATTTATCTGACTTTCCTGTCATTTATACTCGTAGATGTTACGCATACGATCAAATTGAATGTAACGACTGTATAATATTGTGATACTTATTGCAATGGTTGAAAAGTGACTTGGGCTATCCCACCATTACATGTTCGTTTGTTCGTAAATTAAAATGCACATACGCCCGGCGACTCCTGACCTGCGGACAAGTGAGTGTTCGCCAGTTAATTTATACACGCGCTTGTATAAATTAAGTGTCAGATCCTAGTGCCAGCTAGGCTCTGACACACCAATGCTAGTTATGCCCCTGTACTTACCATCATCTAACAATGATTCTCTTTCTATTTAACCATCCTCATAACACGCGTATTATTGTTTTTCTCTCGTTCTTATGATATTATTATAAATAAGGCCCAACTGGGACCATCAAAACAGTAGGTGAATGACTATTCAAACAATTGATAATTCAACAAATCTAAAAACATGTCTAAATCTCTAATGTAAATTTGTAACAACAAATAAATTAGAAATAAATTCATTGAATTCGTTACCATAATTAGTCCATTCGATACATGATATGTTTCGGTTAATATTTTCACTGGCAAGGCTAGATTTTCTTAGATCATGACCTCTAACATCTATATTTTTATATTCAAGAATGATTTTTCCGAGGTCTTATCTGCTGAAACTGTCAAATTTCGGTCGATACGGCCATCCGGCTTTGCGGAAAGGCCCACCGGCAGGCCCTTGGCTACACCCCTGCTGGCTAGCCATTAAATTTGATTGCCTGGGCTTAAGTATCCATCCGGTTAGCATTTCCATCTGAAAATACAATAGGAATCATTAGTAAAGGCGCAATAGACCTGCTACAAACGAATAACTAGACTCAGATTTGATTAACAGGTCTGAAACACGGAGTTATGTCATAATTAATTGCGATAGCTTCCTGTTATTCAAGTTCTGAATGAACCGAGTTCGCATTAAAAGCTATCGGGAATTTAAATGATAAAACCGATAAACGAATTGACTGACTGAAACAACATGCTAACAAGGATAATCCCAAGATGTGCCATTGATTTCTAAATCTAATCATTTTATCTTATCAATTGATGATATGAGAACGGAATTCTCTCTAACATACGTAACTATATTTCTGATGGCTAATAACATGGAAGAGACCACTCAAATCGTCATTTCTTTGTAAAAAGTGTGTGTACTGGAAAGCATAACTAGGAAAAAAGCCAACTAAATTCTATCCTTTCATCTTTAACAATAATTTATCACTAAAGCCGTGTGTGAAAGCTGCCATTCAAGGATTCTATCTAATACGTCAGCTTGTTTGTTATTAAAAATCTCCCGGTGAACACCTGCTTACAATGAAGATAAGTTCATAGTAAGCAAACTAAGTTCATAGTAAGCAAACTCAAATCTTAACTAGATGCGATCAAGGGATTATTAGTTCTGTATTTCCGTTCAAATTCCATATTTGCTGGTTAATACCAGCGATTCAGAATCTATGTAGTAAGGATTCGCAAACTAATTAGAATATTTTACAAGTCCACAATGCTACTCGACTAATTCGTATAATGTATCTAGATTATTATGTTCGCTAACTATCCTATTCATTTGGGGCCAATCGATGAACTTTTAGAACTAATGAGAAATTGCTTTTTTTGTTTGTTTTCACTTTTGTCACTTGCTACAAAGTGGCACACGTTTTGGGAGTATTTATTGCATAAAATTGAATTAAGTGTTGTTTTTATTTAGAATTTCGTTAATCCTAGTATGTTGAACGTGTTTATTGTTAATATTCGAGAATATCAAGCCACTTTTCCTGAAAGACGACAACCACAAAGGTGCCACTTTGTGGCACGGGAAAAAAGAGCAAAAAAGTAAAAGTTCTAAAATAATCCTTACTATTAAAACTCGATTAATGTATATTTATTTATTTATTTATCCTTACTATTAAAACTCGATTGTTATTTGTGTATATATATATATATATCTCTGTAACGAATTGATTGAAGAAACTGCCGGGCTCAGAAAGCTGATTTTTGGCATGTGGGAGTCTTTTGGCTATGGCTCCAGTAAGTTCTGAGTTCAGAGCAAAATGTCGACTCATCATGGAATTATGACGTCATTGTCACATTTTTTAAAAGTTAAGCAACACAGTTATTCGGGCATAACTCAGCCATTATAGGAGATAGAAGGCTGAAATTTTAATAGAATCTGTGTACTAACATACCTCACATATGATGCAACTATTATCAAAAAATGATGACTCATCACTTTGTTATGACGTCATCATTACGCATCAAAAATTTTTAAATTCACAAATTTGGTGATTTTTCGAGTGATATCGATTAGCACAGTAGGACAGACATATTTAGAGATGTTATCTCCCTTATAATTAACCAATGTGACTCCAGGCGACCGAAGGGAGCCTCCGGCGGACACAAAGTGTCCGCCAGCCGCGCAGCGCAAGCAAGCGCGAAGCGCGCTTGTATATATCTATCTATCTATATATATATATATATATCTGTAACGAATTGATTGAAGAAACTGCTGGGCGCAGAAAGCTGATTTTTGGCATGTGGGAGTATTTTGGCTATGGCTCCAGTAAGTTCTGAGCTCAGAGCAAAATGTCGTCATTGACGTCATTGTCGCATTTTTAAAAGTTAAACAACACAGTTATTCGAGCATAACTCAGCCATTATAGGAGATAGATGGTTGAAATTTTAATAGAATCTGTATACTAACATGTGTCACATATGATACAACTATCGTCAAAAATGATGAGTCATCACTTTGTTATGACGTCATCATTACGCATCAAAAAAATTTCAAATTGACAAATTTGGTGATTTTTCGAGTGATATCGAATATCATAGTAGGACAGACATATTTTGAGATTATATCTCCCTTATAATTAACCAATGTGACCTCAGGTGACCGAAGGGAGACTCTGGCGGACACAAAGTGTCCGCCAGCCGCGCAGCGCAAGCAAGCGAAGCGCGCTTGTAATAATAATAATAATAATAATAATAATAATAATAATAATATATTTCGATATCTAAATGGTGCTTATACCCAAGTTTAAAATAAAAATGAAAATTGTTAAACACCTAATACGTCAAAACTAAAAATCGTATATAAACAATACTAGTGTCCAAATAAATACTCCTAGAAACGGTCTATAATCCTAATTATAATTATAAGGTTCTCATTCCTTCTTCGGTCTAGGCTTACTGTTGAGATACCGCTTGATGTAGAATTGAGCAAACAAGACAGCGTAGCTCCCGTAGATGCCCATTGCAACCCAGAACGCGCGTTCTGAGAACATACAGTCCGGAATAGTCCCACTCTTCAACGCATAGAATGACGCAAAGGTGTGAAATAGACCAGCAAACATTTGTGCAAGCTGCAAACGTGTGATAAACTTGGAAATAAAGCCAGCTACGTTCCTGCCCGAGGAGACGTAGGCGTAGTACGAGTACATTATACTATGCACCCAATAGTTCATCACTCCGAAGTAATGGCCTAGTGCTACTTCGTCTTTAAACAGATAACAGGTGAATATGAATACGGTTATGTGGTGATACCAGTGTAAGAATATCACATCTCTCTTGCGCAATACGAGGAATCCTGTGTCAACAAATTCCCACCCCTTCGAAAACACAAAAAGGTAAGACCAGATGCCCACGCTTGGTATAATGTGCCCATCTGTGAAACAGACAGAGCCGAGGTAACCTCTCTCCATCACCAATCCCACTAGACGAGGAGTGCTCTTATAAGTGCCAATGATGCTGAACAGAGCTAGGAAGAGGTTCCAGCAGAATAAAGGCCGTTTAAGTTTGAATGGAGGGCGATTTTCCATTAGTTTCATCCCGGAGAATACAAATAGAAGATAGATTGCAGATAAAATGATTGAAACCCACCAGTAATTGGAAGTGTACCTGAATAATGATTGCAAGTCGATTTGATATTCGAAATCCGTTAAAATTTTAGGATATGGCAAAGAATAGTTATCCTTTGGCAGTACCGTTTTCAGTGTCATAGTTTGTCCTTCTGATTGCTGATTTATCTAGTCTAGCTAATTTGGGATGTATGTAGATAAATATTGACTGTAGAATATAGTGCACATTTAAGTTAAGAAATCATGTTTTTACTAGAACTGAGAAAGGAAAAGCTATCGAAGCTAGCGACATACGACTTTTAGGGCTTAGCAAAATAGTTAAGTATTAAAAGCTTTTCAAACATTTGTGAGTTAATTCCTATCAATTAAATATAAGATATCCCATTGCATGTGCATACTCGTACATTATGAAACTTGAAACACACAAATATACTCTGTTCAGTAGATCCTAAAGTCTGAGTACTAAATATTCGTACATAATTGATGCACAAGGGACAGCACCTAACTCTAAGAATTTAATTAAATAATAGTGTTGTTAGCTATACCCCCCCCAACAGGTATAAAGTATCCGAGAGGCATATCTCCTTCATTAAAGTGCTTGTGTTAGAAATAAACCAAATAGCATGTCATTAGAAATATTATGAAAATAAATTAATAAATCAAAATTCTCCAAGTGACTGTGAGAGGTGTTAGTCTATATCAGCTATTTCAGTGGCAGACTGGAAACCACCAACGTCTGACTCCGTGCTAGAGAGGGAGAAGTCCATAAGTACACTGATATTAATAGTAATATAGCGTCAACTGAGGTTAAACTTACTCGGAAAGTTTTTCATTTTGAGTTGATTTCTTTTTGGGAGTGCTTTCTCGAGGACAGTCGTTAGGTAAATCGTCTTTCTCCCCTGGAAGATCCTCAATGGGAGAGGGACTCCTTGGGATTGATTCGAAGAGATTTTCATCTATGGGAACGTCAGAAGTATTTTCGATCTCAACAACCTCAACCTCATCTTCAGAAGGAGGGGCTGGGTGTTCGATGGGGACTCGTGGCGGGTATCTAATCTCCCTAGAGGGGGTAGTCTTGAGTGGGGGGAGGATAGGCTCTGTCAGTACCTGTGGGTATAGTATTTCCCTGTCAATGGCGTAACTAGAAGAATGCTTGAAACTCTGTTGTAAGCTACCCGGGGAGTGCGGCACGGGGGGTCTCTTTATCTCCCTGGGAGGGGGGTAGCAGATCCTCCGCTCGGCAGCTAGTTCTGCGCTGCGTGGGTACACGATATGCTTCTTCGGCGAAGTGCCCGGTTCTGACCCCGGGGGGTAGGAAATCTCTCTTTTGACGGGCTTGTAGGGGGAGGGAGTGGTGCGGTTGCTGTCACTGGAAGTGTTCGCGTCTACGTTCGGAGGCCGTTTTATCTCTCTCCCCTGCGCGGGCTCAGGCTGTGAGGAGTGCGGCGGTCTAGAGATGAGACGGTTTGGCAGCTGTGTCGGCGCCGGACTGAGTTCGGGCGGGGGGTAGAGAATGGCGCGCGTTCGTGTCCACGTGAACTCCGCACTTGGCGGAGAGCACGTGTTTAGGTTGGGTGCTGATTGGTTATGAGGAGGAGGTGTCAGCTGCTCCTCATGCGAGAATGTGGTGATATTAAACCGCACTGTCTCCCTCTCAATGATGGGGTGTGTGTCCCCTAGCTCTGGATTGGAGGGGTAGCTGTCTCTATCAAAGGGGGAGGAGAGGGGAGAGAGGAAAGGGGGAGAGGTGCAACCCACTTCAGAAGGGGGAATAATGGAACT
Organism: Aphrocallistes beatrix; assembly: GCA_963281255.1. Lineage (NCBI taxonomy): Eukaryota > Metazoa > Porifera > Hexactinellida > Sceptrulophora > Aphrocallistidae > Aphrocallistes > Aphrocallistes beatrix. The sequence continues at coordinate 4,134,883 of OY725492.1, read as the reverse complement.
TTCAGGATTAAGTTTGGGGGCTCTTAAGTTCTGTTTGCGAGAGATAAAACCTGGCACAATTTCAGACACATCTTCTCCTAGAATACACTCTTATTAATAAAGTTCCGAGTTGTTAACGTCGGTTAAACAAATCTATAACAAATGATCTGAAATTATACTAAATAGTTTTAATAAGGATAATTGATACACGTCTGAAGTCTGGAGAATTCGGTGGAATGCTCGTATTAAGGATTCAAATGTTATTTCACGAGAAGGAACTTCATGAAGAATCACAGACATGTTTGTCAAATAACTTGCACGAATCGGTACAACAATTAAGTAAGTAGTATACTCCATTAACAATTATTTTTGGCATCAACAATCCATTATCAACTCTACTAATCATAAAAAGTAAAATCTTACTATGCACTGCTTCAGAAGATTTCAGGAAAGAGGATTCTTCATCTGAAGAAGTGAGTGGAAGGGAAGGATAAGAAATCTTGCTGGGTTCGGTTTCTTCCACAGGCTCCTCGGGATCCCTCCCTTCCATACCGGTATACACCTGCCGGTGAATCCGATCTTGATCTGACTCAGTAGGGCTAAATTGAGCTAGAAAATCGGGTTCCTGGAACGGAAACTGGTTCTCCATTTCGACTGTCTCATTCTCCGAAGAGTGGGGATGATATCTGTGACGTTTCTCTTCTGCTACGAGCTCTGGATGGTTATTTCCAAACTTCTCTCTGAGAATACGCTTCTCTTTCAATTTCAAATCTCTCCTCCATTCAGCTAGATCTTCATCATTCTCTGACAAATATCCTGATTAGAAGTAGAATTTATTTTGAATCACAACAGACTAATATTTAAATACTTCAGATATCAACTCTAGAGGATATAACTAACCATTGGAATGCTCTCTAGGGTTGGTTTGTAGTTCAAAAGTGTTAGGAGGCTGTGTGGGGAGGGGAAAGTGCTGTGGCGAGGAGAAACTGGGATGGAATCCAGGAATAAAGTTGGCTGGGAAGGAGTTGCTTTGATGTAACTGCAAATGGACGTGTTCAAAAAGATAGGAAATACAGTTCATTTTGGAAGACTTGACTTAACAACTAGCATATTAATTGGTCTTAAATATGCCATGCAATGCTGAGAACGGAGGAGAAGATAAAATAGGAATTAATAATTTGGCCACAAATGATTGACATGTAAGGATTCGTAATTGGAGACAATGGCTTAAGTTCCTTGGTAACTTAATAAAGTATCTGGAATGTGAATGGAATCCACAAAGTGACCAATTATAACTATAAAGCTCATAAATGAATCTAGTTTCAGGTTGATAAAGGTAAACAACCAATTCAAGTAAGTTGAATTAAGAACTAAATACATATTAGAAGATACGAAATCCAATGTTTTGAGTGAAAGGATACTTCTGAATTTGTAGCAAATGCATGCGTAAGTTATTCAAAAAAAATTAAAATAAATATCTAAAAAGTCTCAAAAGAGCGAAAAAATTCAAAAAAAAAGAGAGTGAAAAGCTAAAGCGTGAAAAACGCGAAAAAAAGCTGCTCTGCTACTCAATAATTCCGATGTAGCACAAACCTGGTGGTTGAGAGCTGGATGAGGCATCCTGTTGTTCAGGCTAGCTCCCAGCACCTGCTGGTGTTGAGCTAGCATCATCTGCTGATTGAGCGGGTGCAGGACGAGGCTAGCTGCTGGATGCATGGCTCCGAGCATGAGCTGCTCTGAGGCAATGGACTCGGGGCTGTACAGAGGATTCAGCTCCATTTCCATCATGAGAGGGAAGGACGGGTGTAAGGGGGGAGGGGGAGGTAGGGGAGAAAAGGAAATTTCTTGTGGGTTCTCAAGCGGGAGAGGACAAGGAGGAGGGGGTCCCAAGCCCTCTAGCTCTGGGTACAATCTTTGTGCGTTTGCAATCAGAGGTAGCATGGCGTTCTGGAGGAGTGACGCTTGCATCTGTGGTTGGGGTTGGGGGTTGATGTCTGCCGGAATAACAGCTATTATAAGTCTTCTGAGAAAGAAACAAAAGTGACAATCTTAGCATAATCGCCACTACTCTAGGGTAGTACGGGCGGTGTACATTTAAGGAAAACACACAAAAATGCGTACTCAACAATTACTGATACAACTGTCTGTTTACCTGATGTCATACTTTAATTTTACCTTTAAATTTGCAATCAGAGCCTTGATTAAACGAGGCAAATCAGAAAAACAAACGAGCATGTAGTATAAGTCAATCCTTATAGTCCTTATCAGACAGCCATAGAAAGTGTTGGTGGAACGAACTTAGATAAACACAAAACATAAATGGTTGCAATCTGAAAACAGAGAAACCCACTCGGTGGAACAGTTGTTGATATCTTATTACCATATATCTAAAGCAGCTATAGCTGTTCATAAATCTGACCTGAGTGCACGGGGGTGTGGGATGTTGAGTGGTCTGAAGTAGGGGTGAGAGACAAGTCCTGTGGTGTCTCTTCTGTACGCGGGCTGTCAGCTGTGGGAGAGGTCTGAATGGGATCTTGAGGCTGGAAAGGAATTAATACCATGAAATGAAGTAGACCAACCAAAATAAATAAATACGTGTCGAGGTTATTCTATTAAAGTATTTCTCTGTAGAATTATACTAAGTCGTTTAATTGTACATAAACAATAATGACGAGCCACCTGTGAGAAGGAATCAAATTTCAAACTGAAAATAACAACAAAGGAGATACTTGTATCGGATTAATTGATCGCGAAATAGAACTATAATATATCGGAACAGAAATCTTAATTAGGCTAAAGAATTAGGGAATTGGGCGGGAAAATTCTTACTGCAAATATTCGAAATATTAAGCTGGGACTATCTCGCATATCTGAGTTCAACTTCACCAGCTCACCTCATGTACATATATCCAATGCTATGATAAATAGTTCAGTTTGTGTTTTGTGAGATTGTAGGAAGCTTGAAGGATTGAAAACTGCATATTGCTTTGAACTATATTCATTTCAGATAGGACGACAACTTTCAAAAGGAATAATATTTGTTGCAATTACATAGACCAGAATACAATACAATTAAGAAAGTGTCTTCATTCTATTTCGTTCTCGTTGTAGAGAATAAATATCCAATTTTCGATCATTGCTAAGCTCAGGATTTGGGTCCGTGAATTTCTCAACCACATTGCCATTGTACTTTTTATTCCAAAAGTTTATATGGTGTTGCACCCACTGAGTTTCCAATTCAGAGTTGAGAGCAATCGCTTCTCTCTTCGCTTCTAGCATGGATCTGTGCCACTTCGCTCCATTCTCTCCTTCGATCACGTCGTAGAAGGAGCGGAGTAGGAGCATGCGGGGCTTAAGGATGGTGTAGGTATGACACGTCTTGACTAGCTTGGAGAGAGAGACCTTGGCTATTTTCTTATACTCATTCTTCTTCTCGCGTGCCCATAAGAGAAGGGCGCACTCTGTGAAGCGAAGCAATCCCTTAGCAGCGAAGAACGATTCAATCTTTTTCGGCATAATTTTCTTTGTAATGGTGAAGTGGATCCTGGCATCAATCTCAATCTCCTTCCTGGTGTACCAGAGGGTTAGGCAGGATAAGAGGAAGAAGCGCTCTTCATTGTTGAAATGAAATACGTCGTTGGAGGTACAGGTACGCGCATAGCTCTCACACTCGATGACATCAACGAAATCCTCCACGATGTCCGTTTCAAGGATTATATCGAAGCAGTAGCAGAAGTAGAGAGCTTGTTGCTGGAGGTCATCAGAATCGAAAGCACACTCTCGCAACTCTTCAAGAGTAGATTGCACCTCGCAGAGTTCTAAGCTGTGCAAGAGGATGTAGCACCAGAGAGGCAAGATCTCCAAGAGTTGGTCCAGAGCTTTCAGGGAGCGACTGAGACGAACAGCCCGCTTGGCGTAGTTCCTGGCAGAGGTGAGGTTGCCTCCGTACAACAGTTCGTTAACCAGGGTTGTGACTAGCTCAATGTAGGAGATCAGTTCTGTGATGTTCTCGTTTCCACTACTCTCACATTGAGTGATCGTCAATGCCGTCTGGCTCTGGTAGTAGAGGATGCCTCTCTTAAACTCGAACAACTCGCAACACCTTAGCATCATACGGTACGAGTCCATGAGCGCTCGGTTGCTAGCTCGACAGGACTGAGCTTGGTTGAGGAGGGTGAGGGTGGTGAAGAGCATACGGTATCTCTGATTCGTAGAACTGTAGGTGTTGATCAGAAAGGCGAGGAAGTCCATTCGTTCCTTCTTAATCGTCATTTCATTCTCTTCATTCTGCGATTGCAGTGAGTTGTACTCGCTGTTGAGGAAAGAACGGATCTGAGGAATGGACTGCTTCGCTAGAGATACGAGGAAGCTGAGGTAGGAAGACGGCAGTGGACAGTTAAGGATAGTTAGACCTTCCAGGAAGTGTTGCTGCGCCTCTGAGAAATGGCGGCCATTGTAAAAAGATTGTCCTTTGATAAGCGCGAATCGAGATCTCTGCAACTGAGTGGGTTTTACTTTACCAAACTTAATCAACTCTTCGGCCTCTTCGAGCAGAGACTGCGCCTCCAGTGTAGCGTGGACCTGCGTGCTAGCTAGAGCCGCCTCCAAGAGGTAGTGGAACATCTTGTCGTAGTCCAAGGATTCCTTCCAGTGCCTAACCAGCTGAGGGTAGACAGTGACGAGCACTTCAGCACACGTGCACTGACTCAGGTCCCTTGATACGCCCGCTTCTTCCTGGCTCAAGTTGTTCTTAGAAGGTGTCAGCGTGGATCGGTAGCCGCCATTCCGAATGTAGATAGTGTTGCTACGCTTTCGCTTGCCTATGTTTGTGTGGTTAGCCAAGCTGTTCCAGTTATCAACACTAATGTTTGGTTCATTTGATGCTTCTTCATCTTTCAGTTCGTTGAGCGCAGTTTCCAACTGGTGGATACCATTCAGAAAGGCACCGCCTCCACAGCTCCTGCACTTATGTGCTTCTGACTCCAAGCATTTAGCTGCAGTCTCGTGCAACACTCTCCTCTGAGTGTTCGTCCACAGTTCATAGACGATCTCCTGAATGTAATTGTGCGTGAACTTGAGCAAGTCACACCCGTAGTATATGTGGAAATGACTCTGGTCTTGTGAGTGCAGCCCGTGGAGGTTAAGAGAATGCGATTGCACTGGTCTCATGTGAGCTAAATGCTGGATGCAAGAACAGAGTTGCTGGTATTTGGCTAGGTTCTTCGTTGCGCTGCTCAGAAATGCGCTAGCATATGCGCATTCAATCATTCCTGCTTGAATTAGTCTTTCAATAGCTTCGCCTAGCGTGGAGTCTTTGATGTTGTTGGGAGTTATTTGCTTGAGGATACTCCGGGAGAAGTTTGTTCCTACAATCGCTGCGCACTTGAGCACCAGCTGAGAACTGGCGCTCAGTCTATCCAGCCTGGCTAGAATCAGGTCGTTGAGGGACTCGGGTAGCGGGAGGTTGATAGCGTCCGAGTCTACGTGAGCAGCGAATTGAACTCTGGAATGTCTCCTGGTGCCATACGTAGTGGCATTGCAATCTATGCTGGCAGCTGACTTCAGTTCGGAGACTGTATCCAATCTTCCTGTCTCTACATTCAGACTGTTGCACTTCCAGTTGGAGATTGGTTCTATGTGGAAGAGACCGAGATTCAGCATCGTCTCCAACGCTTCTTCACACCACATGGGGTTGCCATGAGCACCAAGCTTTTTCTTCAGGAATTTTTCAAAATCTCCTCCAATCGTAGCAACATTGAGGAGTCGCTTAGCTAGTTCCAGTATACTGTCATGATCAAGGCCTTTCAGTTGGCACACACGCACGTTCTTACAGCTTATCATAGCTTTGAGGTGTTTGGGGTACTTGGAGCTGCTAGGAGCCTTCATGGCAAGGATGAGGATAACTTTCTGGTGGTCGGACAGATCCTGAAGGAATTCCCACGAGTTCTTGTCCATGTAATGAGCGTCATCCACCACGAAAACACAACTTTGATTCGAGGTTTCTTGCTCCACAATGTTGAAGAGTAGGCGGTGGAGGTGTGAATGTCGCTGCTCCCCTGTCAGATGTGACACCTTGTCAGTCTGTATGTATTTTAACATAAGCAAGTCGTTGAGCAGGGGGAGGTACTCGATGATGTCATCGTCACAAGCATCTTGAAACTGAGTGAGAATGGCTTGTTCTCTTTCGTGGAGAGAACGGCAAGTCTCCAACTGCAACAACCGTTCTATTAGAATTCTTACTGTGTGGTAATGACTCCCCATTTCCATTAGACCAGCTCTGCACGAGAGAACACGGAAGGAATGCTTCCGAGCTAAATGCTTCATAGATCTGAGAAGCGAGGTCTTGCCAATCCCGGTATCCCCCGTGATGATAAGAATGTGACTCTCAGGATTCTCGTCCAGAGTGATCTGATTCAGCATTCCTTGCAATGTCTCCAGCTCCTCCTCCCTCCCAATCAACTCTCTATGCACGTTCTTGTCCTTAGAGGTTTCTCCGTGTACAGCGTAATGCTCTAGCTGAGAGTTGTCTCGCGTGGAGAAGGAGTAGATCTGTTCCGGTTTCTCAATACCTTTCAGCGGAATCGCAGGCATTTCACTGAAATTCGCCTCAGTTACTCCAGAGCGCAATTTCGTAGTGTGATCACAAGTTATCTTTTCGCGAAAATTCATCATCAACCGAGCTGCCATGTTCACTTTAGCGCCGATAGCAGTGTACTCATGACGGAGATTATGCCCCACCACACCACAGAACGCCTGCCCAGTGGTGATGCCTATCGAGGTGTGAAGTTTGAGGTGCGTGGAAAGGTGAGAGAATATCTTAGAGGAAGCTTGTAGAGCTCGCGTAGCATCGTCTTCATGCTTGCAATGTGGAAGTCCAAACAGAGCGAGGATGGTGCAGCCTTTGTCGAACATAAATATTTTGTTGACTACTCCGTCAAAATCATTCATTGTCTCCTGGACGTATACCAGAGCTTCCTGAATCAGTTTTATTTTCTCTTCGGACAATCTCTCTATGCACACGTCCAGATTGATAAACAGCACCGAGATAGCTCTCAGCTCAGAGAGCCACTCCATCGACTGGCCTGAATCGATTTTAGAGCGCACAGCTCTTGAGAGGAATTTCCTGATATTATCAAGCATTCCTGACGTCAGCTGCTTGGAGATAGTCATCTGTCCTTGTAGGATACTGTTTACGGTAGATTTCCTATCTCGATAGTGTCGAATGTTACTCTTTGAGGAATTCCTGCTGACATCGCGAGATACTGTCTCGTTACTGCTCGTGTACGTAGACCTGATCTGGTTGGAATTAATATTCTCATTTTCAGCTTCTTTGCGGAGAGAAGTATTTTTGAATTGAAAAGTTGATAAACGTCTAAAATTCTTTTTAATTGTATTTCCAGTTCCAGTCCATGATTTGCCTTGCTTGCGATCATTTTCTAAAGAACTTATCTCTGTCTTAGATCTTTTGTATTTTTTCTGAGTTCGGGCTTGCCTATCATTTTCATTTTTCAAAATGCTCAAAAATACGTTATGCATTAGCGGAAGGGTTTCAGGTTTTGTTTGCCAATATTTTTGTATCCATTCAGAATCGTAGTCGAAGTGGAGACCTGAGACTTGATAGAATCCGCTAGGAACTTGAGAATACTCCAGGTCTTCCGGGTGACAGATATCCCAAGCCTCTGGCGATAAGATTACAGATCCAGAAGTAGCTACATTCTGTGCTCGGTTCACAGATGCAACAGCTCTGCCACAAACTGCGAATTGTAACAAGTCGTTGCAACCGAAAATATGTGTACTATACTCTCCAATGCTAATTGCAACTTTAAACCGCAAGACTGACTCTTCATCCGCTTGGAAGTTGTCATGTTTTCTCTGCAAAAGAAGTGCAGTGTTTATAACCCACATTAATACCTCGTACGCCTCAGCCGTGTCATAAGGCCACAGGGCTAAAATCGCATCTCCTGCGAATTTCAACACGTCTCCATTAGATTCAATCAGCACTTGAACAAGATTCCCCAAATATTCGTTCAGGATATTCGTGAGTGCGTCAATCCCTCTCTTGCCGGCTGAAATGTCGGAGCAGTACTTTTCGCAGAGAGCAGTGAATCCAGACACGTCGATAAACATGAACACACCGTGGTTCGAAGAGAACGTGAGCGGGAGTTGTGGACTGTATTGTTTCTGTGTAAATAGAATGACAAGATTGGGAACGTGTGTGAGGAGCTGCTGCAGAGTGTTAAAGTGCTGCTGTGTTTTCTCGATGTCGACGGATAGGTCCGAATTGCTTGAGAGTAGATGAGAATCGGAATGTCTGTGTGAAAGCGGATTGTTACTTCTCACTGTCTCGTCTCTAGTGTTCGGTTGTACTCTTAGGATCGGGGGGAGGGTTTGGTCATGTAATGTACTGTCTTTATTTGCTAAAACGATGGGTACTCTCTGACCCGTAAACTCGTCTTCTACTAGACTTGCAGTCATGTTTGAGTTTCAAAAATGGCACAGCGACTGCAATTTATAGTCGGTCGGTTGTTTGTTGGCGTTTTTCTTTTATGCAATGGCTGTACTTAAAGCCTTACAGTATTATGCAAACCAGCGAATTCTATAATGGCTGAATGCAACTATCTCAAGGTTAACCGATTTTCATATTATATAATTTGAAAATAATCAAGTGCCTATACTCAGTCGGGATGGCCAATCAATTCGCTTCTCGCGTGAGTGAGAGAAAATCGTGATTGTAGAGAAATGAGTGGGAAGTTGTCAGAGGAGACAATAATAGAGAGTTGAGATGTTGAAACAAGATAACATAGAGTGAGATGTTGGTAGTAGCATGTAGGGAATAATTAATGAGAAATATTAGTGATATGTGAAATCTCAGAAGTATATAGTTCAAATTATTCGTATTCAGGAAAGGAAACTGATTGGATTAAGAACATAAAATTCAATGAGGATAACGGGAATTTGCCTAATCTTGATCATTCAATCCATATGTATAGATATTATGTATGAGTAGAAAAATCGAACCAAGAATCTTTTCCCCGATATTCCAATGTAACAATGGGAATCTATTACTTCGTTAAATTTCACTTGAGCACAGTTTGCAGTTAACTAAAGTATCAGTAACTCAAATGATCCTGAATCGCACAGCTGATTAAATGAATAGTTCGGATTACTGAAGCAGCAACAATACTAGAGTAGAGAATCAATCATTTAACGATTATACTGTTTCACCGTAGTCTTCATTTCTGGTGGATCTAACGTGATTAGCTCCGAGAGTACAAAGGTGCAATACATATTCATCGAATTTTAAAGGTTCTAAACCATTAATTGCAGGTTTTGAAGGAATTTGATGAGATGGTGGAGTGTTAGAATCAGTGAGGATTTTGTATACAAAGAGACTGACTGTGAGAATATCTATCAAATAACCGAGCGCGCATATTTGACTTGTTAACTGAATTAGTATGACAGACAATTACTATTAAAAAGTTATCTCCAATTCTAAGGAAAATATGTGTTGGGAGTGTATTTCCTGAAAAAATGAAACCTTGGCAGCTAATTGAACATTCTCTCCATTTGTTGTAATAGGTAAGCAATTCAAATCAAAGTTATAAAAACATATGAATCTTTCTGATTAGATGTGAAATTGGCTTACCCTAATTAAGTCAAGGGAAGCCAGGCATAATGAAACAGGAGGTAGCACGCTAATTGTGAGATAAGGCACAATTTCGAGAACCGAATAAACTAACATAGTAGAAGTCATTCTTAATTAAGATGGAACTATTCAAACTATGTAAAAATTCACGAAGATTATATCGAAAATTTGTCAATAATGATCATCTGATAAGCAAGATAGTAGTACGAATCTTAAAAATATTTAATTATTACTGAGAAATAATTATTTGTAAACAACTGCAACAATTTGTTGTTTGATAGGTAAAATGCGATTAATACGTTTTCATTAATTTGCCCCAGCAGTTTCGTTAACAGTACAAAATTCGTGTCTGAGACAATTATCTAAAGAAATGTCGAAAGAATTAGAGCAGAAAATTTCTCTAACGACACTCTTGAATACAATAATCTATACGTTACAAAACTCACCACTTTTTGATGGATTTAATGGACACTGAATCAGCGACTGAACATCATAACATCATCCCTTAGTCAGTACCACTGACACGACTTAAGTAGTAACCACACTGTTAGATTAGAATGCTTATCAAACACGTACCTTCTTGTTCCAACTAACCTTATCACTCAGTCTGAAAAGGAACTGCTCCTCCGCAGAAGAAGGATTGGGGCTATGGAATGTGAGGATATTGGTAGTGCTCCCATCAGTTCCTGGAATGGTCGTCTCTTCAACGAGGTTACAAGGCTCCGGCTCGTCCTCACGACCATATGGATTGAGTGGAATGTTGCCCGGCGTAATTGTTTCAGTTTCTGAATTGCTCTCAATACTTTCTAGAGAAATCAACTCATCGTCTCTGTTTTCAGAAACGGGGAAGTCATGTCTGTTTCCGTTTAATTGCTCCAAAACATCCCTCGCTGTGGGATAAAAACGGAAAGGTCTGGGAGTCAGTTCGTCTGAAGGCTGAGTATCGGGTGGTTCAATAGTCGGAGAGATATCATCAGAAACATTGGGAGTTGAGATTCGAGGCTCAGTTGGAGATTCGCTTCGTGCGGTCCCTTGAGAGAGGAGGACCTCTGGGGCGTCAAAGAACTCATCCTCACTGCTTCCAGAGGGAGACGTTACCCCTGAGTGGAAGCTGGAACCTGTGCTTGGACGAGTGCTGGGGGTCGGGAGTTCAACTGATTCAGGAACTGACTCGGATACTTGCTCCATTTACAGATTTACAAAGGAGAGATGCAATCTGTTCTACTGATTGTGAGAAAGTGCTGCCTATGCTATACTAATGTTAAGAAGTCTTACTATTAGAAGAAATAGTAGACTCATTCCGCCAAAATCAATCAACTAGTAATTAATATTTGGAAAAACATTTAATGAACCTTAGCTTTGAATTCGTCTAAAAGAATGAAATATTTTGGAATAGCAATGCCTTAATTAGATGTTGTAGAGAAAACGAAAAATAGCATCTTGTTGTAAGTCTATTAGATGACCATGTAAAATGGCTCACAATTTGATAAACTATTAATAGAATAGAATAGAATAATTAAAAAGTACACTTTCATACTGACAACACGATGGCACTAAAACGTGCTGGTAGGATGATCGAGATTTTGATAGCATTGTGCTTGTCTCGAGTACATGGCTTGTGGTGGTGGTGATAATGTAATTTATTCAATTAGAAAAGATAACCAACTTGTAATGATAACAACAGAATTAAAAGATGATAATTAGCTTCAACTAAACTGTAAAATTTTGGGTACCTGTAGTATATTTAATGAAGTGACATGATAGACTAGTTTCCAGGATATGGCGACAGGTTTTAGGTTTGAGTGGAGTAAATTACGATGTTTCAATTAAATGTTTTGACCGTGAATTGATCTAGTAGAGGGGTTTCCAACATGGGTCCCACATGATATATAGCTGTATACAGTAGATACAAGTATATTAAAAATGAACATAAAAAATATAAGAATATTTTCTCGGTCTGTAACTCCCCAGGTTCACAGTCTGCGGAATAATTGCAATAGGAGAGCCCACATCCGAAAAAGATCCCCGTTGAAACCCGCTTACAAGTTCATGATTAAATCCATGGTTTCTTACGGTAAAAAGATTAATGAGGAATTGAGCAAGATTAGCTAAGAAACAATTGGCGACAGACATTTTTGATGAGGTGAGCTTGAGGAGTTCACACATAATTACAACGTGTTGATTGCACTTCACTAGCAGTAGATAAGATTACGAGACAATTGGGTACAGACGTAGCTTAACATGGCGTTTACATTGGTTTTCGCATTGTTAACACATTCAGACAATTGAATCAGAACAATGAGGCTAGCATTACTATATACTTAACGCACTCCGACCTGATAATATTTGTAGAGATGCCTAGCATTCTCTGAGAGAGATAAAGCTCCCACAATGTCAGACAGTTCACTCGTAGCATTAGATGCTATCTCTCTAATGAGCATAAACTTTAATGAGCATAAACTCGTACTCTTATGTGCGAACAGATAGCGGAGGTTGTTTATCTCTCTCGAAATAAGAAAGATGTAAAAACAAAGTTGATATATGCAAGAAGCTTTGTCTTCGCGGAGTGAATATCACCGACAATTATTTTGATATGATAATACATATATTTATTAATTCGTAGTATTCATTGAACGCTATGGATACAGACGCCCACTAAAATACCTGAAGTGAAACCGCCAAATTGAATTTCAACACATCAACTCACATTTTGAATCGGAGTGATGTTCCATCTTATTTCGAGTTCTTTTCTAAAATTTCTTTCATCAATTCCATCTCTGCTTTAAACGCCTTCACTTCTCCCTCAAGTTTCTTCAAATTCTCCTTCACTTTTAACGCCGTCGCTCCCGCCATAACGGGAGACATTTTAAAAGCATTTTCTAATACCTTCGAATCCACTAATTTCCCTTTCTTGTTATATTCCATTAGTTCCTCCTCTAAAAGGGATTCCTTCATATACCTTTCGAGTAGAGTGAGCCAGTACCAGTATGGGACGCCCGTGCAAATCAGTATGATAAAAGCCATGAGCCTCTGGCTACGGGTTTGAGGGAAGACTTTTTTCTTTCCAGAGACAAGCTCGAACATGCGATTAGTGATAGTATTAGGGATGACATTTTCTCTTTGTTTAATAAGCAATTCAACCTTTTGAGGTAACTCATTGTGACTTCGTGATCTGCAACGATAGTAAATAAGCTTCGCCGATTTGATGGGAGAATTTGGACTTACGAAACGAGTCATTAAAAAGCAGGCCAGCATCTTTGTCTCACAGATGGAAACCAAGATGGAAATCTATTCAACTGAGGCTAATTCTCATAATTATTCCAATAAAAAAATTAAACCAAAACTTCAATTTTCAATGTAGCTGAGGTTTTGTAATTGAATTCTCTAATAATGCAAATAAAAACACAATTTAATGACAACGCATTAACCTAATAGCCTCGACCAGTGAGTGGATTCGATCAGAACTCTCGTCGTCTAAAGATATCAATCATGCATAAGCTGAACCGCATCAGGCCACAGACATCGGACCAAACCGTATCCAGCGTTTCTTTCAGTTTAGAAATCTTTTCGGAGAACCTATCTCCGCGAGAACTCAAGATGGTCAGGTGAACCCGCAAGAACACTTCCATCACCGCCTGAATCAGCTCAAAGTCCTGTCGCGTCTGTAACGCGTTGAACAAGAAATCCAAGAAATAGTCAAACTCTTCGAGACTTTGAACCGCGCCCATATCCGATCCTAGCAGCCGAATCTCTGCGTCTATTGCGGCGGGCCCCATCCCCTTCAGCAGGTCTAGGAGGGGCGAAAACTCGGCGGCTTCATGACAAGAAAGTAACAGTTCCAAGAAAGGACTGGAGTTCTGCACGTGTCTTGTCTGGATGCGGGAGGCCGTCTCTTCGACTGGAGGGGCGGAGGGGTCTGGAGTCGAGAAGGTGAACGAGCTGAGGTCAGGTTTAGTCGGGAGGAAGAAAGGAGCGGGTTTAGGCTTGAGTACAGGGTCGGTGGGCTTGTTCCTCTCCTTTATTATGTCCAGTTTAGATAGGGTGTACCAGTGGGACTTGGATAGTCCGGATAGTCCCAGCAGCTCGCTATCTAAGAACAGATGCGTTGGGAATATAATTGTAAGAATCAATTCTGCAATTCAATGAATTCAGAGCGATATTCTATGGATGCCATCAACCCTACTCACCCAGAACACTGGGACTGTTGTACTCTCCATAATCCAACTCTTCCATGTCTGTGTCCCCCTCGTGTCCCTCCCCCTCCCCCTCCCCCTCTCCCTCCTCTGCCCCTATCCCGGTGTCGGCCTGTGTCCTGGGGAGCTGAAGGGCGGGAATGGGCGCGCTCTCGTCGATGGACATCAAGGAGACGCGCTGGAACATCGTCTTGTTGCTCCAGATGAACACCCCCGGGCTGTCTGCGTGGGCTGTGGCTAGTGCCTCTCCAGTGGGAGACATGGCCAGCGAGGTGACAGGGGACTCCACACGGAAGCAGTCGATGAGGCGTCCAGTAGGGATGTCCCAGATACGAACAGTCGCGTCCGAGAGACTAGCAATCAACCAGCGAGCATCTGGTGACAGCACAATGTCTGTTGTCTGGCTGTGTGTGTGGAATATTCTCACAACTCTGTGCGTATCTGTGTCGACAATGCGAACTGAGAAATCATCTAAAACCACAGCCAGCAGCCCTGAATTCCTGTAGAAGAAAACATCCATTCACACATATCAAACTCCTTCACAGAAAAACTTATCTTTTGGATACGTGGATTGTTAATGAATTCAAATATCTGCACTGGTTCGATAAACTAGTATCAGTCTAAACCATCACATCACATAACATAACATGCTACTCGCTCATGATAATAGCATTATAGTTCACCTGTGCAGCAGGAGAGAAGAGCAGGACATTCTGAATGGAAGTTTCCACGCTAGCTTGTAATCCGATATGTTCCAGAACCTGAGCACGCCATCAGCTCCCACCGAGTACAGCACGCGACAGGTCGCGTTGATAGCGACCCCTCTCACGGGGCCTTTGTGTGCCCCTGACACTCCCGCCTCCATTCCAAAACATCCACGGTGTATCCCGGACTGAATGTTGAATAGCTCCACGTGTCCACCATTGTCTCCCACAGCGACGAAGTTCCCACAGGGACTGGAACAGACGCACGTGGGTATCGGGTTCTCTCCGTGCGGCGGTCGAATCTTTTGGTGTCCGATGGTCCTCCTGAACAGGTGCCACGTCTGCACCCAGGGGAGGCCCGCGTGTACGCTAGCGATGCAGTCCCAGTCCTCGGCGCGAGACATCTCCACTGAGAAGTCCGCCACGGTGGGCAGCCTGAGACTCTCCACAGTCACGCCTCTCTTCCGGCTCTGACTGAGGGTGTGGCCCTGCGACAGCTCCAAAGAGGCAGACCTGACCAGAGAGAAGATGCGGAAACTTCCGTCCTGAGAGGCCGACAGCAGGGCCAGACCTCCGGGGGAGAAGAAACGGATGCGAGAAGGAGGGGAGGAGTGTCCACATCGGGACCGGAGCAGCCGTGGGAGGCCATCTGGTTCATCGAACACCCACACCTAAATTCAGCCATGACTAATCGACTTAAGTTCACTACCATTAATTGCCTTACAATAATTCACTCGCATTAACTACAGTAACTTACAACATTAGTGCACAGTACTATGGATACACATACCTTTATGGAGTTGTCGTTGCTGGCAGAGACAGCGACTGCTTGAGACCCCACAAAAGTGAGAGCAGTTACTCGCCCGGAGTGAGCATCGCTTACGACTCCCTTCAACCGCTCCTTGTCCAAGTCCCAGACCGAGATGTGTCCTTCCACGCCGCCCGACACTAGGACCGCGTCTCCGTCCGATCTGAAGCTGAGAGCGGTGACGGGAGAGTCCTGTGTGAACCGCAGGACGGGACGGTCGAACTTTATGTCGTGAAGGAGGATGCTCCCATCCAAGAGCCCAGCAGCGATGATGTCGAGAGAGGGGGACTGCTCGAGAGAGAGGATGGGGGAGTTCCATCCCTTGAACTCGTAGATTAGTGAGTTCCTGCGAATGTTCCATAGCTGTAGACATCCCTGGTTGCTACCGAACAGCACCTAGGATGAATGCTTAGTAATATTAAAAAGTGCTGATGAATATTGATGTAATAGTCTCTACTATGCTTTGTACAAAAGATTTGCACATCTATCACAGCATACACTCAAATTCTCACCCTTGACTATATTTATTCAATCAGATGCTCGAGGTAAAATACACCTGTCATTACCTCCTACCAGATGAGTTATTAGATAATATCTTTGCTGTGACGTCATTAGAACATAAGTAGTATTAGTAATTGGATGTGGCCATATACTAGTTGTGCATACCTTGTTGACGTAAGTGTTTGGGTGAAGAACAGCTGTAATCTTGAAAATCGTCGGGTCTAGCACAATATGCAAAAACTCCTCGCCCAGTTTATTTACCCCGCACTCCCACACCCTTACAGAACCCCCGTCCTCTACTGACAGCATCTTGTCTCCACACCCCAACAACAAGCTCACAGGCTCTTGAATTGCATGAGATCCTACAATCCGTCCGTTCTTCCAAACGCGGATGTTAGCACCTTGAGCGACGTAGAGTCTTCCATTATGGAAGAGAAGTCTCTGAATGTCGTTAGCACTCGAGAACTCGCTCTTCTCTCCAGCGCACCCGACGAACAGTAGCTGCAGATTATCTAACGAGTACAAGTGGAACGCGTCGTCAATAGCGATTGCGATAATGTGCTGCTTCCCACGGGATAGAATCGCGAAAGGGATTTCTTGACTATACAACCCGATTGCATGATAGGCAGAAAATAGCTGGCTAGGCATTTTAGCTAAAAAATAATTTCAATTGTCATCAATCATATTCACCGTTCCTAGGACAGAACTTGCTTGATACCCACATTGAACGCCATTCACGTACTTACGTCTTGAACCTTGTTTAAACCATGGATACATTTGTAAGATTCAGAATAATTATCTGATATTCGCCCAATGGTTAGTAAATATTTTCGATTTAACAATTAAGGCTTTAAGAAGCTACTAAGGCTGAGATTCAGAAAGTAATCTGTGTGCACCAAGTGTTGGTGTACAACATTTAAAAATTAACTATAATTTCAACTTTTAGGAAAGGTTAATTAACATAAGACTAAATCATAATATTGATGACTGATTGACTGATTACCGTATTTCCCTGGATAAGCGCCGGGGCTTGAATAAGCGCCGGTTTGAATAAGCGCCGGATCTAAAGGGTGAGCGAAATAAATAAGCGCCGGGGCTCGAATAAGCGTCGGACGCCGGGGCATTTTAGTTCTCTGAACATCATATCAAACTAGTATTCTCAGTAGTGGCATAGATACAAGTGCTTTTTGAAACATTACATCATCCTTCTTTAATAGAACTAACATTCTCAGTTGTGGCAAAAATAAAAGTGCCAGTCAATGTAGTAAACAAAAAAAAGAGCGCCGGGTCAAAATAGCGAATGAAAAAAATAAGCGCCGGGGCTTGAATAAGCGCCGGGTCTAAAGGGTGCACGAAATAAATAAGCGCCCGGGCGCTTATTCGAAGCAATACGGTAATTCAGATTAAATTCCGTATTGAAGCCTAATCTGAAATAATTTGGAATTACACGCATTAGTGAAAACGTAAAAGTAGGAGTTTTAGACGTTAGTTAGTCATAAGAGATGTTAGTTAAAGGATGAATGGAGACTGTACTCATTCTTGTTAGGTGTAAAACGTTTTGTCTTTATCAACTAGCTTAATTAAATGACCTCCAACAAACAGAAAGTACTGATATTCATTCTCGGAGCTATCGTACTGATCGAGCTTGTGTTTAACTATATACAGATGCAGGAGAACAATACGATGATGGATAACTTAAAATTCTCAGATTTGCAGTTCGCAAGACAATCAGAGTTAGAGCAGTCGAGCATGGAGATAAAAGAACATGTCAAACTGTGTATACAAGAAGTAGAAATGAAAATAAGAATGGTGGAAGAATGTTATCAAAGCTCCTTCGGGGCTAAAATAGACGAGGTATGTTAATCTACTAATAGCTATGGCCTATAACTTAATATGTACACGGTTTGCTGGTTACACTACACAACTTCAGATGCTTAGGATCCCCCTGAGTCAATTGTTGGATTGTATTTGTAGATATTTAGTCGTGTTCGTAAACAGACCAAATTTTATATACATTTCAACAAATAACTGTGACAATACATTACTACGTACAGTGGAATTCGCTTATTAGCAACTCGAGTTTTGCTCATAAAATGGTTGCTAATACGCGAAGTTGCTAATAAGGGAACAGAATTAACAAAAAAAATACACCTGGGACCTGAAGATTGGTTGCTAATAGAGCAATATTGCTAATAAGCGAATTCTACTGTATGTATACAAGATATTAGTAAATTATACTCTCCTGTTTCCTATTAGGATGGAGAGAAGATCGTAAGCAATAAGAAACAAGGAAACAAGAAAACGAAGAAAACAAAGAAAAGTATGAATTGAGTCTTCTGTAGTATGGTTTGTGAGGAATGAAAATTACAGGTATAATTTCTCTAGAATCCGCATCAACCAAATCACCAGAAGATCTACAAAAGATAATACTGAGAGAACAAGAAAATACAGATAAATGCTTTTTCAGAAGGTAATCAACTTAATTTGAAAGTTTGACTTATTCTCCTTCCTACCTATGCCAACTTCTATAGGAAAGAACTAGGAGTTGAGCTAGGTGCCTGCGAGGGGAACTCAACAATGCAGGACAAAGAGAACGTATTCAAAGATCAGAATTTCCTCGACCGAATCAAGAGTTTCGTGTTGTTCATCGGCTACGCTCGTAGTGGCCACAGCATAGTCGCGGCTCTTCTAGACGCACACCCACATATAGCCATGTCTCACGAACTGCACATCATGAAAAGATGGGATACGTCATATAGGAAAAATAGCATCAAGACAAGAATCGATCTTTTCAATGAAATATTGGATAATACTATTGACACCATTTCAGGCCTACAAGGGTTTCGAAGCCCAAACCTTACAAGGAAGTACTACACGCTGGATGTTCCAGGACTATATCAGGGCAAATACGAAGATTACTTACAAATAATCGGAGATAAAAGTAAGTAGTAATTATGATCTAACGAGTTCACTAGGTAAACAATGTCTATTGGTAAAATCGAGCGAGCTTCTCTGTCGTTTAAAAAAAATTCCTATCATAGTATATCTCTATTGTGAGGCCTCTTAGGGTGAATTTTGGCTAATCTCTTAATAGCATTAAAGTACAAGTATTTTAATCTACTGTTCTTATGGAATGGCGATGTTAAATATTGCTGACACATGTATTAGCTGCATGGGATATTCTTCTTTCATGGAAAATTATCGGATAAGTTATTCGGATCATTTATTGTCCTGAGTTGGTTACAACCATACCATACGTATACCTCAGGAGTATGTATATAGTATTTACTGTGTATTGACAATGTCAGTAATAATCTCAAGTACAATTGTAGAAGGTGGTTCTTTGATCTCATTATTGAAGGGACCTAACATTCAATTGACTGAATTTGAAGAATTCCAAAAATTTGTTGACTTTCCACTTAAGATTATTCACATTGTACGCAACCCCTACGATAATATTGCTACCAAATCCCTCTACGGAGAATCAACTAAGCTTCGGAAAAAAGTGGCAGAGAATGAGAAAATACAATTAGAAGATACTGAACTAATAATGAAATTCACAGAGAGTCATTTAAAATGCTACAAGGACGTTCCTAAGTTCATCAACTACTTCGGAGAGGGTATGCTGACACTACGACATGAAGATCTCATTAAGAATCCTAAATTATTCCTGACTCGTATCTGCAACTTCTTGGAGATCTCTTGCTCCACTCACTACCTGGATACGGCGTCTCAGGCTGTGTTCGAATCCCCGACTAAGAGCAGACACAGCGTCCAGTGGACTGAAGAAATGAAGAAGAAAGTGGAAAAAGCTATTCAGCAGTACGACTTCCTTCAAGGCTATTCTTTCGATAGCTAAGATTTATGTGTAAATACTTGAATGTCCAAATTCTAAATTTGTTGTAAATGTTAATTGATCATAGTACGTGTTATTGATTAATTAAGAGCAGTAAGAACTAGAAGTAATATTATGTAAAATTACACATTTTGAGAAAATTCGTATTCTAAATTCGTTTTTCCATTCTCTCCACACCGGAGCAAGGTTTTCCGGATAATATCAGGATTATATTGTGTCTCAACGAAGAAAGGTTTCCTAAAACCTGGAATGGCGTAGAACTTCAATGTGAAGAAGAGTCCATGAGTCAGCCATTCCTTCGTCGGGGCTTTCATGTTGTAAGGTAGGGCAGTGCCTGACAGCATTTTAATGTCAGTGAGGTGGCTCTCGAGCTTGTATAGCGTCTTACAGAGATTGAGAATTACCATTTTTGTCTTTTCCCTATTCTGAGCTCGGACGATGACCAGCATTTCGTATAGAGGCATTCTAGCTAATTATGAATCCAGTTATATCGCTACAGAGTTAATTTAGATGTGTACAGTATAATGTTCTTTCACACATTCTGCGTCATGACACTAAAGTATATTAAGTATCAGTTTAAAACATTAGAGCAGACATGGGTGGGGCAACTGGGGCACGCCTATATTTGCTCAACTGACTGCTAGGAAAGTCTACACCCATAGAGTCAATTACACTACACACAACAAGCAGCAGCTATAGTAACAAAGTGCAACATAATGAGGCACTGCCATATTAATTGCAGTGTAGTTGCTTATTCATTTGATTATGAACATTGTAAGTGGAGAGTTCATATGGAACAAGGGCAACGCCTCTACAATAATTCTTCTACTAAGGCCTTGGTAATAGTTAATTTACACTTCATGGTCGTGTCTAATTCGATATGTTATAAAGGAAGGCTAATCGGTTTTGCTATTCCTCCCTTCACATCAGTAGTTTGGGGCTTAATTAATTTATGAGCTCAGCCGATATTCATTTTAACTTTGTTGTAGTGGCTTTCGTTTTAGGTATGCAAATCCGGAGAAATATCATACAACAGACACGTGAGCAGACACAGACAATAATATCAACATATGTATGCCCTTATATGGATGAAATAAATATAGGACAGCTAACCTCATGTCTGTAGTTACGATAAGCTATTATGCAATAGAATAATGCACGTCTACAAGCTGGTGGGTGATGCACTAACTATTCAGATCTCTTATTGGAATGATTTTGTAATCCTGATTCATGTGTAGCATCAATTAAGAAAGTCAATTACATACAAAATATATAAAAATGCAACTAAACTCGGTTGAAGGTTGAATATATAAGATAGAATAACATTTATGTGTATTTGAGACGGTTAAGCATGCACTAGACAGACTGACCGACTGAATCAATATTAATGGCCCATTAAATTTTCAGACATCTGATTCTGTTGCATATCTTATATTCGAAGTCGAGTGAACTTTTGCAAAAATGTTTTTTGATGGATAAACCAATGACCGAATATGGATATGTTGAGAGATTAAGTAAGCAAGTATGTGTGAAAACAAAACAATATATATCCATTATGATTTAAAGAGATTGATGAGGGGAATACTTAGGAAGATCTCGTTAGGGAAAACTGGAGACATGAACCCTTGAAAAAGAAGTCTTGAAACAAATGAATCTCAAATGTCCTTTGGTTGATAATTAGTTTCATAAACTTTGTGAAGTTTTAAAATTTCGCTGGTAAGCGTTAACAGTCTAGCTAGAAATGATTGAAAAACAAAGTTCCTCCACTACAGAACCGCGACACAATTATTTCAATTAATAAAATTAAATAGTGACCAAAGTAATTATTGAGTACAACCTGTTTCCTGGAATAAAAGGAGAGATAATTATGATAGCATGTCAACAATGAATCCCGACCCTGGGCCTAGGGAGAACGTAACCAATATCAAAGGCAAAGGGATTTGGAATACGTCATCAAAATCTATTCACTGAACTGAACATAGTTTTGCACTAAAATATTAATACAAACGGTTACATTTCATTACATACAGACATAAACAGCAAAATATATAGAACAGCACCTGGAGTAGTGTGGGACTTAAAATAGGATAAAATCCGCCTCCAAACTTAAACGTAGCAATTATTTGGAGAGTAACTCCACTGACCGCGTGCTGGAGAGAGACCTCTTTTCGGGGATAACGAGTTGAGTCGAGGAGCCAGCTTTTACACTGAAACTGCTAATTCGAGATAGAGATGTGGTCCGTTTCTGTTGACCCACCCTTCGCGATCCTGTGAGTGTGAACTCACAGAGCTGTGAGAGCACTTCTAACTGCACCTCGTCCGAAATAATACGGCTGTCGAGGTGGCTGATATAATGATCGATGCACAAATCCATTAATTCGTCTTCGTAACGCATTTTGTATTCAGGGTTATGGTTGAATGTGCTGGATTTACGGTGTCTCTTAATAGGCGATGAATTGAGAGGAAAACTCTTGGAGTTCAATAGAATATTGTTAGAGTGCAAGGAATTGGCGGGTGAGAGAGGAGTGAGTACATCCTGGTCGATGCTTTGATAGGGTTTAGGACAGAGCGTGTTCAGGGATTGAACTTTCCCAGCTAAAATCCGAAGCTTGTCGAAATTAACCATTCCATCCACATTAGTGTTGTTACTCATGTGAATGACGGTCAAGTCCTTCTGCACGATGGGGAACATTGGTATGCAAGGTGCGCCTGTCAGAGACACGCTCTTAACCAAGGTTCGATACTCCCCCATGTTCCGCATAGGGTTGATGTACGTTTTGAGATCGTTTAGCGATCGTTTATACTTGTTGGGTACTCTGTCCCATGTGGTCTTGAGTCGGTTGACACTGCCATGGTCAAGTCCACTAATAATCGAGAACATAGCATTGAAGTTGTTAAGATTACGGCAAAGGTTGGCTAGTCTGATGAAAGTTTTAATTATTCTGACTCGCTCTGTAAGACTGCGTTCATTCACCACTTCGGTACACACCCACCACCTCTCTGCGTTGGAGAGGTCAATGAAATCCTGCAGGCGCTTGTTGTTATTGGGGGAGTAACACTTCAGGAGGTCAGAAATGTACTCAGTTGGGTCGATTGCTTTAAACTTAGTCGAATCGCGTAAGGTTAGTTTGGCAGCAAGTCGCTCAACATTTAAACTAGCGATTTTAACGAGATCTGAAGATTCCTGTAGCATTTCCTTCGCGATTTCGATTGGACAGATGTTCCCTACAATGAAGGCAGGTTTGATGTAGAACCTAGAGGCTAGGTCGTACCTGGAGGGAATGTTAGAGGCAGTGGGTGGTAGAATGGAAGTCTTTGCATTCCCATTCGAGTCAATGGTTGCTACGCAGAGATTATGTTGATCTTGGGAGGTGTAGAAAGTCGCCGAGTCAGCATTGTACTCCTGCAGGGCTAACTGAATGAGATCGCAAGCTCTTGTGAGGAGAGTGATAGGGATAAAGCGGAATGAATGGTCTGCGTAGTAGAGCTTGATTACATGCGTCTTGAGCGAGATGCCAGAATTGGAGGCTGTAGGGCACAGAGTTGAACTCCCTTCTTGCAGGGGTGAGTTGCAATCCGAGAGGGTTGAGCGGCGGCCTGAGCAACCGGGACCGAGTAGCTCATCATCGACGAATATTTCCGAGTCAGGGGTTATAGTGGCGCTTCTCTCAGTCTTCAGAGGCTTGCTCCTGTCTTGCTGAAACTTTGTGGTAGTTTTGCTAACGAAATTCTTCGGTAAGCTCCCCCTTCTCTTCAGAAACCGGTCCAGTTTCTTTTCGAGGGGGACCTCTGTCTTCGGACCATCCTCCCGCCCCGTGTTCTTAAGTCTGAAACTGCGCTTGAACAGATTCACGGGAGAGCGGCGGAACCTCGCAGAGGCCGGAGAATCCGATTCGCAGTTGAGAGAGCTCAGGTCCGGCGAACTGGGGTTGATGGGAGTGGAGAAGCCAGTGGCATGGAAGTCCCTCGGCTGACTCATGAACTTGTCGAAGATCTCTCTGGAGTGTTTCATGCCAACCTCCAACTCCAGTCCTGAAAAGAGGAGCTTACGAGCCCAATTAGAGGTCTTACCTTCGCAAGATTTCCCATTGATCGAGACAACCTGGTCGCCCTGGAGGAACAAGTTGTTCGTGAGTCTACTCTTGTGGACTCGAGTGATAAAAATAGGGAACCCCACTTCAGCGCCTCCCCCAATCGCTATCGGAGAGTTGGACTCCCGGAGTCCGGATATCTTGAGGAGACGCACGGGGGCTTTGATCGCTCTCAGCTCCCGGATGCTGTCCGCGTAGCCTGACATCTCCCGCCCGCTCTCCTTCAGGAGCTGGATGAAGTTGTCCAGGAAGTCCTGCATCTCGGAGCTGCTCTCGAAGTCTGTGTAGTGGTTGCGCAGCCAGACCAGCAGAATCTGCACGGCCTTCATGGAGTACTTGGGGATGGAGAACCAGTGCTCGATCCGGTAGGAAAGGCCGGAAGGCTGCGGGAGGAACACGCGGTAGGTGAGCAGGAAGTCTTCAATGTAGCTCTCATCGATGCTGGTCTCCATCAGGTGGGTGAGCAGGGAGTCCGGACTGCCCTGGAGGATGAAGTAGCCGTAGTGTCCCCCCTGACCTTGTCTCAACTCCATTACTGAGACGGGCTTTTCTCCTTCGAACTGTGTCACTCGTTTCTGCTGGCTCTCGTCCAGGATAGCTCTCAGCTGCTCGATAGGCAGATATCCAAACGTGCAGTTAGGCTCAGCAGTCAGCATGTTGCCTCGGCAAGTCAACGGGGAGAGGTTGGCGCCGATTCCGAATGAACTGCCAATCTGCAGCTTGAAAGGAGACTGTCCATCCACGAACACCTCGATGGTTCCCGTGAGGATGACGTACCAGCTCTCTATCAACTCGCCTTGCTTCAGCACGACCGTCCCCACGCTGGGCACGGTCTTGTGCCGCATCTTAGAGCAGATGCGCCATCTGATCGGGTCGGAGAAGGGGGTGAAGGCGGGTGCGTTTTTGAGACAGAAGGACGCGTTGGACACTTCCTCCTCAGTTCGTTCCTGGGGAGACTTGCTGATCGTCTCCACAATGAACTCCGGCAGGTACTTGTCTATGGAGTAGTTGGTTACTTCGTGACACGGCTTCGCGTCCGATTTTTTCCTTTCAGCCCCGTTCGTAGGATTGGCGCCCGTGTCCGATGTGAGGGAGAAGTCCGTGGAGGAGTTCTGCGAGTGCGCGGATTCGCTGCCCACTGAGCACTGGCTGTGTCGAGGTACGGTCGGACTAGGGGACCCTCCGAACGGAAAAGTCTGCCCTGTGCTCTCCTCCGTCCCGCTAGGACTCAGGACACTGCCCGAGTGGTTGCTGCCTTGTGTCTTCTTCTGCGGACTGGGACCGGTGAGCGTGAGGACAGGCTCCTTCAGCTCGCTCTCCGCACTGTTAGTCAGAGGTGAGTTGAGCTTGTCACTGCTCTGGTTTCTGACTCTACCTCCCCTCCCCGTAGGGTAGAAATTCTCCAGCGAGAATGAGTTGGAGAGTCTCACGCCGGTCTTGGTGAATTTACTGGGGGCGCCGTCCCTCTCCAGGACCACGGTCTCCAGGTGAGAGCTGAGCGGAGACTTGTGCGTGTGTCCGGACTCCTTCACTTCTTGAGGGAGGTATGTGAATCGAATGAGAATGCAGTCTGTAGTGGCGATTGGAACCTGGAGACTCTTCGACTTCTTGCCCCATCTGTAGCTGTGGCCATTCATTGTCTCTTTACTCACTTCGAACACAGCGCCCCTCTTCATCCGTTCCGTTTCGTAGAGCATGCTCCCTTCTAGCAGCAGGTACCACGTGGTCTCGCGCTTCTGCCGCAGGGAGGTGGATCGAAAGTAACTATCTCGCACTTTACTCTCGTTGCGCTGCCAGCTGATTTTACGTTTCAGCTTCTTCGCCGCTTTCCCCAGCTCATCGCCCCTGCCCACCACTTCAAAGTGAGAACAAGGAATGATGGAGTAGATCATTTTTTCTTCGAGCACTTGGAAGGCAGGAAATTGAGACAATGCCTCCACAATTGTGTCGTAATCCAGGCGAGTACGCTCTGCGGGTTGCTTTTCCAAGCTGTGGATCAAATCTTCCTGTTCGTAACCAACTCCATTCTCTGTCGATATTTCCGTTTGTCTGATGGCCATCATTTCTACCAAAATTTGCAGAAAAATCAAATTTTATAATTGGTAATTTATCCTATTAGATCTTGTATTGCAATATATACTCAAGCCACGCGATGGTTTGTGTCTATGCAATGATATTAGTCCAGTCTACTAACAATGCATATGGTATTTGCAATAATATTAATATATTACGACTTGGTTGCAGAGCTGTATAGGTATTCTGCGGATTCTAGGGAACCTGCACAGTCAAGTAGGTCGGCAGGATTTATCTAGCTTCGATTGTGTGAACATGCACTCAAAAATAGTTCCGGGAATCGAGCATTCAATAGTAAAGGACATCAGCTTCAAAGTATGGCTTTTAGCACGTCAAATACTAATAAGTAAATGATCGAGGTATCTACCGTAAGTGTAATTGCTCGCGATGTCTCAGTTCAGTGAAATGCATATATTACAGTGCAGTAGGAGTAATTGCAAGAAGCTTTGAAAAAGTTCGTTCTAGCAAAAGAAACAAGCGAAGTGTATAAACTATAGAGAGCAGTGGATTGCAAACTCGCTCAGTAATTTGTTTATATGTAATATAATATTATACAATAGTATTATCTATAGCTACACGGATTCTTGGATGAAGTGTCCATATTTTAAGACCGTAATTACAGCTACATCATAGCAATAGTAAGAGGTTAGAGTTGACAAATTATCCGAATCAAAACTGGAATGCGGTGATGTATCATGCATAAATAAACATCTGAGGCCGTCTAAACACTAATCACAATCTTTTTATTAACATTGTTGGGTGATTTCATTTGAACTATTGATTAATTCAATTTTGGGTTTATTTATTATTAATGTAATAAAAACATCACCAAATGATTACATAATCCTGATTGACTATCAGGATTCGTAATTTGTCCTCAGCTGCTAGGACTTTAAAACTACAAAGTAAATTAACTGTTTAGATAAGGAGACAAGATTGTACGACAAAAAAACAGCAACAGACCTTCTGGAGACATAGACAGCAAAAGAATGTGAATGTCTGTACGTACCAACTTATTTTTTGCAAACCATTTTAAAATGGTTTCCTTAGCATTATTTACTAGTACATCAGGTACACTGTCTGCTACTAAATATATATGTAAATGGAAACAATAGAATAAATTATACCAAATAATGCAAGTGGAATGTAAATTAGATGAATAGTTTTGTAATACTCAATCGAGAAATTAACATAATTTCACATTTGATTATAACTACAAATTCCAATTCTCCTGAAGTTGGTGTACGGCTGCAGTAACAATGCTAACTAGTGCATTGGAGATTTGCTGGATAGAATAAGGCTCATTGAGGTCAGGAATGTGTATGAAGAGGGAGGAAGTGTTGTTGCAGAGAGATGTGTAGTAGCAATACCCGCAAGCATAGTTTCCAGGGTTTCCAGATATACGGCATTTCACACTAGGATAACGTTTCATTGTATGCTGTATCAGCTTTTCCGTTTTTAATGACGTCATTAAGCGGGGTTTTCCTCCTTCTTTAACGCAGTATCCACTTGGGATCTTCCCATCCATATCTTCATAAGTATAGCTGTGGTTGAAACTCTGATATTCTACACGAACCATGTCACACCCCTTCGCAAGTCCCACGTGTACAGTTAAGTCAGGCGTTAGTTCTTTATGCAAAATGTCCACCACATCACTAATGCTCTCGTACACAACTGGTAGCTCTGTTACACATACCAGCCTCAATCTTTTGTTGTCAACCAGAATTTTCGCTACGTTTTGTACCACTTTCCAACTGGGGTTATCTCTAAAATTTCCAAACGGGCCGAATCCCGTCAGTGCTAGGCTTAATACAGGATTATGCTCCATGATAATGTGTGGACATATCTACGCATTTATATATATGGCCTTTCCTAATATGACTCAACTAAAGTTCAAATTGATAATGTATTATCTGAGTCGACAGATATTAAATGCTACCGAGAAAACTGAGATTTATCTCCGTGTGGTTGCCTCATGAACTCTCTTCAGTGATTACTTTTTAACTCATCATTCATCTCATCTCCAATTCTGTGATATCAATGCTCAGGGTTTATCAATTATTGGGAGAATTGACTACATAAACTAACGAGTCACTTCTCCAACTAAGGAATTATATACTGTACTATATCAGTGTAAGCATGGGATCTTTTATGGTTCCCACAGTTGCATTATTCCGTAGATATGAAAGCTTCGTTGTGTCAAATAATTCGAACAAAAATTTCTGTGTTAAATGAATTCATTAAAGAGTGGAAAGAAATGGAATCTAAAATAAATGGTTAGCATCATTGGGGGTTAGGATAGGGGTGAAAAATTTCTGTTCCCATATTTGGTACCCTAGTCTTTTAAGATTTAACACTTTTAAAATATTTCTCACATGACAACAGATCTTCTGAAAGCTCAATCTATTTCACTTATTTCCAAGTAAATTTCTCAAATTGGAATATATTTAATTAGAAAATTATCTAAAGATATCTCACCATGTCTTGAAGTGATAGCTATACACGTCCGTATGTACAATATTCTAGAAACTTGTCTTCTGCTAGAATGGTTTGTATGTGCAGAATTAGTTCATACCGACAGTTGCAGAGATGGGGAGTAGTCTCACATGATTCTTATGCGTACTGCGAATTCAAGTACACTTTTATATGACATTATTAATATGGTATACAATAACGCTTTGTTTGAACACTGAGAGTTAGTAATGGCAGGTATTATTAGTAGTTGTTGAATTGTCAAGTTGTTTTAATAATTAAGACAAATCAATGTTGATTTCATTGTGTTAACCATCAATACAAAGATCAATGAAATTTGTAGTTCTAATCTAGTGTGAAATTATTTTAATTTTCCGATTGAGTCATACAATACAATTCATAAAATTCACATTAATAAGTTAACATTTTGATTGTATTATTTGGTATAAATCCCATTGTTTCCATTTACATATACTACGTACATGTGGGTAATAATCAGACCCCGTGAAAAGACAAACATACTTAACAACTTAAAACATAAGCGGATCCGTATAGTATAGGATAATTTTGCTCTGACTATTCTTTGCTTTGTCCCGCCCGATTATTAAAATGTGTTCCGCAGGGACTGATAGTGGTACCTTTATTTCTCGGTCTGATTAGTGATGGATAGGGACAACGAAGACCCTGATGTCGAGATCGAGGTGATTGACGAGTCCCCGCCGTTCCTAGCAGAAACCAATTCCTTTTCCGACTGGAGTGTGATCCTCACGATCTTGGCGGCTAGTCTCCTCGTTCTCTTGGTCATCTTCCTAATGAAGAGATCTGAGAGACGGAGAAGACTGCAGCCGCGTGAAAGCAGAAGCGAAGGCTGGATTGAGTCCAGCGAAGAGCCTGACTTGGATGATCTCCGTTCTAGGAGGATCACCTCATTCAACACCCGCAGGGAGACCAGCGACTCACCACAAGGGGTGGAGGTGGTTGGCTGTGGACTACCTAACCCTAGCTCAGGTGTTTCATGGAGACCGAACTCTAACTTCAAAACGAAACCTCCCATCCAGGCCAGTGCCCCGGGACCCCCGAAGGACGCCATAGTAGAAATGAAACCTGATCCAGTTCCCGATCCTAGACCCAAACCTTTGAACCACACTCAGAAATTCTCTCTCAAGTCACATCCACGAGAGGTGACACTTCCCCTCTGTCCCACTTCCGGTCTCCCATGCATTTCTCCCCTCAACTCTATCGAAGAGCTCCACTTTTGGCATTCTGGGCGAGATCCCTGGAATGTCGCTACCATCCCACTGCAAGTATCAGAGAGACACAAGGATAGTGGGGAACCGAGGACAATGGTGTGTCATGACATGATGGGCGGGTACCAGTACGACAAGTACCCACAGGGTCATTGGGAATCAAGAAACTACTGCTTCTACCATTGGGCCTATATTGACAGTTTTGTCTACTTCTCACACAAGTATGTGAATCTAACTCAAATATTATTGTATTTTATACACTTCAGTTTCAGCCAAAACTGGAATACGTACAATATACACGTTTTTTTTTTACGATAGATTCATTAATTAACCAAATTTTTTAATGGGTGAGTGAAAGTCAATATTTGGCATCTTTCGTGACTTCTAAATTCGTCGATATTCCCAGGCGCCCGCACAGCGATTTGAGCAAGTGCACAAAGTACACTTGTATTAGTTTAAAATTAATTCTATTCTCCAGCTTCGTAACTATCCCTCCCTCTTCCTGGACGAACTCGGCTCATCGCCACAGCGTGCTCTGTCTGGGCACGATGATAACGGAGGGAGAGAAGGGGTATCTCATCTGTCTGGAGATGCTCAAGAACAACGCTGAGGTAGGGAGAGCAGTGGACCAGCTCCTCGCTGTGATGCAGTATTATAATTTCGATGGTTGGCTTATCAACATAGAGAATCAACTGCCAGGAAGTATGATTGATAGAATGGTTGATTTTTTAAGACAGGTTGGTTTGAATAAGCTAAATGAAATACAGTCGGGAGTATGACACTTGTGTACAGAGACAGTTGTGTACAATATTTGTGGGACAGTTGTGTACAAGCATTAGAAAATACGTAGTTGTAGACAGCCCTAATAATATCAGTTGTTCTTTAACTAGGGTACTAGAGGTACACCAGTGTAACGTAGGGTATTTTGGGTACAGAATTAACTGCTACCTGTGAATATGAGTTGAATCGTGAACTGTATTTATCTACTTCTTTGGTTTCTGAACACATAATAATCTGTGTTGTTTAAAAACAAAAAGGTAGGAATATTTTTTAAACTCATATTCACAGGTAGCGGTTAATTCTGTACCCCAAATACCCTACGTTACACTGGTGTACCCCTAGTACCCTAGTTAGAGAACCACTGATATTATTAGGGCTGTCTACAACTACGTATCTTTCTAATTCTTGTACACAACTGTCTCTCTAATGCTTGTACACAACTGTCTCTGTACACAAGTGTCTCACTCCGAATACAGTCGACTCTCGTTAACACGTACACCAAGGGACCGTGGAGATTTGTACTCCTTATCCGGAGTACGTATTAACCGAAGTACGTACATAGCCACATTTGTCCAAAATACTTAATATACATAGTGATAACTACGTGAGAGTATGAAATTGTACTTGTCAAATAGAGAACTCATTATCCATGTTGTATTAACGAGATTCGACTGTATTTTCATTGAGAAATATCTGTCTAGTATCTATCTACGTACCATATTCAAAGTGCTCGTAGGCACACACCTGTTCGTATTATCCGTGTTCGTATTAACCGATGTATTTAGTATTGAAAACGCACTGAAGGGGACCCACAAATCGTACTTATTATCCGATATTTCGTCTTATCCGTGTTCGTGTTAACCGGAGTTCGTTTGTGTATATTTTGCCTTAGATTAGGTTGGGGAATCAAAACTTGTACTTCTTATCCGATTGTACTCCTTATCCGTGTTCGTATTAACGAGAGTCGACTGTATACGTATTCACATGGTTTGATATTTGTCTATAACCATCCCGGAATCCCTAGAGTATCCTGATATTTAAACTGAATCCAGGATTTTGAGTTAATTTATGTGGCCATCAATCGCTTTATTTGTATAATAAGTGGGAATATGAATGTCTGCTTCAAAAATCGCGAAATACTAGAATTTAGTCATTATTAACGAAAAATATAATAATGATTAGCAACTAAGGATTTTCTAGAAAGGTTGAAAGTAAAATAGAGTTAATGTCTCTGTGATTGTATAATTGTTTGTCATAAAACATTTGTGAACAAATGTTTATGAATTCGGACTTCTATAGCTCACTTTTGGTGTGAAACGTATCAACCCAGAGGGCCTGGTGGTTTGGTACGACGCCGTCACCACAAGGGGGGACCTGAGATGGCAGAACAGACTGAATTCGCTGAACAAACCATTCTTTGACGCATGTGACGGAATATTTCTCAACTATCACTGGTCCGACGCAGGCCTTCGAGACACCAGGGCCCAGGCGGGCCCTCGGGCTCTGGACGTGTATGTGGGGGTTGATGTGTTCGGAAGAGGTGTGCTCGGGGGCGGGGGGTGGAACACAGATGCTGCCATGAGCAAAATTCAACAGTGCAAGTTATCCGCGGCTATTTTCGCACCTGGATGGGTGTATGAGAATCTGGCTTATGACAACTTCTTCTTCAACCAGTCCCGGTTTTGGGAGAAGCTGGCTCCCTATATGAAGTCTCACCCCTATGTACAGCAGCAGTTCGTGACGTCATTCTGCAGGGGAATCGGGTCTAAAGGCTTCAGTGAGGGGAGACAGCTGCTCGGCACCTCTTGGACCAACCACAGTGCTCAGCAGCTCCAGCCGCACTTCCTGGACGAGTACTACCATCTCGGAAATTCAATGAACAATATCGTCGTGGACAATCTGGAGGTGTCTAGCACCCTCGAGGCTTACAACGGTGCGCAATGTCTTGTGTGTAATGGAGAGGTGTTCCGAGGCGCACTCGGCTCTGATTCGAGGCTAGTCATCCGTATGTTCATGACTGAGGTACCCATTCTCTCTCCCCTGCTCATCACCTACACGTATAGGGATGAACCAGGGATGGAAGAGAACGTGCGCCATCTGCTTGAGTTGAATTTATCCAACCAAATTGGTCCCAAGTACATCGTCCTAGACCCGAAAGCTAGTCTTGAGGCTCCAGAGGAGTTGGACGGGTTAGATGAGCGTCTCCTCAGAAAGTACGAGTACCGGCGATCTCCTGACATGCTCCTAGAGGATGTAGGGGTACAAGGGGGGACGAGGGACCAACACCTCGGATTTGGGCCCATGTACCCTGAATACATGGATCAACTGGATGCCCTGACAACTGACAAGGTGAACGAGAAGTGGTGTACTGCCTATTTCTTAGTTGCACACAAGGATATTGATCAGGCAAGTATTCGCGAAATTCGGCTAATTCTACTCCCGCCGAACCATGTGCAAGATTTTGGGGACAAATGGAGATTTTGTTTTTCAGTAGGACAGATTAGAATATTCAATCCTGCCTGCCTGAAATCGTTCGCACATCCAGTGGACAACCTCAAGGCATCCGATCTCAACTGGCGCAAGAAAACCCGAAACTCAATCGATGTATCATTTCTGTTGAAGTGGAGCCCCCCTCCCCCCGTGTACTCGGATCAGCCCTCCCATTACAACATTTATATCGCGAAACATGAGCCTATAAAGCATAGCAATGTCGAATTCGTTGGACAAGTCTTCACTACCTACTTTTATATTAACAAATTCAACATCAAGTTGACCCCAGATGTTGGGTACAACCTGTTTGCTATTGTGCAATGTGTGAACAGGTCTGGACTCTATTTAGCTGTGAAGAACAGTCCTAAGCTCCAACTGATCTGGACCAATTAATTGCAAGCATTTTAGTATTTGTACATATATTCTTAATTTGAATTTATAATCACTCTAAGCTAACGAATGATTTTGTTGAATATCAAAATGAAAATGTTTTTACTTATGTCTAAGGAATTTTAGTTTATTTAAATGCAAATGACTACTTTGGAGAAACTATTATGAATGTGCGTTGGGATAATTATATATGGTATTTGCTTATTTCTAATTTAACTCCAAATATGGACTGGGTAACCGTCACACATACTATTTAAAACTTAATTCATGAGATGTTTAGGTGATTTAACTCGAGAAAACTTTGAAGACCTCATTTCTTACCTAACAACAATAGACCTATACATTAATATAACTTGTTTTGGTGATCCAAGTTCTCCACATCTAATTTAAATAATTATGCATTGAGATCACACCTACCTAATTTACTTATATATAAGACTTTGGAACATGAATGATGAAAAATTACAATGGAACTTAAATTTTTCGTTACCTTAGTTTTATTGCTTTATATTTCGCTAATAAACTCTGTTTCAATCCCTGAGGCAAAAGCTGTGGATGAAGAGGTTGGAGTAGAGTCACTAGAGCTTGATGAACTTGAACGAACAAGGTTCCATAGATCTGTCAAAACGTTCTTGGATAATGTATTCGTTGTTAGTAACTCACCATTCGAGTTTCAGAAGTGTGAAGATAAAACTTATCCAATCGAAATAGTAACATTGGATTTCAGCCCGTATCCACTGGATTTCGATTCAGACTTAACTGTTGATTACAACATTGCACTTCGCGAGCTCTTAGACGAAAATACAAAAATATATCTAAGTGCTTCAATTTTCAAAAGAACATACGATTTTTGCAAAATCTTCGGAGCGATGATGGAAAGAACAGACTGTATCGTTGATAAGGGAGATTATGAAGGATCATTAACACTACCAGTTGCCTCCTATTTAGAAAAATATAAGAAATATGCATATTTCTTAGGATACCTGGATATATACTTGAAGATAAAGAGTGGGCAGACGGAGTTGATGTGTATACATTTTACTCCTAAAGTTTAGAAGCCATAACTCTCTCTCTTCTCCCATGACTGTTAATGATAGCCTTATTTATATATATTTATTTACTATAGTAATGTGTGGATTCTTCGTTGCTTCAGGAAAGCTGTGAGACCGTAGCACACAGCCAGGTTGGTCATGTTTATACGGACCAACTTTGATATAATTGTCACTTTAGTCGTAACCTGATGCCACCCACCAACAATTGCTAGTTTGCTACGGCTCTTTCGCATGAGATAAATACAGAGTATATCATATATGTACGTATATCCAACTGTTGTACTAAATTTATTTATGCTATTAGTGTGTTAGTTATCTGATTTCTCAAAATATTTTATTGGCAATTCAAATACGTTCAGAGACGTAATCCCATCCGATGGTGTCTCCGCCCGGGTCACATCAGCCCTTTGGCATTTTAAGTAATACATACAGACAACTTGGAACAATTAACATTCTTCATATTATACATCCACAGTAGTAATCCGTACTGGTTAAAATTGTTATTAATTTGTCAATTTAGTATTGTTATTTATTCACACTTTATTTATGAATACTTTCTCAAAGCACGAAAAAAAGCATGAAAATGCATGAAAAAAGCACGAAAAAATAATGAAAAAGCACGAAAAAAGAAAAAACTATTTTACCATAGTATTGCCGAATGCAAGGATTATTCAAATTTTTACACCTTGCTTAAACTCCAATATAACAAGTTAGAATCACTCTCTAAACTTGAAATTTGTTCGTTTGAAATGTAAGAAAAGTTTAAAACTAATTTAAGGCTGTATATTATGCAAATGCTACGAGTCACTTAATGGAGCGGCACTATCGGTCTGTCGACCGACATTTTTTCATACTATTGAACCCCCGGCGCTTATCTAAGCTCCCGGAGTTTGTTCGAGGAAAAACGGTAGTTTAAAATTATCATACCCAGAGTTTATTCGCCTCCTAATACACGAATTAGCCCACCACAGGAAATAATTAGATTTTCAATTGATTAATGGCTCAACCCGAATATAAGAATTATAACCAAGTGCGCGCATCCAAATCTGGGATGAATGCAGACTTAGAGAAGAAAATGATGCAGAATTATCCAAAAGATTCCGAGCTTCAAACCATCCAGTGGATCGAGGATATTCTGTGTGTTGAGTGCGACTCTGATTTCTTTGAATGGTTGAGAGATGGAACCATTCTCTGTCGCCTCATGAATGCAATCTATCCTAACAGCATCCCAGTCATGAGGAAGAGCAGCATGCCTTTTAAACAGATGGAGGCGATCAACATGTTCTTGATTGCAGCTGAGAATTTCGGGATTAAGAAAACAGATCTCTTCGTAACTCTAGACCTCTACGAGGCGAATAACCTCGCACAGGTGATCGCCACGCTGCGGGCATTGGACCGTTTGGCGCAGTTGAAAGGCTTTAACGGTCCCACTTATGCCCCGAAACAATCCAAGTACAATCCAAGGACCTTCTCGAAGGAACAAGTGGAGGCAGGGAAATGTATCATCGGAGCTCAGTACGGGTATATCCAGGGGGCGACCCAGAAGGGATTGACAGCTTACGGGCGCCGGAGAGACATATATCCATCTTCTGAACTTGTCTGATTTAACTGACTAGTTAGTAGAAAATTTTAGTAAATTTTATTTACAGCTCAAAATCGAAATTCTGAATATTCACTCGTCAAATTATATTATCCTGTGAACTCCTATTGAGTAATTATATCGTCATCTAGTTCATTAAATTGACTCACTCATTGATGCCATAGAAATATAGTATGGAATAATTCTAAAAGACAATGAGTGTGTAGATGGACATGTTGACAATTTGATGATCCAAGTTAACTGTGTTATCTGATCATTCTTATTTCTCAATAAAATCAAATTTCTCAAACCATAAAGCACATCACAATAGTTAATTGGTAAAATAATTGAATGCATTATGCTCGATAAAATTTTCCTTGTTTTAGTATTGTTTACGTTGAATTCGCGAATTAATTCAGTCTCACTTCCTGCGTTTGGAGGAGATGGAAGAGAATTAGAAACAAATCTCCTCATACCTCAAAGATCAAAATTTATAAATTCCGGGAGGAATGTTGTGAATGAACTCGCTGGAGATAAAAATTTCACGTATGAAACCTGTGATCAAAATGTGACGTACCCTCTCACAATAATCTATTTGAGCCTCAGTCCATATCCTTTGGATTTCACATCCTACGTAGACGTGTACTATAAGCTAGCTTTACTCAAACCCATAGTGAAGCCTGCCACGCTCTACCTCAAACTAAACCTAGGATTTATTTATTATACCAAAAAATTGGATTTTTGTGAGTTGTTGCTGGAGAATATGAAGAATATGTATTGCCCTTTAGATAAAGGAGTGTTTGAAGGGAAGTTCAAGCTCTCTCTCAGACCTTACCAGATATACGGAAACAGATTGAATATGGTCTGGGCGAATATCAAGCTTTGCAGTGGTGAAGATGAAGAGAAGTTTATGTGTATCAAATTTAAAATCCAAGCTAAGAATTCGCCTTATGCATTATCTTTTATTAATTGAAATTATTCTGTCTGATCCGCACCCAGGAGAGATATAAAGTAGTTGATTGCATGATTTGATTCAGATTAATTTGTTAATATTTGTTCAGTCATTAGATGTGAGTTATACATGTATGTTAATAATTAAAATTAACCAGGAATTTTGCCGATTGAGCCATTTTTGGGCATGGAAGCCAGTGTGGGCTCTTTGCTAGAATTATACAGTTACTTACTTTCATATTAAGTGAATTTTTCGAACTCGTGGTGTTGCAGATCATAAAATCATATTCAGACAGTATCATGGCGTTATACGTAACTTGATAAGTCCAGATAATGCGAGTTCATGTTAATTACCTAACTAACTCAGTAGAAATTGATATACTTGTCTATTTTTAGACTAATCTTTGAATCATACTCTTGCGACTAAATCTCATAACCTTATTTAGTCATCTCGTACAAATACCTATGATAATCCCTTACTGGATGATAGATACAGTACTGAAATTTATCTCTACTTCTTTTCACGTATTTTCCAGTTTCCACTCCCTTTTCAGGCTAAATAAATTACGTGTGCCTCTCTCTGTCATTCTGAAAGTAATAATGTACTTAGCGAATCAACCACGAGCCATACTACCAGGTATCAGTACAAAATTGGCTGCATATGTAACAATGTAAGCCATCGGACGCATCTATGTATAGGCATAATTAGAACTAGGCTCTAACTAACTTGAACTTTATACGTGCAATTAGACATACCATTCATTGTATTCGTATTGACTTTTACATCATTCCACTCCGCTATATTATATATATATATCTATTGTATGTACAGCTCAATACATTCTTGTTGAGATTAGTTTAGTTAATAATTTGACAAAGATGACGCGTGAATATGACCATCTATTCAAGCTACTCATTATTGGGGACACGAGTGTCGGCAAGAGTAGTATCTTACTCAGATTTGCTGACAACCTTTTCTCCGGGACATACATTACTACCATCGGTGTTGACTTCAAGATACGGACAATGGAGATAAACGGCGAAAAAATAAAGTTGCAAATTTGGGACACGGCTGGGCAGGAGCGCTTCCGTACCATTACCGCCACATACTACCGAGGGACACATGGCGTGATAATAGTGTATGACGTCACGAATGGAGACAGCTTTATCAACGTGAAGCGTTGGATAACCGAGATAGAGAATAATTGCGATTATGTCGACAAGGTGCTGGTGGGGAACAAGGACGATAATCCGGAGAAGAAAGTCGTCAATCAGTCGGAGGCGCAGCGATTCGCCGATTCGCAAGGGATGACCTTGTATGAAACCTCTGCGAAAGATAACATCAACATTGAAGAGGTTTTCGACTTCATTACCAAGAGGGTGTTACAGACAAAGAAAGAAAAGTCCTCGAAAATGGACACACCGAGCGACAAAATTAAACTGGGGAGCAAGAAAACGGCCCCAAAGATGAAGAAAGGGAATTGTTGCTAAACGACAGTTCTGCTGTATGTAGTAACAGTGCTGTGTTATAGCTTCTTAATTACTGAATTGATTTAATTTTGTATAGGTTTGGGTCATGTCACGTTGTCACATATACATAGTGTACTTATGTCCCTTATTGTTCTCCCTCTGTCTCCTTTCTCTTTTGATTAACATCGCGCAATTATTTCAGATTAACTAACTTTATTCGCATGACTAAATTAAGTAGTTCCGGATATGTAATAAGCCCCCCCATAACTTAATGATTCAGTTCTACCTGTTATCCATACTAGTAACCCATATATTATTAAGATATAATTAATTGGTGTCAAATTATTCGCGTAATAATTCTGACAACTATACCTATAGTGCAGTTTACGAGATCTAATTATTAGTTCCGTCCAGGTAATTAAGTACTCTGTAAGCCCTGCGCAGGTAATTCATTGTTATAATGTAATCTGACATGATTCCACTTGGAAGTTAACTATGTTAGTTGGTAGAATACATTCAATAAAAGTGTGAATGCGTCATAGAAGGCAAATAAGTGAATAGGAATCTCTTTTTAACTTTTTAGTAAATTGAATATCAAAGTGGATCTATTTCTTCTTCAACAGGATCTCAACCTTTAAAATTCTGAACATCGTAAGAGCGCGAATCTCGATTAGCGAACTTTGTACCATTATCGATCAGCTTCGGATAGCTATACAGTCACATTGAATTCCCACTAGCGTGAAGATGTACGTATTAATCATAATTACATCAATTAAATAATTGAAATTAAAATCTAAAACAGCTGTTTTCGCCGCATTGATTCAATATAATATTTTGATATACAATCGAGAGTTGGAGAACAGTCAACTCGTACCAGCTACCAACTACCAAAAAGTCAACTCGTACCACTACCAAAATGAAATGTACGATTTCTATAGCATTTTGGATGAGATATCTGTAAGAACACACGAAAAGCAGGATTTTCTTCTGACTTGGTACGAGTTGGCATAGTACGAATTGACTTGGTACGAGTTGGCATGTGGTACGAGTTGACTGGAATTCGAGAATTGAATAGTTAGTTCAAATGGCCATAAATCAGTACTCTCTCAAAACGCTGCTTGGTAACTGGTCAGAGGAACAAGCATGCGTCCCGCTAGATAAGGGGGAGGACCTCCGGAAGGTACAGAGACACGGACACAAGGGGATAATGACGTCAGAGGGTTCGCCAGTCTCGTATGACACAACGAACGACAACAACTATCCTTCCCCCAGCAAGCCAGTGGAGACAATCGGTACCCGCACCAAAATGATGGAGAGACAGATGTACGAGCATGCTAATAAGCTGGTCGAGGAGACTAGCAAGCCGCCTGACGTGGAAATAAAGTACACGTCTACCACGAGTGAGGATTTCCATCGCGAGTTCGACAATTCTCGCCCTCAGCCGACAATCGCACACGATGTGTACCGGGACAACGCGGTCACTTACTGGTCCACAGCGGCCAAATCTGGTCTGCAAGGCGTGACGAATATAAAGAGTGCAGACACTCCTTTCAGGAAGAACACTGCCTTCTCCACTCCCATGGAGGAGTTCAAGGATCAGGAGCTGCCGCACGGACATGAACACAGATAGAATACGTCTTTCTGATTCTCATTATACACCTTATGTAACATTGATACTTGTACTCATGAACTGTAGCAAGTGTGTAATAGGGAACCTGTATCCGATGCTATGTACAATGCAGCACTCAAACAAGCATTTAACCTACCACTTACCGTTAAAATCACAGCATTTGTTCAAGTAATAATTAATGGGAGTTTAATACTTCTTATCAGTCAAATTTTATATAATTACAAATAGCTGCTGGGATTATGAAAATATGTTCTAGTATTGTTGCGTAGATTCGTGAGATCGTAGACTATTAGTGCAGACCTGCTGACTCGTTAGGAATTGAGATAGCATATTTTCAGACAGAATCTGGAACTAGTGTCTAAAATATTACTTCAGCAGGAAAGAATCTCTTATCAGTATTGAATCTATTTTGAGTTGACCCCGGCAATGACATGGGGTCCATTCTATTTATAGCAGAGACCCCACATTTATAAGGTTTCCCCACCCAAAATGACATAATCGGAAATGAGCTAGCAAAATCCATAGTACATTGATGGGTTTTAATTAAAAATTCTATTCACACGCAAACTTTATTATACCATGGTCTAGTTATGTATCTAGTTATGTAGCATATTTTTGGTTTGGCATTCCACAAGAGTTGACATGTAATATTATATCTAAATTATCTCGTATGAACTATAGTTATTCACAGCACGAGTATGGCAATCTCGCTCTCTCCAGACAATCTCACAGATTACATCACTAACCTAGAGGAGGTATTCCGCTGCTACATCTGCCTAGGCAGGCTGCAGGACACTCGGCTCTGTCCTAAGTGCAGCAAGATGTGCTGCTTCCAGTGCATCCGTCGCTGGTTGATGGAACAGAAGCCCAGCTGTCCTCACTGCAGGTGCAGCCTCCTGCTGCACGAACTTGTGAAGTGCAGATGGGTGGATGACCTGTTGGGACAGCTGAAGAGCAGTCAGGCGAAGAAGGACGCCCTCACGAAGGACCAGTGCGCGACACACTCAGAGCAGGTTGTTCACTGCTCTCATCATACTCTGTTGCAATTTTACACTCAATTTCAATTGAAAAACAGACACACGACGTCTATCTACTGTATCTATACGTAGTATGCACTCCCCTACCAATCTATTTGTAGACGCCAATATTTCCCATTCAAATAGTTATACAGTCGACTCCACTTAATCGGGTCACATCGGTCAAAGGACATTTTGCCCCGATTAAGCGGGGAACCCTATTAACCGAAAATATTTTGTATTAGTTTCTATGTGTGAGAGTTATTCCGGTCCTGCCAAAAGTGGCCCGATTAAGCGGTGACCTGATTAAACAGTGACCCTATTAAGCGGAGTCGACTGTATTTCTATTTATGAAGTAAATAACATTTTGTCAATAATTAATGCAAATATTCTAATAAGTCATTCACAAAAATAGAGAAACCATGATTATATTAGAAATATAAAACTATTTGAATGGAAAATATTCTCAATTTGAATAACCAAATGGTTAACATTCCAACTTATGTAGCTGAGTGTGTACTGCGTGACGTGCGGGTTCTGTGTCTGCCACCAGTGCGCCCTATGGGCGGGCGAACACGCCAACCACGACTTCCAGCCGGTGTCGGATATCTACGAGAGACACAAAAAGAGTCTGTACGAGGAGGTGAACAATCTGAAGAAGCGACTCACGGCGATACACGACTCAGCCTCCGACATAGACAGACAGCTGAGCGCGTACAATCAGGAGAGGGAGAGTCACATCAAGCAGATCAACAAGGTCCTATTGAATGCTTGATTTAGTTGTACAGCGTATGGCCACGATGCTTTATTTGCTAACTGTAGGTGATGAAGGATATCTCCTCTCGCATCGATATCCAGATCAGCTCACAGATAACTAAGCTTAAGAACCAGCAGTCGAGTCTTCAGAAAGAGAGTAACTTGGTTGAGCAGAAGATAGGAGAGGTCTTGAACAAGATCGAGACGAATGCGAAGAGCGAGTTGATCCGTTCCTCTCCTGAGATACTCCAGGAGCTGTTAGGAATGTTATCCCAGCTGTCAAATTCACCCGCGGCAATCATCAGCCCTGTGGGGAAGGAGCTGCATATTGTGAATGAGCTGATACCTGGCTACATGGATGGAGAGTTCGTGATTGAGGATTTCGGTTCCCTGAGGAGGAGGGGCGCCCCCATCTACTCGCCCCCTCTCACCCTACACGGCCAAGTCTGGAAACTAAAAGTGCGTCCTTATCCTCACAGTATTAACCCCATTAACGAGTGTACCAGAGTTTCAACTGTATTCTCTGAGCGAAGTTGTAATGATGAATTTGTGACTGACGCTGGATAACTGTACTAGGTGTACCCTGATGGAAATGGGATCTTCAAAGGAGAGTTCCTCTCAGTATTCCTGGAGCTGCACTCCGGATTCCCAGGCTCTGCCAAGTACGAGTACCGCGTGTCCATGGTCCATATATCCGGCAACTCAGAACGCACCATCTATCGAGAGTTCTCCTCCGAGTTCGAGCCCGGCGAGTGCTGGGGGTACAACCGCTTCTACAGACTGGAGCACCTGGTGACGAAGGGGTACGTGGACTCGGTGGAGGACAACCTGAAGCTCCAGTTCTCCGTGAGGTCCCCCACCTTCTACCACGACAGCGTGCAGCTGCAGAAGCAGGTGTCCTCTCTGAGGGAGCAGATGGTGGGGATGGAGGAGAGGTGGAGCCAAGAGAATAGAGCCTCTGAATCTCTCGCAACACCTCCAGAAGATGAGGGAAACAGTAAGCACGAGGTTAGTTTATAACACAGTAGAACTCCATACGACGTACCCTACTGGGAAGCGGGAAAAAGTACGTACTAACCGAGTTGACATTATATGGCAATCTCTATATGAATTTTGGTTCAGAGAAAAGAGTACGTCTTATGATGTGATATTCCGAGTTCTGCCGTAATTGTGTTTACTGCATTCGATGCTTTAGCTGATTTTAATTGTACGTTTGTAGGGTTTGGGGAAGAAGGAAAGGGAGCAGCTGACTTCAGAACAGCTGGACAGAGCTTTCCTCTTCACACCTTCACGACAATTCGACCATTCCGAACCCTTAGTGGAGGTGTTAGCTCCCGCCTCAGACGACGAGCAGTCCTCCTCTTCCGCCCCGGAAGAGAACTTCCTCTCCTCAGCTCTGGTCATTCCTGACAGCCAGGAGTCCATGGGGGAGTCCGACCTGAACTCCCAGCTGGAGGACATCCGACTGTCAGACGGAGAGGAGATGGGTGCCCGTGAGGAGTTGGACATTACCCTCGTATCTGAGGCTACCTCAGACCGAGTAGCTGATCCTCTCGCCCTCACCCGCAACATTTCTCCACTCACCCCCTTCTCCCACCCCCAAGAGTCCCCACAGGACCCGAATGATGCCTCCTCTTCCAGCGGATCGGACCTCTCCATCCACTCCCTGGACAGTCCCCTCCCTGAGACCTACTGGGACTATGCGGCGGACGCACAGTCTCCTGCGGATGCGACACCCGCTGACACCTCTGGAGAGGTGGAACAGCTGGGAGAGGTGGGCTTACAGGAGGAGACACTTGACACTTCCTCTCAGGACCACTTCGTTTTTGCAACCCGATACACTGACTCCCTATCCTCCAACTTCCCGAAC
Source organism: Aphrocallistes beatrix (assembly GCA_963281255.1). Lineage (NCBI taxonomy): Eukaryota > Metazoa > Porifera > Hexactinellida > Sceptrulophora > Aphrocallistidae > Aphrocallistes > Aphrocallistes beatrix. The sequence continues at coordinate 4,091,329 of OY725492.1, read as the reverse complement.
ATTCAGGCCAAGATTCTCGCCTGTCTCAGAGACGTCAGCAACAACCCACTCCTCGGTCTGATCCCCTCCTCCCTCAGAGCCCCCTCCCCGCCAGTGGGCCAGGACGCCAACCGCCGAAGAGACAGCTCCCCCGACCCATTGGACATCCTCCCCCTCATCGGGTACGGCAGCAACTCCAGCGAGGCAGAGGATGGACAGAACTGTGATCTGTTTTCTGGGGAAGAGACAGATACACATGACTCGATTTCTGATTTACAGCCCCCTGAGTAGTTAGTTATGACGTCATTGTTGTGTTGTGTCAGTTGCGTTTAACGTTAGCTTATTTTAGTGCGTGTGTGTGTGTGTGTAGATTTGCTTGCTAGCTCTTACCTGTCCTTACCGGGTCTCTGATCTGAACACATGTCTACTCTTATACAACGTTATATTGGATATTATTCACCGCCTACTTTAGCTCAATATTCCGTTTGAGTGTAGTTTTTGTTTTAACTTGGTTTTGTACTAACTTCAGACGTAAACAATTTCGTTAGATATAGCTAGGTTCTATACTGAGAGCTGGTATTAGTTATTGCTAGCTAATACAATGTCGGAAGGGTATAAGTATGAGGAGAGTCTCACTCACGGGGCGTTCAAGGGAGAACTTTCTAACTTCAGTGCCAACCTGGCTAAGGAGCGGAGAAACTCTGGTTTCCAATTCTCACTGTCTACCAGCAAATACTTCAGCGGCAGGAGATGGAGGAAGTACACCAAGTTCCCGCGAGCTGTGCTCAATTTCCTGCGCTACAAAGTTGGCTACGACTGGGTGATCCTGATCATCCTGGGCGTGTTGATGGCACTGCTGAGTGCTGGAGTTGATTATTTGATAGACTCGATCAACATAGCGAGACTCAGGATATACGACCATGCCTACCAGCTGAATGTGTTTCTATCTGTGAGTTGTGTGAAAGCCTTTATAGTTCCATGCTTTGGAATATGGATTAACGCGAACTGAGACAACATCTCACACATTTCTAGTCATGGATTCTATTTATAGTTCTTCGTGTGGGTCTCCTCTTCGCTGATTCTCCTGCTGTTTGCTGTCGGCTTCACTAAGCTAATCTCAACAAACGCCATCGGATCCGGAATACCGGAAATGAAGTCCATCTTGAGAGGCGTGCGGCTGATAGACTACCTGTCCCTGCAGACCTTCATAGCTAAGATCGGCGGACTGGTGGCTACATCTGGCTCAGGACTGCCGATCGGGAAAGAGGGTCCGTTCGTGCATCTCTCCAGCATAATAGCTCACTGGCTGAGCTACTTCCTGACAAGCTTCCGCTCCATCTACTCCAACGAAGTCTTCTCCAATGAGCTGCTGGCTGCTGCCTGTGCAGTGGGAGTGGCGTGCAACTTCGCAGCTCCGATTGGAGGTGTGCTGTTCAGCATTGAAGTCACAGGTCAGTTCCGCGCATGCAGGGCTGAGTTTTGTCCGTCCAAAATCGGTTTTGCACAGGACAGTGAACAACCTGGTTAAACTGGACAAAATCAAATGAACTCGAACAAGATACCTTTACCAGGAATGGGCATGCCTAATTTCCGGGACGGGACGGGACCGTCCCGGAAAATCTAGATACCTAATTTATGGGACGGGACGGGATACCGTCCCGGAAATTAGGTATCTTAACCCGTCCCGTCCCGAAAATTAGGCATGCCCCCAGGAATTCATTCTGTGTAGTTGATTTTGTGTGTTTTAAAGTTGAGTCGGTGTCTCTGCAGCTACTTACTTCGCCGTCCGTCAGTATTGGCGGGGATTCTTCGGGGCGGTGTGCGGCTCCTTCGTCTTCTCTCTGATCGGAATCGCCATCAAGTCCCAAGCCACCATCACAGCTCTCTTCGTCACTCACTTCAGACCGGACTACCCGTTCGATCCGGTGGAGCTCGTGGTATTCAGTCTGCTGGGTATCGCGTCCGGATTCATTGGCGCCTTCTTCGTGTGGCTACACAAGTCCATCATCCTTCTCCTCCGAAGGTACAAGAAGTGGCTCAAGTGGCTGCAGTGTCACGTCTACCTCTACCCCACCATCATCGTTGTGGTCTATGCTCTAATCACATTCCCGCCCGGGTTTGGAATGTAAGTTTCTCAAAACTACAACTAACAACGATTTAGTAATCCACTATTTATAGGTTTTGCGGTGGTCGTCTCCCAATGCGGAACGCCCTGGAACAGCTGTTCTCTAACTACAGCTGGTCGACTGCCAGCACGATGAGGGACAAGACTGACGAGTTGGAGCAGATTCTGTCCGTCTGGCATAATCCAAACATTTTCGTTACTCTCGTCCTGTTCATTATAACCCGGCTGGTATTCACTGCACTTAGCATCGGACTGCCGGTTCCCGCGGGGGTATTTCTACCGGTGTTCGTGGTGGGGGCGGCATTCGGACGGTTGGTAGGGGAGGGAATGACATACGCGTTCATGGACGGGTTCAATAATAACACGATTGTCCCCGGGGCGTATGCAGTCATCGGGGCAGCAGCTGTAACTGGCGCTGTGACACACACCATCTCAACTTCTGTGATCGTGTTCGAACTGACCGGACAGATTACTCACGTGCTGCCCGTGCTGATCGCGGTTCTGCTCGCTAACGCAGTGGCACAGCGCTTGCAGCCATCTTTCTACGACAGCGTGATCCTGCTCAAGAAGCTGCCCTACCTCCCCGAACTCCCGCCAGACCTCGCCGGGACTACAATCGTGAAGCACTTCATGCGTACCAACGTCCCCACCATCACGACGCGTAGCACGTATCGCGAGTTGAAGTACCTTATCTCCTCCACCAACCTCCCTTCCTATCCCGTGTTGGACAATTCTGCCTCTCGCTTCCTGATCGGATCCGTGAAGCGCTCCCTCCTAGAAGGCATCTACACAGATCACGTCACCAAGTTTAAAGAGGTCTACTCTCCTTCGCCAGAGCATAACGGAGATAGCGACGAGATTACGATGACTCCGATCGGGGAAGTGAAAGAAGAGGACGTTATTCATGATGAAGACAACCTTGAGGAGCTCGACACCATGGTGATAGAGATTGATGAGTCGATGGTAGATGCGGCTCCCTTCCAACTAGTTGAAAAGACCTCTCTCCTCAAAGTGCACACACTGTTTGCTCTCCTCTCCCTCAACCACTCCTACGTCACAGAAGGAGGCAGACTCGTCGGGATGGTTACGCTGAAGGAAATTAGGTCTGCCATTGAGACTTCTTCTAAAGACACTTCCATCAGAAGAAGGAGGTATTCCTCTGGGAAGTTCAGGAATATTCTCGCCACTTTCAGCCGGAAGAACAAACCTTTGGGCGACGAGACTATCATAATAGAGCAAGACACTCCCAGTGATTAAATTAGTTCTGCTAGGTTCATTCAGACATTTTGAATTTAGCCCGACCCCACACCTACACTATGTATATTTGATACCCTATGGTAAAGTATTTCCTTATTTTAAAATATGAAAGTTCACACTCTAGTTCTGACAGCTTTTACTTGACGACGATATGTCTCGTAGCTATTCATTAAATTAATTCCGAGATGCATCTCTCAAATGATATACTGCGGTTCGGCTATAACCCAAATGAAAAAGTTTCTTCCGCCGGGCCTGGTAGACTAGACCAATAGTTTGTTTCGGTGACTATCGCCACCAACTTCCATTTTATCAAATACAGATAAGTGTTGTAGTAGAATTTACCAATGAGTTTTACAGATAAACGCTTTCTTTAGTCCAGCGGTGGGCAACCTGGGGCCCGCGGGCCATTTGGGGCCCACGAGACTAAATTTGATGGCCCGCGACTCTTCCAAAACACTCTATTATGGATCCCGCGTGTTAGTGATTGTAATACAAAATGGGCCCGCCTAATTTTGGTATGAAATTGATGCTGAATATCAATATATTTTCTATAATCATTATATGATGATTCAATTTATTTTACTTATTTTTGCTTTTATAAGTATAATTTTAGTTGTAACATTCCTTCCATATACAGGGTGTCTCAAAAGTTCTGCAACAACCAATTTTACTTTGTTAATTTGACTAAGATCACTTGATTGTATTCCAAATTAGCCCCCATAAATGAAATCTAGCACCCTTCTAGCATAGAAATGAGCCCAACTCAAAAATTTTATATAATTAGTACATACTAATTACTCAAAAATTTGGAGCTCAAAAGTGTTAAGTTTGAAGATCACTATTTTTCTAATGAAATATTACATCAATCACTTCTATATTCTGTAATTGATTCATAATACTAAAATAATACTTAGGGCATTCAAAAAGTTCTCATCCCAAATCTGTATCTCAAATGATAGTGAAAATAGGATATTTTCTATTTGTCTATTGTATTCCTTAGGGGATCAGCTTCCAATTTGTATATTGGTTTATTTTACAAGGACAATTGTTGTGGTTCCTACATTATATTTTTGTACATCGGTTTAAGGTAGTCCCTTTGAACGTGATTTTTCGGGTTCCCTTTGATATATTTCAGTTCTGAGCAAATTTAGATTAAAACTGATCCCTCCATCGAATTCTACGCATCAACTAACATATAGATTGAATTTTCTGAAGTATTATAGTTTGAGGCTGAGGGAATACTATGTTTTGAAGTGGTTTACTACCATTTTTGTCCCACTTTTTGAGTGGCGAAAATTGACAAAAAATCCACTAAAAGTAGCATGATATTTTTTCAACACGAGCAATACTATTGAACACCTCCCGTTTACTTTTTCACATTGGTTCTTAATTATTTAACCTTTTAATGACCTTATTCTACGATTTTCACAACTTTTATTCTCCAAATTTAGTTTTAAGCCATTTTCAATGGGGAGATTCCAACTTTTCGACACTACCCTAAACCGATGCACAAAAAATCTAATGTAGGAACCACAATAATTGTCCTTTTAAAATAAACCAATATATAAATTGGAAGCTGAAGTAATCTTCGATAAGAACGAGTCTTTTTAAAGTATAGCCATATAATGTAGCTGGGATGTGAGATTTTTTATTGAGTTAAAAAATATTCTTTAAGAGATAATGAAATATATGATCCATCATTGCAAATAAATTGAGAAATACAGGCCATTGGAATGCCAAATAATTAAGATAATCCTCACTATTTTTGATTAAAATGAGGTATCGGATGTTCGATCTATTTATCTATGTATAATACAGGGTTTCATACAGAGGGTGGTAGGGGGGGCACTTGACCCCCCTACTCATTCAAGTGCCCCCTAGAAATACAATGAAGCGTTAAATGAAGAGATGTGATCTAGTGCCTGCCCCCTTTCAAATTCAGATATCCCAGATTGCCCCCTTGCATGCAAATCCTGCAAAATTTGTTGCAGAACTTTTGAGACACCCTGTAGGTTTCTAATGTCAGTTCTTGCTACGGCCATGGTGATGTGACCGTAGCAAGGACTGACAGATTTGGGGTCCGCGAGACCCCTCGCGGGCCCCATTTATGGCCCACTTAAGGATTAAGGTTGCCCGCCACTGCTTTAGTCTAACAATATAATCTTTCAACTAAGTTCTAGTAAGAGCAACCAAATTGCTCTTCTAATAACATTAATCTCATCATCAATAAATTTATTAACTAAATACGTTATCTATAAAATATCTTCAGATAGTAAGTGCCCGGGGCGATAAATTTCTAGTCCCATTTATCATCTGATAAAATATATTAATTCAATGAATATAACCACTCAAGTGATTAGATAAATCAAAGAGAGAATGGTCACTTTATTCTAAGGGGCAGCAAAAAAAGGTTCAGCACCCTCTTTAGGGGAGTGATTATTCAAGTATTCAGTAAAGTACACTTTCTTTAATATCTCGAAAGCTTAAAATTCCATCTATCTTGAGCTCTAAACCAAGATAATATATTACAGCGATCTATCTAAGAAAATATTTATTCAAATTAGACACAAATTTGCAATAGTATCTGACGATGTAGCAAGCACATCCCTGAACAATTCGTTGCATCGAATGGAAATGGGAGGGACGTATATTAAAATCGATGCAGTGAAGTGAGATGATTTTGAATGCATGGTAAGCTGATAAGAGCGCATTGGTAAGATCTTACAATATAGCAGAACACTGCTGTGTTATACTATAGGTCAGCGCTTGCAGCAAAAAGTATAAATAGGAGAGAAACCGCTCATAGGTTGTTCCAAGATTTATAGAAAATCGTTATTGTGATCATGACGTCATCTCCCACAGAGCTAAAATCTCTTCAAGCGATAAAATTCTCAAAGTCCGGGGCTCATGAGCTCCTGAGCTGGCGTGTGAGGGAGGGAGAACAGGTGAAGATTGGGAGTGTCCTCTTCGAGTACCGACCTTTGAACCAGACGAAAGTTTCCAAGTTCCTGGCCTCTTCAGTGGGTCTCCTCTACCGGGTACTGATAGGAGAGGGCGGCACCCTCTACAACAAAGCCATCATCTGCGAGCTACAGAAGAACTGTGAGCACCCTGAGGTGGTGTGTGGCATGTGCAGTCTGTGCGGAGACAACCTACAGTCAGGCGACGATAGCGGCCAAACAGACCAGATAGCTAGCATCCCCATCGTACTCGGCGTCCCTCAGATACTGGTGTCGAAAAAGCAGGCCGAGGATCTAGCGAAAGAGGACAAGCTCCGGTTGCTGAGGCAGAAGAAACTCGCCCTGATCGTGGATCTGGATCAGACGCTGGTGCACACCTCCACAGATGTGAACATTCCCGCAGGGCTTCCTGACGTGTACGGCTTCCGTCTCAAGAACTATCCGCTCTGCTACCACGCGCGCCTACGCCCCTTCGTGCACGAGTTCCTGAACAAGATCTCCTCCATCTACGAGCTCTACATCTTCACGATGGGCACTCACTGCTACGCACACACTCTCTCAAAGATTCTCGATCCGGAAAGGTCAGAACAAGTAAGAATTACTTGCTTACTTTCACAAATCGATTTCAATTGTACTGTATATATCCGGAAATTTTCCTTGTTTCTTTCTAAAGATAGAATACAACATAGTAGTAGTAGAGTTAGCTAATATCCTAATCCGAATATTCATACTTTAGGAAACTCTTCTCTCAGAGGATTATTTCAAGAGATGAGTGCTTCGACTCACGTTCTAAGCTCCCAACCATCCGTTCTGTCTTTCCTTGCGGAGACGAAATGGTGGCAATCATAGATGACCGTGAAGACATGTGGGCAGGCTGTCCCAACCTGGTGCATGTGAAGCCATACATATTCTTCGGAGGCACTGGAGACATTCATTCCCCTGATGTTCCCTCGAGACACCCTCCTGCACAGGTGGTGCAACCCCCTACTTCTCCTGACCCCCTCGGACAGATAGACTATCCCCCATCCTCCTCACAGCCAGTGGCACACACTCCCGATATTAAACTAGATTCTCCAGAAAAAACACTGAATCTAGATGAACCCGTTACTCCGACACCCTCAAAGGAAGGAGATTCGGATCCTGCCACACCTGTAATTAACCCTCCCTCCCTCTCTACCCTTTCCGCTGCACCCCTCTCGATTGTCGACCCGATACCTCCCGTCGCCCCTATAGCCCCTGTGGATCCTGTCCCCCCTGTAGATCCTGTCGTCCCTGTGGATCCTACAGCCCCCATCGGTCCTATAACTAACTCGGACACCTCTCATCTGATCATCAGCAGCTCCAGTGACTCCTCAGACAGTTCAGAATCTAGCTCCAACTCCTCCAGCAACACTTCTTCATCTCAAGCGGGGGAGCAGAGGAAGCAGAGTGGAGCTGGGAAGAAGAAAGGGAAATCAGGAGCAAAAGAGTCTTTTCCTGAATCCGAAATAATCCCCCCCGATCCCGCTCCTTCTCAGGAAGGGAAGGGGGAGGAAGGAGAGGCCAAAGATAAGCTGCCAGAGATCACAGACCCGGACAAGTTCCTGCTCTACCTCATCGACATCCTGACCACAGTACACACGCGCTTCTTCAAGAAGTACTCTGAGATTCAGACCGCCTACGGAGAGAACCCCTCCCCTGACCAGGAGCTGTCCATCCCCGATCTGAAGGAGATCATCCCCTGGCTGCGCCACTCCATCCTACGCCGAGCCAACATCGTCTTCACAGGTGTCATCCCCAAGAACCGCCCTCCCGAGGAGGACCCCCTCTGGAACACTGCCCGCGCTTTCGGTGCCACTATTCAGACGAGAATCACGCGGGCTGTTCCAGGCGACAAGAGGGAAGTGAGACAGACCACACACGTCGTTGCCTCGAAACCGGGAACGGACAAGTACAGAGAAGCGGTGCGCATTCCTGGCATCCATATCGTCACCCCGGAGTGGGTGTGGGCGTGCGCGGAGAGTTGGAAATGGGTAGGTGAGAAGGACTTCCCCATCAGACCTTTCAGATCCACGAAAGAAAAGTTGGGACAGCACACGAAAAAGCCTCACTTGAGTTCAGAAGGTCAAGAATTTGGTGAGAAAGATGAAGTCACGAACCCACTCGTTGAGACAGAACTGGCTGGAGAGCTGAGCAGCCCTGCCATCGAAATGGACACGTTTGAGCCTGAAATCACACCCACCCTGCCAGATACCCACCTCGACATTCCACAGCTTCCAGTGGCGGCTGATCAAGTAGTTTCTCCCTCTGAGCGCCTCTCCTTCAGTCTAGAGGAGATCGTTGCCATGAACAATGAGATTAAAATGGCGATAGACGACTCCAGCAGTGAGAACGATTTGATCGACTATCCTGAGGCACAGCCTCCTTCCAGGAAGAGGAAGAGACCTCCGATTACCGAGTCTGCCAGCGAGAACACGACCGAGACAGGAAGCTCCGCAGCGTCCACTGATAAGGAGGGCGAGGAGGAGTCCAAATTTGATTACATGGACGAGCTGTTTGAGAAGGATTTCGGAGCAGGACCCGTTTGAGCCTTTTTAATAGGAAAGTAGTCGCGGCAAGATTTGTACAAAAATAAATATGATTATACTTAAAGTTCTTCGTAATGTATCTGGTATCAATTATCATACATTAAAGTTTTATAAATTATTCGGTTAAATCCGACGCGATGCGCTCTTATTGGCTTAGTTTGTAGAAATCATGGGTTCATGTCAGAGGGGTCGTTATTGGACTAATTACCAAATGTGACCAATATGACTAAATTATTTACCATTCACAGCTCGGTTCTATGAAAAAAAAGGAATACAGACAATTCGTGACAGGACAATTCGTGACAAGACAATTCGTGACAAAATTTCTCGACATCAGGGGCCTTATTCTCAGATCGACTTAACTTAAACTTAACTTAAACTAAGTAAGTTTTCTTAGCTATACTTATACTTAAATCCATACTTAGTTTTTTGCTCGAAACTAAGTAAATACTTAGTTTAATTAAGTTAAGTTTAAGTTAAGTCGATCTGAGAATAAGGCCCCTGATGTCTAGAAATTTTGTCACGAATTGTCTTGTCACGAAATGTCTTGTCACGAATTGTCTTGTCACGAATTGTCCTGTCACGAATTGTCTGTATTCCGAAAAAAAATTATATTAAAAACACTTAGAAGTGTGCTTAAACCGGGACTGGTAATACATTCCTAAGCTCTATTCTGCGTGGTTAATGATTTAAGGCAGACCGTGTATTAGTTCATCCTTCTTCTACCGCATCCCTAGTCCAAAAATCCGCAAGTTTCTCTTTGGCCTTATTTGTGGTAGGCCATGTTACCCGAATTGAATGCAATGTTTCTATCACTAAAAATGAGAATTATCGTCCTGTACTTTATATTGTTACGAATATCCAGGTTTTTAAAGGGGGGATTTGGGGGCTTGCCCCCTAGAAAATTTTGGAAATTCAGACGCTCAAATATCGATCTTATTTTGGATACTTGCATGTATAGTGCATAGCACTTTTTGGAAATTCGTAGCTAAGTGTGAGCGTAGAGTGGGGGCTTGCCCTAGAGAAGGGAAAAGTGACCCTAAAAAGAAGGGCCAGCTTTTATAATAGCTATGTTTATACATGCACAACTATTTAATGGGGGTTTTACACCTCCTCTCCCCCTGGATCTGCCCCTGTTACTCTAGACTTAATTGTATTTTCTGAATACCAGTCTAAATTGCTATGAAATCAGTTCTTTTAAGGCATAGGATGTAGCGTAATTAACAGCTAAATTCCATGATTTCGTCCAGCTACATTGTGACAATGTTCCGGACTAACGAGAACTGCACAACTATCCAAGACGACTGTACAAGCAATCGGATTGGTATTCAATCGCTTGATTGCTTAGCTGTTAACTTTTTAACAATATATATCATTATGTCTATAGGCTTCTCCATTTCTCATGTGCATGTATAAAATTAAATGCTACTATTCTAATCAAAATATTCATAGTCAATATATGTAAATATGTATGCTTTAAACCAAATAAACCTCCCCTCTCATTCACTATCCAGCATAACTTCCTATCTCCGTAAGGTAGGGCACTCCAAATTTGAATAATACTTCAGAGATACACTGTTACGCACCCTATTGTAGGTGACAATTGATGCCGAATTGAGTAAGAGTGTTGAAATTTTCAAAAATGGTTCAATTCGAATATGTAGAATCTCAAAATGAATTCAAAGACATATACAGTATACTTATCACTTGCATAATGCAGTTCATAATGTTTTCTTAATTTTCACGGGGTATATTGATCATATCTCTACTGGTTTATTTTGCATATAATTTGGGTAATTATTTCCAGAACAAAATGTAACTTCCTATTCCCGCAAAACTTTATATAGACCATTCAAATAATATATTGTGCTGCTAAAGAATGGCAAGCAACAGCACCAATGACGAGGGCAAGAAACGGCTGATATACTCCATCATGCAGATGGTACAGAGGGACGTGGAGAAGATGAACGGAGAGGGGGAGAGCCAGAAGGGAGAGACCCTGGATGTGGTTATCCAGTGCCTCTCAGAGGTGTATGAAATACAGCTGGATTCGGACACAGACAAGTACAAGACGGACACAGACCTGGAAACAATATTCCAGCGACGAGAGAAAGGTCCGGTGGGATCATCCTTCGACAATCCCCTACAGATCCCCACGGGGAGCGCGACTCCAGAGGACATAGCCGCGGCTGAGGAGCATAAGCGTGAGGGGAACGAGCACATGAAGAAGAAAGAATTTGACGAGGCCGTGTCCGCCTACTCCCAGGCTATCGAGCGGAACGACGAGAAAGCTGAGTACTACTGCAACCGAGCGGCCGCCTACAGCAAAGTGGGGAAGCACGAGAAAGCGATCGACGACTGTCTGCTGGCTCTCGGGCTGAAGGAGGACTACGCCCGCGCATACGGACGTCTCGGGTTCGCGTACTACCAGCTAGGCAAGCACGCGGAGGCGAAGAAAGCGTACAAGCGAGCTCTGGAACTGGATCCGGACAACGCAGGGTACAAACACAACATGGACTCACTAGAACGGACAATCAAAGACAAGGATAACCCTCCCCCCGCCCCCTCCATACCCCCTGTATCCTCTGCTCCCCCTTCCGCGACCGCTCCTTCTAATCCACCTGGGTGGGGAATGGGAGGAATGGCAGGAATGGGGGGGATGGGGGGACAACCCCCAAATTTATCTGGGTTCGGAAATTTGGGATCGTTGGGAGCAGGAGGAGGTCTCGGGGGGCTAGGTAACCTAGGTAACCTACCACCTGGCATGGATCTCAACTCTCTGATGAGCAATCCGGCATTCATGAATATGGCGCAACAAATGATGCAAGATCCAAATATGATGAATATAGCCACTCAGTTTGCGAGTCAGATGCAGGGACAAGGTAACCCAATGGGGGGCTTTATGAACCCCGGGATGTACCAGCCCCCTCAAAACCCCCCTCAGAATCCTCCTCAGAATCCACAGAACCCACAGAATCAACAACAAACCCCACCATCTGACAAAAAAGATGAGAAGAAAGGTGAGAAAAAGGATGGAAACAAGGACAAGGATCAACAGTAGCAAGTCAGTGTATCCTGTAACGTAGAGAATGTGTGCTATTCCCATGATGACAATTAACACTAGCTAGAGTAACTTGTAACTGTTCACACCCACCCTAGTCTTTATATTCTTCCGATCTTTGGCATTGTGTAGTAGAATGTAAATTTGAGCTTAACCTTACCTTATTGAGGGTTGGAAGGGTCTTATTCAATTGGTTTAAGTTTTATCTTCGGCCCGAAGAATATAATACATTTCGCCCGAATTTAACTTCTGGGCACCAAGACCAATGATAACTTTTATTATGCATACACACATACTTATATGAATGCATTTGCTGGTTTGAAGCTAACAATTTCTAAAAGCATTATGGGATAGTATGGCTATTGCGTAATTAATGGTAAAGTACCGTCAGCAATGTTATGGATGTAATTACTGATGATAGGAATTTTCTCCAATGCGTAAGCGTAAAGCTGAATCTAGCCAGGACCCAGTACAGAGAAAAACGCACGTAGGATTCAAGGAGATGGCTTCAGAAGAGGATTGGAATGCAATACATGCGAAGACACAGGAAATGCTCATATCGAACGCGCAAAACATCTACAACAGCAAGGCACTAGCAGACGATGGCTTTATACCGCAAAACGGTAGCACTTCTCCGACACAGACGGAGAGTGCAGATACGGGATTCAGACAATCTTCTCTGTTGGAACACTTTAAAGCACCAGCAGCGTGTGCCCATGGTCCAGACGCGGTGAAACAGAAACAAGGAATCATCTCTCCCCCGAAACTGACACAGCAGGACTGTTCTCGCTGCCCCAGGGTCTCCTTCTCCAACTTCTCCAAGTGCTGCTTCTGTGAGAAGGGCTTCTGTCCCTCCTGTCTCGGGGTGTGTAGCAGGTGCGCGCGGAACTTCTGCTCGCTCTGCTCCCAGATGGATTACACGGATAAGGTCGATGAGAAACTCTACTGCCTAGCTTGTCTCCCTCAGAGCAAATGAACTCTCCTGGGAGAAGACTAGCTCCACTCTACGTACTCTCTTACTAGCAATCCGATTACTTGTCCTTCTGTCTATTCTCTGAGATTTTAACACATATGAAATTATTACTTATGTGGGAAATATGTATTTCACTCAGTAGAGGCGAATAATATAAATTGATGTTTCACTATGACTATAGCAAGAGGTGTTAGGATAACATCCAACATGGGCAAACCATTGTATTCTCATAGATTTTATATGAACATGATTCAAGTAAAGTTAAAGTTTGTTCTCCCAATTAAATAAGTGCAATAGATGCTGAAGACAATTCGCATTTGTATAAGAGTGCCTCTGAGACAGGCCAAATTCCGCAATTTTAGCAAACAAGTCGAGGAACTCAACCTTGCGAAGGGGAGGGCACTGGAAGATACAGCGATCAGGTTTCCCAGTAGCTTCCAGAGAGCAGGTATGCACAGTTAATGTTATCCCTGGTTCACTCTGTATTAAACGACTTTCAAATTTTATTTATTTGTCTAGAGAGATTCGGGAAAGGTTTGTTAGCCGGAGCGAGTGGTGCTGGGCTACTAGCGCTATGTTACTATGGCTTGGGAATGTCCGGAGAGGAATCTGCAGCAGATAGAGCATTGTGGGTGTTCATCATATTCATATGTACGTGAACCTATCCCACCATACAACCAATTGAAATATATCTTCTAATGTTAGTGTCTGGCCTTCCTACGTGAGAGAGCGGATCAACGCCACCTATGGGTACCTCGCAGGCAGCTTAGCGTTCACAGGGGCTTCTGCTGCCATGTTCTCCAGGTCCGCCAGAGGCATGAACTTCCTAGCCACCAGACCATATATGGTAAGCTCAACACCAACTCAGCTCTAACCGTGATTTAATGGGTCCTTCATAGTCAATAGGTTTGTTCCTGGCGGGGGCCATCGGCTCAGGGATGGTCTGTCGCTCGCTTCCTTACGCCCCGGAACAGCTGCTACCGAAGATAGCTGCTTTCGGCACGATGTGTGGAGTGACGGGGATCTCATTGGCCCCTCTGACTATGCTCGGAGGACCTCTGATCGTGAAGTGAGTTCTTATTCAACGGTGCGAACGGTCCAGACACAGAAAGTAGAAATGGAAAATATTATTTTGAAATTAATCGTTTGGGCTTCAGATTTTTAAAAAAACCGCGACTAATTTCAAAATCGGTTTTCCTTCATAATTGTGCCTGGATGGACCCTCGCAACGAGTACCATTTCGGGATACAAATCGTTTGATTATTGTTTGATAACATGATTGATGATTAAATACTGATTATCTGTAATTTTTTCAGATACTTTGTTAGTACTTAGTACTGGGGTAGTATGTTATTTACGTCCACTCTTCTAGAGCAGCGCTGTACACTGCTGGAGTGTTAGGAGCGCTCTCTCTGACAGCTGCCACCGCGCCGAGTGACAAATTCCTATCAATGTCAGGACCTCTCTCCATCGGCCTCGGAGTCGTGTGTGTGTCCGCTATAGGTAAGCCATGAAGCAGGTAATTCCTGAGCTAACCCTGAGGTGTGTTGACATGCTAACTTCCAGGAGGGCTCTTCCTTCCCGTGACAAGCGCAGTGGGCGGAGTTCTCTACTCCGTGAGTCTGTACGGAGGTCTGGTTCTATTCTCTGGATTCATGCTCTACGACACCCAACGCGTTATCAAGTACGCAGAGCTCAGTCCCACGTACGACCCCATCAATGCGTAAGTGAATGAACTATTCTATCTCAGCCAGTAAATACCATTAATAAATAGGAACACCTACAGGAAGATTAAAATACTATTCAGGGCTCTTTCGATTTCTCAGTTTCCTTCTTGCTCTTGCTCGCCTCTGCTCCTTCTGGGTTAGTTGGATCCTCCGCGTGAAGCTTCAGAAACTCTAAAATAGCTTCTGGGTTCTTGTCGAATTCTTCATCGATCTTTGTCAGCCTGAACAGCTCCTCTTCAAGTTGTTTCGCCTCTGCGATCAAAGCCTTATTCTTCTCAGCAATGTTCCTAACAGTCTGGTTGCACCGCTCCTTCTCCTCTTGCAGCAACGGGTCCTTCAGGAACATGTCTTGCCATAGCACCAAGTTAGTCGGGTAGAAACACGGCCGTAATAGTTTGGGGTTATTCTCGAAAATGGGGTTGACGAATCTCTCCCGCTCCGAGTAGACGTAGGCCCAGAGGGAGCAGGTGCTCGTCTCCATAGCGAACAGGCTCCGTTCCTTCATCGAGTTGGCTGTGAAGGTTCCGTACTCGGACCCGTTGGAGTGCTCGTGGATCAGGTGCAGCAGCTCCTCGGTAAATTCAAAAGAGCGCGCAAACTGTCTCCACAATTGCCAGACACATTCCAAGAAGAGAAGGAAAGTGGGGGCTCGGCCTTTGCTACTAATAAGCAGGCCCGTTACTCTGGTGCGGAATGGAAACCCTCCAAAGATCCACTCTCTGATAATCAGTTCGATAAATCCTTCCAATCTCCGCGTATACGGGTCTAGCATAAGCTGAGTGAGGGAGGTAAGGACTAGGGAGTTATCCGTTCCGTTTGTGCCATGTACCAACACACTACTCGAGTCTGTGTCTAGGAAATCTGCGATTTTCGACGCATTCATCAATGCATTCATGATGTAAGTGTGCCATTTCGTGCTGCTCAACGTTGCATGCCATTGCTGCCCTACGCTGGCGCCATCCGTCTCCACACACAACTTAAACATTTTCTCATAACTCTCAAGCATTGCCGTTGCTGTGTCCAGTCCGACGTATTCTAGCAGCCATTGCGGGTACATCCCTGGTTGTTCTGTACCCCCGCCCTTAGGCAGTGCTAGGCTGACGCTAGCTTTAGTTCGCGTGTCGATGATCCTGCCGCGTTGCTTGTTCACCAGACACGCGTTGAGTAGCTTCTTGTCCCAATCACATCTCTTCTGGCTGTTCCCCACCATCGGCTGGCCCGAGCGTAGAAGGGACGCTCCCGTCTTCTTGTGGTAGTAGGAGATCACCGGGAATCTCCCGCCCTGTCTGAACCTCGCAGATTCAGTGAGCAGGTCTCTATCACAGATGGCGGGTACCACCACTTCCTGGGGGTAGCTGGGACACAGGCTGTAGCTAGTGTTCGCGTCAGACACGATGAACTTCTCTGGAGGACACTCCCATCTCGCGATCAGATCCGAATATCCGTTCCAGGGGTAGGTGGGCGGGCACTCGATCTTCATGCGAGGATGGTAGAGAAAGGGAAAGAATACTTTGAGATTTTTAAGTTCATGGATATTTGAAAGTTTGGTGATGGATTCGAGGGTCATATCCATTTCATCTTGCGAGGCTATCTCAAACTTGTACTGTTTGAAAGTTTTGGTTTTAATCAGAATTTGTGAGCGTGCGCCATCTTGCAGCGTAATCTTCTCAATCTTCTCGAAGAGAGTGTAGAGCACGGTGACTGTGGTGTCCTCGTTGTAGAAGAGGAGATTGTGTGCTGTGATGTTGAGTGTCCCTTCCAAGATTGGATTGCCCACCTTGTCCGTACAGAAATAGACGACTCCCACTCTGGGAATTAAGATAAGATCTGTTGGATCTACCATCTAATTAATAGCTTACTTAGACTAAACTCAATGTTAATTAGCAGTTACGTAATTAATTTCTAAAACACGTATAGAATTATTGTATACAAATAGCATTACAAGTCCTATGACTTGATTCCCTAATGTGTAGTATGTACTATGTATTCATTTCGTATTGAATAGTTGTTAATGGTAGAAATACTCTTGCTAGGTGTCTCGGAATCTACTGGAACACCATCAACATATTCATTCGGATTGTAACCATTCTAGCTGGAAGCTCGAAAAGAAAGTAACTACAAGATGTGAAGAATGCTGAAGAACTGATTTTGTGAATTCATGTTATGAAGGGATCTGATTTCGCTTAGGGTTTAAGAAAAATATTAAAATTATACGAAAAACACACAATAAAGAGTTAACACAAGATGTTACATAGTTCTAACTGAATTATTCACTCAAATTCTGATTGTTCTCACTGATTCACTCGCTCACTCACTGACTCACTGAACACACAATCATTTTTACAATTGTTGGTAAACCTTTTCAGGCTTCTTGACTTTGACTAGAGACATGACCTCTTCCATTGGCATATAATGACTAATGTCTTGTCGACTTGTCAGCCTGTCAATAACTTTCAAAATCTTTTTCTTATGCAGTCCGCTCGTTATGCCCAGATCATTCTCCAGGATGGACTCGTCCAGCACGGACAGGATCTCTCCGTTCACACCTTCCTCCATGAACTTGTCCACGTACTGTGACATCTTGAGATTTTCCAGCAATTCCTTCACATCTTGCACCGTGTATTCTTCCACCTTTTTGTCATTAGGCTTATCGCTAGTCGCGTTTTGATTGTTCTTCGCCTTTGCGGTTGGCACAGTTGAGAAAGGATTCAGTTGTCCGCTAGGCTCGTCTACTTGAGTGTAATAGTTGTCACCTGGCAACGTATTGTATCGAGCACTCAGTTCGCTCGTACTCATGGAATGTGATCTTTGCGCATTCGGAAGAGGAGGCAAGTCCCTCTCTGCTAGCAGCTCCTTAATATAGCGATCTTTTTGACTGCACTTATCACTTAAATCTCCCATTTTATTAGTCATGTCGCTAATGATGTCATCCAACTTCTGCGCCATGCGGTTCAAGTCTCCGTTGCGTCTTTTCTCTTCTGATAACTGTTTATTAACTTTAGTAAACTCTTTCTTGGGTATCATCCCAGCTGTATCTGATGGCAAAGCTTTCGTGCTCAAAAATCGCGCTCCTGGGACTTTATGTGAGGGTAAGTCAACAGTTTTGTCTTTCATATAGTTAGCCGCTATATCGTAATCCTCCTCCTTCCTAATCAGTTTCCTCACATCTTTAAAAGCTGAGTAGATCTCCTCCTTGGTTTCGTATAACTTTTCAACTGGCTTTCCCAGTACTTCAACTTCTATGTCCAAGTCGATTGGGATCTCTACTAGAGTGTCGTCAATGTTATCTGGTCCCACATAAGTAATTTTGTCTTCATAAACGTAAGAGATGAACATCTGCCCTTTACGCATTTCAAGTAGTGTGTAAGGTTTGTTATTCGATGTGTATTTGTTCTTATTTTGAGGGTAGAGGTACACTCTCTGTGGGAAAACACACTTTTTAAGTCCAGTTTCCAATTTCTCGCTAGTTAGAGAGAGACGGAGACTGAACTGTTCCGTATCATGCTCATTGAAATGGACCTCTTTTCCTTCCATGGTTTTGAAGATCACGTTCAGTGGCATTCCACTATCCTCATCATAATTGATGCTGATGACATCAAGGAGATCTCCGATTTTCACAGTTACGCCGTTTCGTGTGAAATTGTTCCTCGCGGCCACTCTCTTAGGAGTTGGGTTCAGGCTGAGAAGGGAGGTGATGGTCTCCTGAGTACGAGGGTCGAATTCCATTCGTTCACTGAGTAGAGATATGAGATAGTTTTGATTCACGGGAATCTCAAAGACGCTGCCGTTTTGTTCCACACCACAAACTGTCTCATAATCGGTCAAAAAACATATGATGAATTTCTCTCCTTCAGACAAGGTGTATAACTCACTGTCTCCATAGAAGCCTCGCGAAACTTTGACCGCAATAGGAAACTGTGCGCGAAACTTCTCCATGAAATCTTGCAGCTTCATACTCTTTCCATTGTACTTTGGGATTTTATTAAGTTTGATCGGTTTCTTTTCCACCGGTTCAACCTCTTCAGGTGTTGGTGGGGCAGCTTTGTGATGGTATTTGCCTCGACCTTCTTCGAACGGGCGAGGGGGTACCAACGGGGAAGAATCGACTGGTGAAGTGTTTGAATATTTTCTCATCGGTTTTTCGGGGATTTTAGCCTTCATATCATCATCTGGGATCTCGTAGACTATCTTGTCCGGTGGAGTCACTTTGGACGCGCTGCCTAATGAAATTGACCTCTCCAAATTGAATTTCGCTGCTTCGAAAGCTGACATGCCCTCTTCACTCATTTTCTAATCCTTTCCGTTCACACTATTAAGATTGTGCCTAAAGCTAATCTTCATTGTACTGTACATATATCCTTTCAAATTTATACCCAAGTGATATTGGATTACTTCACAGCTAGACTCTCATTTAAAAGATAAATCTAGGATAAAATATAACATTTTGGATTATTAATTCCTACATCTTGTAAAAACATTATAAAGATGAGATAGTAAAAATTCAATGAGGTTCATTGAGTTTTTCTTTTGAATCATTAGTAATTTGAGAATTTTATGATTAACCATAACTTCCTATTTACAATGGAGCAATTAGATCTGTTTTAATTGTGATATAATTCAGTTGGTATTAGCATCATTACACCAGCCTATGTAATGTTAGCGCCACTAGCTAGCACTCGATCACGTTATCCAACTTGTCGAGTTGCTCTGATGATTAGGTGGGTTCGGATCTTAGCATGGAAAAAATGCTTTCCATAATGCAAGATCCATTATTCAACTTCGAGTTAGGTAAACTACGATTTCATTGAGTAGGATGTGCAATCTTACTTGCATGCATCTATACACTGCACAAATCATTATTGGCTACCCGCCTCTCTCTCTATAAGGGGAGGTCGGGACTAGTTGGGAATTTGACAAACATTGTAATTCAGCTAGCTATGAGCATTTGAACTATGCTAATTCAACGTGCATTGAAATATTATACTTTAACTAGTATCTTTTTACGTATTGACATATCTATAAGTAAAAAAGTCAAATTACCACAAGTCATCTCTTGGGTTAGTTTAATCTTTCCTTTAGGACATGCGCATTTACCATAAATTCTACATATGCATACAAACTGAACAAAATGCTGTGAAATAGCTAAAACCTAGAGAGAGAGTTCAGCACACTTGTTACAATGTTATTAGTCAAGTGCTTGGTATAACTTTTCGTTTTCGTTTTTCTTAGCAGCACCAATGAGAATCTGAGGGTCGACATAGAAATTTGAGATATCTTCTTTGTTTCTCACTTTCTCTGCAAGTTTCAAAAGTTTTTTACGATGTAGTACGTTCTTAATTTTTAGATTTTTTTCTAAAATATCCTCGTTCAAGGAGCCGAGTATTTCCATATTGATCCCCTCTTTTATGAACTGATTCTCATACTGACTCAAATTTATTCTATGGAGAATTGTTTTCATGTCTTCTACTGTCTGGGTTCCTTTCATGAATTCCCCTGACTCTACTGTTGGACTCTTTAATAAATCTCTAGGTTGTTGGTAATGAGATTGTGCTAGTATTTTACTTGGTTTAGCAGGAGGGTTAGCTAAGTTCATTCGGTTCGTCGAATATTCAGAGCTAAATTCTGCCTTGTGTTGAAGGAGGGGACTCGTTGGCGCAGATCCAGGGTTGTTGGGCAGACTTGGAAGTGTCCTCTTGGCCAAGAGGAGATTCCTGATTGAAGTGTCGTTTGAGGAAATAGTTGAGTTTGCTTCTTCTAAAGACTTTTCCAACGAAGCGATTCTCACCACTAAACTTGCGGATCGTTTTTTTTCCTCGGCTAATTCTGTCTTTAGATTTGTATTAACCTCTTCCAGTGATTTTATTTCTGATTCCAATTTAGCAAGTTGTTTCTTTTTAATCTCTGGAGCTTTTGAGTCTGCCCCTAATACAGCATCACAAAATGATGACCTGCTAGCTAATTTTGTTTTTGAGATCGAAAATGGCATCATTGGTTTCTTTTCAAATGGGGGGTTCAATGGCTTCTTTATAGAGGGGGGACTCAATGGCTTCTTTACAGAAGGAGAGTTCAATGACTTCTTCACAGAAGGAGAGTTCAATGGCTTCTTTACAGAAGGAGGGGACAATGTTTTCTTTACAGAAGGAGGGGACAATGTTTTCTTCTCAGGCGGATGGAAAAATTCTTTCTTCTCTGGTTGAGGCGTAGAGGGCTCGTTTGTTTCACTTTGTAGATCCAATTGTGTAGTTGCCCGATTTATTCGTACTTCTGACCGACACCTCGTCAACGGTTTTGGGGGTCTGGCTGGAAGTTTACCTAGCGCTTTTGCTTTTATTTCATTTGGACTTTTCCTCGACTGACTTTTCAGAATTTCATGAATCACACTTGTATCTTTTGGTTTGCCGACGATTTTAACAGTAAGCTTCATATTGACTGGTATTTCAATTAGCGAATCTTCTGTTGGGATAGAAGAGTATTCATCTGTGTAGAGCCTGGCTAAAAATGTTTTTTTCACCATGCATTTGACTAAAGTGCACATTTGTTTACGTATCACCTGAGAACTAACTGTATCCGTTAGGATTACACGCTGTGGGAATAAGCAGTTTTCAATTGCAATTGGCAATGATTCATTTTTCGTTTTGATTGAACAGCTAAAAGTTTGTTTCAATGTTTTTGGGATAATTATTTCCTCTCCACTCAATGTATGTACTTTGAGGTTTTTGCGATCAGCTGACATATATCCAGTCCTGACAACTTCAAGTATTTGACTTTTCTCGATTTTGATATTGTTTATTTGGAATGGGCAGTTTGCAACTATCCTACTAGGCTGGTGTGGCATTTCTATGATGTTCTCGGCAGTTACTTTTTTCTTATTCGTGAATTCGTTTTCGAAATTAACCAGGGCGACTTCATACCTCGAAGTTACTGGAATGTCGAAAGTGTGACCTTCTGAGTTGGCGCAGGACACATAGCATGTATCTGTTTTATAACAGAGCAAGTACTTCTCCCCACAGCCAAATGTCGAGTTTTCCTCTCCACCGTAATTTCCAACCACAATCTCAACAACAACAGGCAATTTCACTATTGATTCATTCACTAGTTCTGATATGTCGAAGTCCTTGTTTTGAGAGCCTAGAACCTGGAGGAGAGAGTGCTTACTGTTAGGAGGTGGTTTAAGGAGAGGCTTTGCTAACGGCTTTGGTGGTAAGTTCACACGTCTTAAATTCGGAACAGATTCAGTGCGAGCTAATTGCTGATTGTCACTTTCATCACCGGAGTCTATTATGTCGTAAATAATGTCGCTTTCTTGAATTTCTGAGAACGAAGTTGAACGTTTGAATTGTATTGGATGCTGTGTTGCCATTTGATTCAATTTTAAATGAAAATATTATATCCTTCTATCTACTTATAGGCTGTAAATTAAATCCTATCTACGCACTGGTTCATTTGATATGGCATAGGTAGCACACGGGAACCAGGTAAGAATATAGTACATTACTATATTCCAGTTATACTTGTGCCGATATAGCAGTTAATGGCTTTTGCAAAATTTGGTCAGAAAATAAAGCAAAGAAAGAAATCTGCCTTCAAATTCAAATTGTCTACTTGCTACGATTATATTGAGTGCGAGTTTCAGAAGGATTATACTCCGAATAATCTGTGTGTGAAGTGGTCGCGTGGCCATCGTGAGACAGTTTCACCTGGGCCGAAGTGGATTGCTGATTCTGAAGATGAGAGATGTGTGAAAGGTAGAGCGAGTTTTGAACCGGGCAATTCAGTCGATCTTCTCATAACTCTTTACAAAGCCAACAAAACCGTCGAATACGATGAAAAATCCTACAAATACTCGATAGAAGACACTACTGCATCAGGGAAGAAGATCGTATTAGGTGTGATTGAGCTGAATGTGGCAGAGTATGCAAACGTGACAGAGCATAAGTACGAAATGGAACTTAACTGCAAAACCAACTATAAGAAAGTGAACCGTATCATGATAGTGATGACACTCAAAGTAGAATTTTTGAAATCAGGCTCTGCGCATGACGACGACATGATTAGTACGTGGTCAGCACTGCCAGGCACTGGAGGGCTGGATATCTCAGACGATGAAGGAGATGAGAATAATGAAGGAGGCATTAGGAGAGATCGGTGCGTTAGCACTGATCTTGCTTCGATAATGGGGGAATCGCTCTTGTCACTGGTCACTCTCAAGAAACAGGAATTCATGCAGCTAGATGGGAACTCGCGTGATCTTAGCTACCTCAATGCCTGTAAAGCGATTCTTCTCTTATTCAGTGCAAACTGGTCTGACCCTTGCATCAAGTTCCTACAGCTCGTCGACAAGTTCTACAGTCAGATCAACCTGGGTGAGAGCAAGCCGTTGGAGGTTATCTATGTGTCGTGCGATTATGATGATGACATTCTAAAGCAAAGCTTGCAGAAGCATTCCATTCCTTATTCAGCTATAAAGCCAAAGAGTGAGCTGGCAGAGAATCTAAAAGAACATTACGAAATCGCTATTATTCCGCAGCTAATCCTTGTCAGTCCCGAAACAGGACGAGTCATTGAGAAAGACGGGAAGAGTGAACTCGAGAAGTGTCAAAATTCTCCTGAAGAGTTAAAAATGCTTTCGCTTGCATGGAGTAAGGGCAAGTCTCTCTCAGCTTTCTCGAAATCTAACCTCTCTACTGATCTAGCACACAGTGCCAGTAATGTCAGCTTGGCGAGTGCTGGACTGGAGGGCATCAGTGAAGGGGGAAATTTTGTGCTATCCGGTCGGCGGAAAGGCAGTGTGAAACAAACCAACCTGGACCAGAACATTTCCAATCTTGAATCGCGACTGAGACAGAAAGAGTCGGAGCTGCGAGAGAGTAGTGAGAAGTTAGATTTGATGACGGAAAAGGTTGCTGACCTCGAATCAGAGAATGATACTTTACGGAGCAAACAGTTCGAAATGAATGAGGAGATACGTCACCTCAAGATAATCGTTAAAGAGTTTCGAGATCAGAACCAGGCAATGGCAGAAGAGAAACAGGAGCTGGTCGCCGCGATGAATGTGAGTGGGTGGCTGTTTAAACGAGGTATTAGCGGCCCAACGGGTCGCTTGTGGAGGAGGCGCTACTTCCAAAGTAACGGATACTTCCTTTCATACTACAAGTCTCCTAACATCCAGGTGGAACAAGGGTCTATCGACCTAAGAAAGGTGAGAGAATTCGAAGTGTTGCCAATTGAGCAACAGGACAAGAATCAAGCAACGTTCAATATTGTCACTGAAGGCCGTACCTACGAACTCCAAGCGAGGAGTCCAGAGGACATGAATACTTGGTTGAAAGCTGTCAAATGTATCGTGAAATACCATCGTGAGAATAAGCTCGCTTCGCTCATTGTTTTCAACCCGAATCCGAATATTAGTGGTGCTCCTATCAATTAGCACGATACACCCTGACGTTGTTTGTATATATATGTTAGATTCTCGTTATCGAGTTTTATTCATTTGTTCTGATGATGTCTGTATATGTGATAATATGTATATATTATTTATGGAGTCCAATAATGAAATACAAGTATACTGAACTCCTGTTATAACGGAGCGTTTGGGACCTCTGTTTCACTTCGTTATAAGCGGAGTAGCTCAACTACTGGCAAGCTATTGTAAGGGCGATATTAAAATAACATTGTTATAAGCAGGCCTTTCGTTGTAAACGAGTCGTGATACGTAGAATAAATTAAATGGAAGGTTTTTCAGACAATTTCGTTAAAAAACAAAATTTCTTTCCGGCTTGGTTATGACGGTGATCATATGAAATCCATGCACATTTTATGAACTGTTCGACACACATGGTTAGTTCATTATCACGTGCTGTCAGTGTAACTTATGTATCAGGGATTTTATGTGACAATTCTTGGGTTTTGCTTAACTCAATTGAGGCTAAACAATACTCACGTTTGCCAATATATCGC
The DNA here is from genome assembly GCA_963281255.1 of Aphrocallistes beatrix. Lineage (NCBI taxonomy): Eukaryota > Metazoa > Porifera > Hexactinellida > Sceptrulophora > Aphrocallistidae > Aphrocallistes > Aphrocallistes beatrix. Next base: position 4,066,723 of record OY725492.1, on the reverse strand, counting down.
TTTAACCAAGTTGCAGTTTATGGAACCGCACACCAGACACACCCATAAACTTCAACTAGCATCAGATTGAGTCTAGAAAAGTTCGAAGAGTGTACGTAGAAAATTTTTGAATTAAGTTTGGAATTTACTATATATTTTAGTGTAAGTTCCAATCACTATTACTGGAGATTTGTGTTGTTATTACACGTAGCGCTAATATTATGCAAGCAATAAATACTGAAGGTAATTTTGGTAGGTTATTTTATTGTGATGGATAGTCACAATTGTAAGATCTTTCTGTCGAATAATATTATGCAATTCTGAAAATGTTCATGCTTTTTAAATAATAAGTATGCATTGAAGTATTATAAATATAAGTATTAGTATGTGCAAAATTATTTTTGTCTAATTTTGTTAATTGGGTGTTTAGTGATGGCGGAAAATAATCACAATGCACAGTCTTTCTCAACCAGCCAACACCTCCAGGAAATACAGAAACTTCTGAATGAAAGCTCTGCCTCTGAGAGAAACAAGATTTTGAATGAGTTAGAAGTCACTCTCCAAAAATTCAGAACAGAAGCGGAGCCAAACTCCAACGGACCTGAAACGAACGCTCTCAATGACTCAAATCAAGATGGTATAGATTTGCCTAGCAACGAGCCCCGTAGTACGGAATCTGAATCGACAAGTCAGGAATCTTCTGAAGATTCTCCCATTAGTCCTCCTTCCCCAGATCTTCTGCAGGACAAATCTGTAGCGAAGAATCAGGAAATTAATCAAATCAACGCTGAAACCCTATCCATAACAGACACCAGCAACATGGAAGATATCGGATCCAAGCAGAATACCACACAAGACACAGACAGCAAACAAACCCCGAAACACTGTGGGAACTGTGGCAAACTGAAGAAGAAGCATTCTAGTGACGTCATCCAGGTCTACACCGACTCTGAGAACAGCTCAGAGCGAGATGTGCTCTGTTGCAGTGAGACCAGTGAGGACGAGGAGAACCAGGACCAACTGAACATCGAGTACGTGCCAGCCTCTCAAGAGGATCCAAGCAGTGGCGATCTGCTCTCTGTCAGGGACGCAGACAAGCTGCGAGGCCTTGCGATCAATCTCCCCAAGTTGGAAGTTCCAAACAAGCTCCCTCCTAGATCCCCACGCACCCCGACACCTGTGCGGGAGAAAGAGGAGAGTGTGCATGCTGAGTTCGAGATCGGTGCTGAAATAAGTGTCGAAAATTCTGCCCCTAACTCCACCACCCCCACTAAATCCTACCCCTCCCCCCCGCCCACTAAATGCTACTCCTCCCCCCTCCTCAAGAAAGCCCCTGCCAAGCGGTCTCAAGGAGGGAAGCGGCGGAAAGAGGAGTGTACCGCTTGTCACATTACGACCATCAACTCTCCCATGCGGTTCCTGTCGCACCCATGGCTGGGCGTACTCATTTGTCAGAAGTGTTTGGATTTCATCAATTCAGGCGAGTACAGTATTGAAGACGGGAAAGAAGTGTACTGCCGCTGGTGCGGAGATGGCGGAGAGATCGCGAACTGTAGCAACTGTGAGAAGTCGTTGTGTAAGCTCTGTCTCAAGGCTAACCTCGGTGAAGGCATTTGGGAGAACATACTGCAAGATGACAGCTGGAAATGTTTCATATGCGACGATGCGCCTATTCGGCATCTAGTGGAGGAGTGCATTCAGATGCTGCAGGAGAAGGAAGACCTGGAGGAGATCAGCAGATCTAAGAGTAAGGTCATTCAGGCTAGGAAGCGAGGGAGACGGGGGAAGAAGAAGGGGGCTAGGAGTAGCAGTGGGGAGGAGACAAGCGAGACAGAATATGTTGAGAGCGAGCATCCTTCTTCCCCTGTCTCCTCTAAACCAGCCAAGAAAGTTAATAAAGCGGAACTAGATGAGATGGTTATTTCCCCCTCCCCACCTAGCTCTGTACAGGACGGAGAGAAGTCCGCTGCAGCGAGTAGCGAGGAGTCCAGCCAGTCCCTCTCCGCGTCCGACCTAGAGCTACTGAACCCCAAACCGCCGACCAAGCGCAAACGCAAGAGACTACAAACCGATTCTGCCCCAGAAGAATCTGCCAAGGGAGAGCTTTCCCCTGATAAAGCAGAGGAATCGACCGATAAGGTTCAAGCGAAGAAAAAACCGAGATCGAAACCGAAGAAGAAGCCGCGCGTGATGTTCGCTAGCAGCGGCGAAGACGGCTCTGCTAACGACGCTACTCTAATCTCGGCGGGAGAGAGGAGCTCCGACCAGGAGAGCGATCTGTTCGTGTCAGAAGAGAGGAAGCTGGGGGCATACGAATTCCAGGTCCGGTCTCAGGAGGAATCCAGCAGTTCAGATGTCTGCGAGACTGAGTTGAAAGTGAAGAAGAGAAAGAGAGGTGCGAGGAAGAAAAAGAAGGCCAGTGACAGTGAAGACGAAGCTGAAAGGTCTCTGATGAAGAAGTCTAAATCTCGCAAGAGAGGAAGGAAAAAGGCGAAATTGATCAGTGACTCCTCTCCAAGCGATTCAGATTCTGACAGCGAAGAAGCGAAAGGGAAGAAGAAGGGAAGGAAGAAGATACGCAAACTCATCGCGGACTTCAATTTGTCTCACTCAACTCGAGAAGCTGAAAAGGCAGAGCGAGAGCGACTGACGCGCCTGGAGCGGCGACACACCCTCTCTGTAGATCTGACGGACGGAGGGGAGGAGATAGTCAAGGGAGTAGACCCGCTCGTCCTGGAGAAAGGAAACGAGGAGAAGGATGAGCCTGCGTTCTGTGTCAGTCCACATATCGTACAGCACTTGAAACCGCATCAGAAGGACGGGGTGCTGTTCCTATGGGAGTCTGTGTGTGAGAGTTTGAAGATGCTGAAAGAAGCGGGGGGATCTGGATCTCTGCTGGCTCACTGCATGGGTTTAGGAAAAACCCTACAGGTTTGTTGCACTGGTTTAGTGATTGATTATTCAATTAATGCCAGCATATTTGAATGCTGGTATTAATTGAAGAATGGCAAATGCTCCCATCACACATGTCACTAGGATTCATTAGGAATTCGAACAAAATATTTTCAACGTTTTAATTTGTTATTTAGGCGGTTAGTAAAGTGATATTTTCTACATCTTTACAGAGAGTATTTTCAGTCATTTTTCTTTCTACTTTTTTAATATTCAATATTGAATATAGCGCATCTTGAGTGGCAACACAAATTTAGTTCCACAAACAATGATAACATTGATAGAAACAATCTCTTTTCATGTACATACGTACGTACACATTAAGTAGCAGAACATACAATGTATGTTGCCGTCTAAATCTACAGTACACATCTAACTCTGTCTGGGATGAGGTCATTGGAAAATATATTTAATTTGGTCGTGATCCTAGGTGATAGCTCTCCTGGACACTTTACTACGAAACAGTGACAAAACAGGCATCAATAAGATTCTGATTGTGACCCCAGTCAACGTCTTGTACAATTGGAAATCAGAGTTCGAGAAATGGGTTGAGAACAAGAACTACTTCATCCATGTACTGGAGACAAAGGAGCAGCCTAAACACAGGATCAAAACAATGGAATACTGGAATTCCGAAGGAGGTGTTCTGTTGATAGGCTACGACATGTTCAGGAATTTAACGGTTGGGAAAAAGATTAAGGGTCAGAGGAAAAAGGATCGAATAAATGATATGTTAGTCGACCCCGGGGCTCAGATAGTGGTGTGCGATGAAGGACACGTGATGCGGAACTCTAAATCCGGTCTGTCCAAATGCCTGAACATGATCGGCACCCGGAGACGCATCGTGCTCACCGGCACTCCCCTCCAGAACAACCTGCAGGAGTACTACTGCATGACTAACTTCATCAAGCCGAACCTGCTCGGCTCTCAGACGGAGTTCACGAACCGTTTCGCTAATCCGATCACCAACGGGCAGCACGCCGACTCCACGCCTCTAGACGTTAGGATTATGAAGCAGCGCGCTCACGTGCTGCACTCCAAGCTGAAAGGCTGCGTGCAGCGACAGGATTACACCGCCCTCACGAAGTACCTCCCTCCCAAGCACGAGTACGTCATCTCCGTCCGTCTGACTGAGCTGCAGATAAACCTGTACTCCGCGTTCTACGATTCCCTGGAGAAGAGAGAGCTGTTCCCCATCTACACGGTAGCGCGCAGGATATGGTCGCACCCCTGGATACTGAAGAAGGAGCAGCAGCAGCAGAGAGCTCTCCAGGAGAAGAGGAATGACGCCGACTCCATGGTAGATTTCATCGCCACCAACAGTAGTGACGAAGAGGTGAGCGGGTCAGAACCAGCGGTGAAGAAGAAGAAACTTGAAGTTGTAACCATGAGGGGCCCGACTGGGAAACGAAGCTCTAGGAAGATGGGGATAGACAAGAATAGAGAGTTGAGGGACGAAATGAAGCGAATTGATGACATCATCGAAGTGGACTCCTGTTCTTCTGTTGAAGATGAGGAATACGTGCCTGATGACGTCATTATAGAAACTAAACCTAAAGTTAAAAGGGAGAGTGAATTCGGGACAGAAGAGAAGTTCAGTTCATTTGAGAGTGACGTTGAGCTTGAAGAAGAGTGGCCCAAAGATTGGTTTGATGACCTCATCACTCCGGATGTGGAGACGCAGATGGAACACAGTACCAAGCTGCTCTTCCTCTTCGAACTCTTGGACGAGGCGAAGAAACTGAACGAGAAAGTCCTCGTATTCAGTCAGAGTCTCCAGCTCCTGGACTTGATTGAATTCTACCTGCAACGTCCTGAACACGACTTCGTGAAGGGTCTGCACTACTTCCGCATGGATGGGTCCACTCCAATCGATACGCGAGATGTGTCTTCTTCCGTGTTTAATAACCCCAAGCATCCGAGGATGCGTCTCTTCCTTATCTCGACGAAGGCCGGCTCTCTCGGTATTAACCTCATAGCAGCCAATCGGGTTGTCATCATGGACGCGTCCTGGAACCCTACGCATGACACGCAGTCGATATTCCGTGTGTACCGGTTTGGACAGGTTAAACCGGTCTTCATATACCGGTTGATAACTAAGGGCACGATGGAGGAGAAGATTTATGACAGACAAGTGACGAAAGAGTCCCTTGCTCTAAGAGTTGTCGACGAACAGCAAATTGGTCGGCATTTCACAAGCAGTGACCTGGCAGAGCTGTTCAGGTTCGATCCGGAGGAGATAAGGTACAAGGAGCCGGACTTTATCCGGATAACAGACAGCGAGGATGGAGACAGTACGCTAATGGCAGAGGACATAAAACCAGCCATTCTTGATGCTAATAAATCAATATTGATTGAAGATAATGATATAAGACCAATAGTTCAGGATGATAAGACTGTAATGTCAAAGGTAGTAAATAGTAAAGTAAAAGTAGTACCAGAAGAATCCACTGATAATGACGAGGTAGCCTTTGTCATTGATGGGAATGAAGTGAAGTCGAAGGTAGCTGGTGTTGGTAGGAACGGAGCGGAGGGGCAACAGAGACCAGAGGCGGATCTGGTTCTGTGCAGTATTCTCAATAGGCTACAACCCAAGTTCATTATTGACTATCACGAGCACGATTCCCTAACTGAGCATATTTTCGATGAAGAATTGTCAGAGGAGGAGAAGAAGGCGGCCTGGGAGAATTTCAACGCGAGCAAAGAAGCGATCAGTCGCGACTACGTCCAGCAAATGTGGCAAGAGCGACAGATCCAACAGACACAGCACCAGCAAGCTCAGTTCGACATGGCTCGCCAGATGATGGAGCAAGGAGTAGGAGTGCAACCGGGGGCTGGTGCTCGGCCGGCCGTCCCACCGATCCACCAAATGCTGGCTACTAGCTCCAACCAGTCAATGGCGAACAAAATGCAGCAGCACCAGATCCTGAAGCAGGCTGTCGCTCAGTATCAAGCAGTTATAGCTAATAATCCTGGCCTAGGTAACGCAGAGCATAACAACCTATTCGGCACGATCCACTATAACATTACTGAGGAGTACAACAGGAGAGTTGCCCAACACAACCTAATGAAGGGTGTCCCCTCTTCAAAATCAACGTCCGTGCCAGCCCCTGCGTCAGTGATGACAAGCAGCTACCCCGCGAATAACGTCACAACAGCCATCCCAGCTAACCTGCAGAGACAACAGCAGATCACAAGAGCCCCTGTCTCCATACTGCACCCTATGGACAGGAGGGCACATCCGCAGAATTTGCAGTCCAGCAACCCTGCTAGCCAAGGAATGACCGTACAACAACAACAGCAGCAGCAGCAGCAGCCCCCTACCTCCTCTTCACACCGCCACCTAGCATTAGACAATGCAGGACTCTTGTCTAAGAGTGGAGCAGTGGGGGAAAAGTCGTATCCTTCTTTCGCAGAGCAAACCTATGCAGTGGAAGATTTAGTTCTTCCTCCGAACAACCCATCAACTCACATTGAGACTGTAATCATTACGGAATCCCCGACGAAATGATTCGCCGATTTAATTTCAAATTAAATTTCATTCTCGCAAAAGCGCGACAGTTGTAAAAGGATTATTTTGTAGATTTTACAGGCAATCTACTCCACTCATTAACTCACAACTTTATGATTAATTCACCTCAACCAAGAGCTTCAATAGATTAGTGTAAAACATGAGTACATGTTTAGTAAATAATATGTGTTTATAATTTGCATTTTTGTTGGTAATAATTCGTTAAATTCCTACTTTAATACTTGAGCTGATACTGTTTTGCAACTACCTATCTCAGTTAATTAATAAAATATCAATTATTTAAACTTATCGTTTGTTATTAATTTACTCAAAATATTTTGAATAACAAATTCAACTGTCAGCGTTTTGAAGTGATCAATGGATTGGTTTGCTGATATTTGCGAGTTGTTTCTAATAATGGAGGGTTTGTGAAGGTGATTATGTCAAACTAAATGGTCCATAAGGTTGGTCCGAGGAATAGGCAGGCATCAACGGCACCATAGATTGTCCACCTTGGCCTGGATGACAGGAAAATATATTATACACAACGCTAATTTTGGTATTTTAGCATAATTTGCCAAATAATAATTACGAATCATTAAAAAAAACTATAAACACCGGAAATGTCAGAGAAACGATCCTTACGAATCATTATGAATCAACTTTTTTATCCAAATTATTTTACTCCTAAAATCTTGAAAATACACATTTGTCTAAAGGCCCCCATACACGATGCAACTTTGTTGCATGCAAATGTTGCATGCAACAAAGTTGCATCGTGTATGTTAAAATTTCATGCAACAAAGGTTGCATGCAACATTTTTGCATTCAACATGTTGCATCGTGTGAGTTGAAAGGTTGCGTGCAACATTTGCATGCAACAAAGTTGCATCGTGTATGGGGGCCTTAAGATATCACTTTGCATGAAATTAGGCGGGGTCATTCCTTGCTGCCTTGGATAGTTCTGGGAACCAATTAGGACATGGGCCTAGGCTATCTACGGCGTGATAGTTGCAGAGCAGTATTCATAGTAACATAGTATATCGAAGACTGCTTATTGCCAGCTATTCTAAGACGACTATTTTCAAGAATTATGGTATAAATTACCGCATTTTCGCATAATTCGGCCTAAAAGGTGGTCAATAATTATTTATATCGATCGTTACGCGTCTGCATCTTTACTAAACATACAGTTGTTAATCTTTTTTTGAGAATGAACGAAAATCTCTCCTGATTGATTCTACCGTGAATTCACGATGCTTTTCGCTTTTAGAGCGCTAAAGAGCGAATTCCCAAATTTCCGTAACACTGAATGCCCTGCCCTTCGACTAACTCAATTGTGTGAAATTACATTAAATAAGCTATGTTTAATTGAGATATATTCGAACACAAATGATTCAAGCATAAGAGAGATTCAGTATTCAGGTCTCCACCTTCTGTAGTTTTCCTATATCATCTATCGGGTCCGTCGAATCAAGGAACTTCCTGTAATGCCTCACGAATTTTAGGGCTACATCGGTGAAGTTGGTCGGGGTTATGCCTAGATCTTTTAACCCAAGTTTATTGAGATGGAACTGGTCTGATATTGTCATCCTTGTTATCGTATCGCGCGTATAGTACCTGTAGGAAGGCATTAGCTCGAAGAATAATCCCATCAAGTTGAAGAGAGGCCTAGGAATACTCACGGGATAAAATGGCCTTATTGTGCAGCGAAAAAGATACTCCACCAAGTCGTAATAAAGATATTTCTCTGGGCCACACAGATAATAAGTTTTCCCGATTGTGTCTCTATTCAATACACACTTCTCGACAGCTGAAGCTACGTCCGAAACGGAAACTGGAATCTTATAGCAATCTCTCCCATTCTTGATTAGAGGGACGATTTTAACGTATTTTGAAATGGCAGCATAGAGTATAACGAACCTATCCTCACTACCGAATAGTTCGGTAGGTTTAAGGATCGTCACATCCGGAAATATATCTCTCACAATATCTTCTCCCTCCTTCTTCGTGACCATGAATGCAGACGGACTGGAGTAGCTCGCATTATAAGCGGAAAAGTGGATAAGTCGTTCCACACCCATATCCTTACACGCCTGCGCTATAGACGCAGCTCCCTGCACGTGCACATCGTAATAACTGAAGTTCGAGGTCTCGTGATCTCGACCTACTATGTTAATGACGATATTTGAGTATTTAACAAGGTCGCGAATCCTATCTTCTTCGCGTAAGTCGAAGCGACGAAATTGTATCTGTCCAAGATCGCCCATTACCTTCAGGTGATGAACGTCGTACTCGTCACAGCGATATGGGATCACTAACTGTGTCCCCATTCTTCCTAGCCGGTTGACTACATACCGTCCCGCGAAACCCGTAGCTCCGAAGACGGTGACTGTGAATCCGCTGACAGAGGATCTGCCTCCAGGTCCTGCTCGTTCGAACCCTTTCACTCCTGTCGAAAACATCCGGTAGCATTGGAATAGGGAATAACGGCCTGCAGTAATGAACGCAGCCATGCTTTGCTAATCTACTTTGACTGTTGCAATTAATGAATCTTGGACATTCTAATGCAATGTTTCCAACTGAGTATACGTACGTCATTTTCGCATTCTACGGTTTTAGTTCATGTAATCACTTTCAAATTCGTATTGAATCGGTGTTAAATTGGTGTAAAACCCGTGTCAAATTGATCTCGTCGTATCCATCATGATTTTCGCTATTTTTATTTCAAAAGGAGCGCACTCCTTCATGTGAGTAGAATATTTAGTGATCAGCTTGACCAGGCTATTGCATTATTATGTGTATTTTGAGGTAAATATGATCCTTCTTTTGTACTTAATATTTACAAGCGCGCTTCGCTTGCTTGCGCTGTGCGGCTGGCGGACACTGTGTCCGCCGGAGGCGCCCACACAGGGGTTTTTTTAAGGATTTGCTGAGAGATCCCTGCAAAAGATTAGAGGTCCCTTACCTGGAATACAACATTTTATGATATTCAGTACATTACGAATGTTAAGAAATTAGAGGTCCCTGAAGAGAAATTAGAGCTCCTTTTGGGCCCTCTAATTTAGCTTAAAAAAACCACTGCGCACACATGCCAAAAATTAGCTTTCTGTGCCTGGCAGTTTCTTCAATCAATTCGTTGCACATATACACACACATTAATCGAGTTCTAATAGTAAGGCCTTACTATTAGAACTCGATTAATGTTTATATATCTTTATAAGGATATATAAACATTAATCGAGTTTTAATAGTAAAGATACTATTGAAACTCGATAATTACTGTATATTCTCGCTAATCTGAACTCCGAACACTAAGAAATAAGATTCTAATTCGCCTCAGTTTTGAATTTACGTTTATAATGCTCTTTCATTAAGATTGAGAAACATCGTTAAAAAGTAATCCAAAACGAAATAATAACCTTAAGACTCATTACAATTTATTATCGTTAATTCCGCATTGAGTTAACGTTATTTCACTAATCATAAAAAATTACTAATCCGAACGATTTTTACAACCAAACATGGATGTAGGTATGTGAGGAAGTTGGAATGGAATATCTCATTAGTGGAACAGGACAGAGATCTAACAATTCTTGTGCTAACAAATGAAATGTTTGATGGGAAACTAATACCTGATTATATACCTCTCATCCTGCCAATAGGAGGGAAATGCAAAAATGAAATATTTCCGTTAGAAAACATGGAATTATTAGATCATATCAAAGACGTTATTGGTATTAATCGGCGTTTCGGTTTGGAAGGCGTTCTGGCGGCGGTTAATCTACTCATTTGTGAAGAATCGATGTATATTTCATCTGAAGAAATGACAATAATCTTCTCTGATACGATACTAAAATTCGCGAATGAACTAAACTTGGAATTCATTCAAGAGATCCTGTACTGCTACGTCCATACTTCAGCTAACAGATACGGTATTGATGTAGGGAGCAAAGGAATGGATTATGTTGGGATGGGCTGCGTAATGATTCTGTTAGAGTGGTTAGCCGTCAGAAGCGATGACAAGCAAATCGTCAAAGAGATAACTAACCATATCGTATCCAAATACAAGATGAAATCCATCCTGCATTGTATCGTCGGAGTCATTGGAAGGAATACGAGTTTAGAGATAAGAAGTGAACAAAGCACCAAACTAACTAATTTCGATTGGGAAGATAATTTAGAAACCATTTTTGAGCTGTTGGAAGCTCAGATAAACGTGTTGGACTGTAACGGGAACACTTGCTTACATATAGCAATAAGGCATAGTGACTTACCCATGATGTTACAGTTCATGGAACACAATGCATATCCGTATGCTAAAGATATAAATGGGAATTCCTGTATAGCTCTCACTCGCTCAATATTGGACGATGAAAGAATTAATTGCGATTATCTCTCAAAACTGGGAAAGAAGCTAGCGATTCTAGACGCTACACCCCCAATGCTTAAGGTTATCTGCGCAGAGACGATAATACAGTCTGGACTATGGATGGGACAGACAAGCCTTCCAGCTAGTGCAAGGAACATCTTAGCACTGCACGGTTACCAGCCGGAGAACGTCAGCTCACCTCCTGCTCTGCCTCCTTCGCTCTCACCTTCGCACGTTCCATCTTCTGATCTTGTTTCACTGAAATAGCAATGATTAACTGACATATAAAGTTGTTGGTATTTATGTATTTATCCTCTCTCACATTGTTTTGTAATCTTGTTCTCCATTTTCAGTTGCATCTTCTCAAAATGAGTTAACTTGGGCTAAGAACAAAAAGGAACCATGGATTGACTGTAGTCATCCATGAGTGTAGGAATTACCTTATCAGATTGCTTCTCTGTTGTTCTAGACAATAAGCAAAATAATAGTAAATCTAACACAATAATCCTTTGAATCAAATCAGTGCGATTGACTCGAAAGAAAACTAAGCCAGCCAATCCGTATTATGCATACTTCTTTATAGTCGGAATGCTAGACAACTCGCTAGGTCGCTTGTCCGATTCCCGCCCAGTAGATGGACTAGAGTTGCTGGTGTCAGAAGAACGCCTGCGCTCTCTAAAGAAATACAAGTAAATTATATCTATTGAAAAAAATTATTGGCTTATATATGAGGGGCACTAGGAAAGTTTTGTCGTTCGATATCTTAAAATTTTATATACGACTTGAAAACTGGTCAAAATACGAAACAAGAAATTGATTTTAATTGCCAAAATTTCATTAGCCTACCTCAAATATTCGAAATAGTATTACGAATATTTTTACACTACTTGTTCTGCATATTTGTTATCACTATGGAAACATTAAGAAAGATCGAAATACGCATTATACCTTATAACGTGTTTACAATTCAATAGGACAGATAAAGGCCTTACATCCAGGATTAGTTCGCAAAATAAAGTTTCAACAAGCCTTAGTAGATAACCAGAAAGTACAATGCATTGTCTCTGAAATCACATGGCGCACACAGGACGACTGCGGGCACACAGTGTCCATAAGCCTGGAATTGAATGCAAGCAAGCTTGCCTGTTAGACATAAATATTGAAGAATTAGAAATGAACAGTTCAAATGATTAGAAAATGTTAGTAACAAACATAAATATAATCTGAGAAAATATTTAAGACGTTGGACGTCATGGCCGAGTGGTTAGTGCACTGAGTCAATAACAGAGTGGCGCGGGTTCGAATCCCAGAATAGTCAACAAATTTCTGCATTTCAAAGTAACAAACATAAATGCAGTTTAGGAAAATATTTAAGACGTTGGACGTCATGGCCGAGTGGTTAGCGCACTGAGTCAATAACAGAGTGGCGCAGGTTCGAATCCCAGAATAGTCGACAAATTTCAGCATTTCAAAGTAACAAACATTAATGCAGTTTAGGAAAATATTTAAGACGTTGGACGTCATGGCCGAGTGGTTAGCGCACTGAGTCAATAACAGAGTGGCGCAGGTTCGAATCCCAGAATAGTCGACAAATTTCAGCATTTCAAAGTAACAAACATAAATGCAGTTTAGGAAAATATTTAAGACGTCGGACGCCATGGCCGAGTGGTTAGTGCACTGAGTCAATAACAGAGTGGCGCAGGTTCGAATCCCAGAATAGTCAATAATTTTCAGCATTTCAAAGAAACAAACATAAATAAAATTAAGACGTTGGAAAATATAGTCAATAATACCATATAAAAATGAGTAGAAAAATGAACCGTGAAAAGCAACGATCAAAAATGAATGAGTTCATTGTAGTGAGGGTTGAGAAAAATTCCCGATAATAGATTTACAAAAAAATGTGATAACGAGTTCCAAAATTGTATCTTAAAATGCCCACGTGAAAATAATGCCAAATTACCCCAGGGGGGGGCGCCCGAAATTGTAACCTAAAATGCCCACATCCAAATAATGCCAAATTACCCCCAGTGGGGGGGGCGCCCGAAATTGTAACCTAAAATGCCCACATCCAAATAATGCCAAATTACCCCCAGTGGGGGGGCGCCCGAAATTGTAACCTAAAATGCCCACATCCAAATAATGCCAAATTACCCCCAGTGGGGGGGCGCCCGAAATTGTAACCTAAAATGCCCACGTCCAAATAATGCCAAATTACCCCCCATGGGGGGGGGCGCCCGAAATTGTAACCTAAAATGCCCACATCCAAATAATGCCAAATTACCCCCAGTGGGGGGGCGCCCGAAATTGTAACCTAAAATGCCCACGTCCAAATAATGCCAAATTGCCCCCAGTGGGGGGGGCGCCCGAAATTGTAACCTAAAATGCCCACATCCAAATAATGCCAAATTGCCCCCAGTGGGGGGGGCGCCCGAAATTGTAACCTAAAATGCCCACATCCAAATAATGCCAAATTACCCCCAGTGGGGGGGCGCCCGAAATTGTAACCTAAAATGCCCACATCCAAATAATGCCAAATTACCCCCAGTGGGGGGGGGCGCCCGAAATTGTAACCTAAAATGCCCACGTCCAAATAATGCCAAATTACCCCTAAGGGGAGGCGCCCGAAATTGTAACCTAAAATGCCCACATCCAAATAATGCCAAATTACCCCCAGTGGGGGGGGGGGGGCGCCCGAAATTGTAACCTAAAATGCCCACGTCCAAATAATGCCAAATTACACCCAGTGGGGGGGGGTGACACATTCGAAAATTGTATCCCAAAATGCCCACGCAGATATCATGCCAAATTACCCCCAGTGGAGGGAGTGACACATTCGAAAATAGTATCCCAAAATGCCCACGTCGAAATAATGCCAAATTACACCCAGTGGGGGGGTGACACAAAGAAAATTGTATCCAAAAATGCCCACGCCGATATAATGCCAAATTACCCCCAGTGGGGGGAGTGACACATTCGAAAATTGTATCCCAAAATGCCCACGTCGATATAATGCCAAAGTACCACCAGTGGGGGGTGACACATTCGAAAATTGTATCCCAAAATTCCCACGTCGATATAATGCCAAATTACCCCCAGTGGGGGGGGGGGGTGTTTTGTCCAAGTTTTGTCCAAGTTATATCCAAGTTTTGTCAGGTTTTGTCCAAGTTTTGTCCAGGTTTTATCCAGGTTTTGTCCAAGTTTTCTCCAGGTTTTGTCCAAGTTATATCCAAGTTTTGTCCAAGTTTTGTCCAGGTTTTGTCCAGGTTTTGTCCAGATTTTGTCCAAGTTATATCCAAGTTTTGTCCAGGTTTTGTCCAGATTTTGTCCAAGTTATATCCAAGTTTTGTCCAGGTTTTGTCCAAGTTTTGTCCAGGTTTTGTCCAAGTGTTGTTCGTGTCATACATGATAAATCGAATACAAAATATAGTTATGGTAATAAACAGGCGTTAGCAAGAAAATCCATTCATTGTCCTCGCTCTCTTTCCATCCTAAACTGTTTCGTACCTACTGCAATGATTTACAGTTTCCATTAGGTTTTGTCCAGTTTTGTCCGGTTTTAACCAGTTAAAACCAGGTTTTGTCCACTGCCCTGTCCAAAACCTGTTTTGGACGGACAAAACCCAACCCTGGAAATTAGAGGTCCTTTTGGGCCCTCTAATTTAGCTTAAAAAAACCACTGCGCCCACATGCCAAAAATTAGCTTTCTGTGCCTGGCAGTTTCTTCAATCAATTCGTTACACATATACACACACACATTAATCGAGTTCTAATAGTAAGGCCTTACTATTAGAACTCGATTAATGTTTATATATCTTTATAAGGATATATAAACATTAATCGAGTTTTAATAGTAAAGATACTATTGAAACTCGATAATTACTGTATATTCTCGCTAATCTGAACTCCGAACACTAAGAAATAAGATTCTAATTCGCCTCAGTTTTGAATTTACGTTTATAATGCTCTTTCATTAAGATTGAGAAACATCGTTAAAAAGCAATCCAAAACGAAATAATAACCTTAAGACTCATTACAATTTATTATCGTTAATTCCGCATTGAGTTAACGTTATTTCACTAATCATAAAAAATTACTAATCCGAACGATTTTTTTTAATCATTGGACATTGGACATTGGACGACTACATAACTGTTCAGATTAGCGAGGGTGTACTGTAATATGCGTGTGTATACATACATACGCATAGTATTAGTATATACAATTGATTAATGAAACTGCCAGTCGTAGAAACCTGATTTTTGGCATACCGGAGTATTTCGTAACTAGCTCGAACAGTCTCAGACAAAAATGTCAGTTCATTACGGAATTATGACATCATTGCCACCTTTTTCAGTTTTTCGAGTCTAACTCGGATATTTTTATTAAAGATACGTAGATAGTTGAAATTTAAATCAGAGGCGTATAATAACATTATATTACCAACATAAGCCACTAATGGTAATTATCCATTAAATTATTACGTCATCATGACGCATCAATGATCAACGAATTGATTCGTATGCTTATAACTCAATATATATCGTGTCTGCAAGAATGTTTTCCCAAATACTTAACTGTTCCAGAATTAATTTTCGACAAAAAGATGAGTACCGAGTTAGCTCTGGGCACTGTCAGTAAACTCACCCGGAACGAGGAAGCTTACTGCCAGTCCAATATGCATTTGTCTCATTTTGGGAAGAAAAGTTGTTTCGGTTGATTCCCAGAGCTACGGCTCATCCAATAACTAAACAATTGCAAGGAGTATTTATAAGAATGATTCTTATGCTGGTTCCGTGTATTGGGATGATATTAAAGCCAAGGCTCATGTTGCAGGGACATCTAGTATAGTATATCAAATTATAACTTACCTTGAGATAATTTTATTTTGAATAAACTACTGTATATATTGTTCAGAGTATAGATTATACATACAAACGGGTTAAAACTTAATACCAGACCAAAATATTCGCAATGAGTATCTTTTGCATATAAATCCAACTCAGAAGATTCGAGAACTAGTGAGCCACGCCTTGTACTAAATGACGTCTGAGCCACTAGAGCCAAAAGCTATTGGATTAGCATTGGATCAGTTGTAGGGTGTTGAAGGACCCCGCTCCCCCGCCGGAGGGAGACAGTACCACTCCTCTCCCATAAAGGGGGGAGTGATATTGTCTCCCCCCGCCGGGGGAACAAGGTCCCCCAACACCCTACAACTGATTCGTGCAGTATGAGGTAACTCGATGCTCGCTTTTTGCGTCGTTATCGAATATCGCCCAATCCTAAAAATCACAAACATCCATGTCATTTGTAAAAATTGCTCCCATGTTCTTATTTTG
>OY725492.1:3961695-4050370 GCA_963281255.1 Aphrocallistes beatrix | reverse complement strand
TAGGATTTCAGTATAGCTCAAAGTGAGCAGGGTATAACTAGTTCTAGTTTCGCAGTGCCTTGTGGGATCTTGGCCAAATTTGAGACAGGACATTATGAGCGAGGTAGCTTTGTGTCATTTTAATATCTAACGGCTACTGATTAAAACCACTTGACAATGACGATGCAAATTTGATGAACTCAAATATTTCCCTATACTCACTCACTAAATACTGATTATTGTTACTAATTTGTAGTACGAAGAGAATAACTTCTTCCTGAAAGGAATCGAAGGAAAGGAGTTCGTTGACAAAGACTTCAACTCAGAAGAAATTCGGCTTGTCAAAAGACTGCCTAAATCTCTTCAGGACAGAGCACTGAAATGTTTGAAGGAACAAAAATTAAGCGACCGAAGTTCGAAGAGTGAATTACTGCAAACAGCTGAGCCTAAGATGAAGTCAAGTACAGAACCTCTCAACGGTAAAATTGAAACTAAGAGTAGTGTGTTGTATTCCGCATGGGTCGTAGATGTAGATTTTGAGAAGAAGAAAAATCCTAAAGTTAAATCAAAACCTCGGAAACACAGTGTCAATAACCTTAGCTCCGTCCAACCTACTGTAACCCGGTCACCTCGAACATCGAGAGCAGCGACCACACAACGAACAAAGAAAAAAACAAACTCCAACAAGAGTCTTCCACACCTGTAAATGGACTGAGTGAGAAGATTCAAGTTGGTACTAAGTATATAATTGCATTTGCTACTGTTTCTATGTACATAACTGGTAAAGCTAATATTTAAGAACTTTTCCTATTATCGTATTCACTCAATAAAACAAGTTCTGTGTATCTTCTCAGCTGTTCCTCTCGTACGGGATTCTGAAACAATCGATCTTGAAATGTACAGTTAACTGTTTCACCTGTGAAAGAAAAAGTTTATTTTTTTAGTTCTCAGACAATACTACTAGTAATCAGGACCAAATTGGTACTAATAGTCGTTTTAGCTACAACTTTATATTTATTTTTTCAATTCAACATATCTGTCCCAAGGATTTCAAAGATCCGTCGATGCTATGTGGCTATTGCTATTAGCCCCGGAAACCTGTATCAATCAAACCGACTAAATTTTACAAATTTTATTATTTTGATTAATAATTTGCGCGCGTTCGATTGCATTTTAACTTGTCTCATCAAATCTTCATTGTGACTTGTCTAGCATGAGTCTGTAGTATGTAAGCATATATAAATATACACGTATATACTACTACTATACGTATATAGAATTACATGCATAATGGCATTATGGAAAAACTAACCACTGAGTATCCAAAGTGTAGATGCGAAATGAGTGCCAACATCATGTAGGCGTAGAGTGCAGTCACCTCCAGATTTGGCAGCAGCGCTGAAACGACTATGCAAGCATACGCGAGCGCTACCAAACTGTGGTAGACGCGAAATCTCACACCTGACATCTGCGATATGATTAGATGGCACTATAATGTGTAGGATTGAAAATAAATATTCAAATTTTAACAATCGTAAAGTATAATGCCATAGCATATTTCCATATATGGCCATATGACAGCCTGTTAACTTTACCGTGAAGTTAGAGAATGTGATTCCCATCGCAGTACAGAAGCACCTGGGCTCTATCAAAAGGATCCCAGCTGGTGATATGTAGGCCCAGATTGAGAATGCTGTCACGACGGCACAGAATGGGACCCAAGGAGAGAGAGCGTCCAATAAGCTGTCTCTCTTGTTCTCCTTGTTAGCGTAAGCCCTGAGTAAAAATTGATTCAAACATCGCGTAATTCACTGCATTCTATTTGCACGAGATAAACTAACACGATCACATTCCACAAGCTGACTAGAATCGAGACAAACGTACCACCTACATACAAATCAAGACATTACAATTTGCCTACTAACCTTACTCGAAAGAGAAATGGCGTATAT
Source organism: Aphrocallistes beatrix (assembly GCA_963281255.1). NCBI lineage: Eukaryota > Metazoa > Porifera > Hexactinellida > Sceptrulophora > Aphrocallistidae > Aphrocallistes > Aphrocallistes beatrix. The sequence continues at coordinate 4,048,439 of OY725492.1, read as the reverse complement.
TTACCTGTCATCGCAGTAGTGTATAGGGGACCCAGGGAGATATGCAGGCCTATGGCGGCCAAGGTGTGTTGCAGTAGCTCCCACACTGCAGTGCCAAATAGGGCTGTAAGGAGGTAGGCCAGTGACACAACCTTAAATGATAGATTTGTAACATTGTATAGTTGCATGGGATAGATAAGGTTATAATGCACAGATAATATTTAGTGTGTCAAGTCAAAATAAAAGTGAAGAGTAATACGATCATCTGAGCAGTATGCTGCATCCCTCAAAACTGAGACATCTATGAACCCAAACGGCTGGCACTTCTCTCCCAGTTTGAGCTGCTGGTGGTTGATCCTCTCGCTCTTGATGAATGGGTCTCCTCCCTCCTTCGCGCTCACCACTTCACACCTGTAAAAACTGAGGGCACTGGTCTCGACGATTTCATCAAATCTTCCTGGAATCCTCGTCACACTGAAGCTCACTGAGTTCACCATCCCGACACTTGCAACCAGCACAAGATTGAGGTGTGAGATGTAAAACGATTGACTCTCAAATGTGAATACAATTTTGGTGAGCTGCTCTATTCCGAGCATCGTCCAGCTAAACCCCTCCAGGATCCTCCCCGTTACGCTGTCGTACTTTGCCAGCTCTGGTCTGCAGAGCAATGCCTTGGTCAGAACTTCGCTCTTCCTCTCCAAAGAGAGAACTCGATCCTTCAACGCCACCGCTTCATTCTCTAAATTCGCTATCTTATCACTCAGCAATTTTTCAATGATGTTCTCTTGCTGTTTATAGACGCTGCTAACTGCATCTCTGACTCCTTCAGGCTGGGCCTGGTTAGAATGTTCTAATTTCAGCTGTGCTGACTTCCCACACAGTGTCTGCATATGCTCATCCAACTGAGACCTCTTCGTTCCATGGTTACACTGAGGACACGCAACAATGCAGTCTTTGCAAGTAGTCAAGTGTTCTTCCAAACTCTTCGCACTCACAGCACTTCCACAATGCTCGCAAGCAACATTCCGTCGCATGCACTCTTCGATGTGTTTCTCCATCGAAGCGCGTCGTATTCCCACTCCACATCCGGCTGGACAGGGGAGTAGCAGCTCTTTGCAGGTGCGCAGGTGGGATTCCACATCCACCACACTTCCCTTCCAAGCACATCCTCTCGCGTAGAGAGGACATCTTATAGAGAGACACCCGACTAGCTCTCTGATATCCTTCACCGCTGTCGTTCCATCCGGGTTGGGTGAGCAGACCTTGCATGTGGTTAGGCCCTGATACATGGACGCCTCCTTCTTCACCCCTTGGCATATGTTGCAGATAACCAGCGCTTCTTCTATGATCGAGAATTCCTTGAGGAACAGTTCCCTGTGGTAGCCACCCAGTTGAGTGACGTCATCGTGTGAGCGTGGAGTGTGAAGTAGAGTGGGAGGATTATCTGGCTTTGCCATCAATGACATTCAAGCAATTGATGATTTCAGTACTAAACTTTGTACACTTTTCTCTTTGTAAATATTGTATTATTGTGCAGTAATAAACAAGCAACTAACTCTGTATTATCATGCCAACTACATTGGGTGTTAGTTATGTGTAAGTTTACCTGATGTATAATGTCGAATATCCAAGGTAGGTAGAGAATCCCAGTGTTGTACTTCTCCCAGTGTGTGATGTAGAAGCCCAACATTGCGAGTACAACATTGACAAAGACCATACCCTCTGTCAGTCCGAACCTGCCCCCTAGCCCTATGACTGAGAAGGTGGCTAATGTCATTCCGCTGGCCGCCAAGCTGTCCAGCCCGTGATCAAACAGCTCGCCTACCCAAACGCGAAATATGAGACTTAGGTATAAAAGACAAATCTGTTGGAAGTGTAGTTAACCTAGTGGAGTCGAGGTTTTAGTCCTTCTCGCCTGTTTGCCGTCCATCCCGTCCAGGTGGTAGCCCGTGATTTGCGCCACTGAGCAGTAGAGCCATACCCAGGACGGAATTCCCGCCGAGTTCTTGAAGTCGTAGTCGTACCAGCTAAACAGCAAGTAAGTGGACAGGACAAGCAGGAACCCCGACAGTGTCATCAGGTTGGGGGCCACCCAGCGTGGAACGAACTGGAAAAAAGGAACAGATAAATTCTCCCCTACCTGCCGTACCATGTGACACGTAGCGCTAGGACCAGTGGTGTAGTGCTCGAAATCAAGTGGGAAGCGCCTGTAAAATAGTATTTTACACCAAAATGTTGGTAGGACATGAATCTACAAATGTTGTCACAAAAGGTTTTGCGATCGCCGCTCCTACATAAAATTACGAAAAATAAGGCAGCTCTAATAGAGATAATTTACAATATGGGTGTGAAGTTAGCAGCACGTTCAGCAGCGAAAAGTGAGCAGGGTATAATTAGTCCCAGTTTCACAGTGCCTAGTAGGATCTTGATCAAATTTGAAACAGAACATTATAAGCGAGGTAGCTTTGTGTCATTTTAATATCTAACGGCTACTGATTAAAACCACTTGACAATGACGATGCAAATTTGATGAAATTTCTATAGGATTTCAGTATAGCTCAAAGTGAGCAGGGTATAACTAGTTCTAGTTTCGCAGTGCCTTGTGGGATCTTGGTCAAATTTGAGACAGGACATTATGAGCGAGGTAGCTTTGTGTCATTTTAATATCTAACGACTACTGATTAAAACCACTTGACAATGACGATGCAAATTTGATGAAATTTCTATAGGATTTCAGTATAGCTCAAAGTGAGCAGGGTATAACTAGTTCTAGTTTCGCAGTGCCTTGTGGGATCTTGGCCAAATTTGAGACAGGACATTATGAGCGAGGTAGCTTTGTGTCATTTTAATATCTAACGGCTACTGATTAAAACCACTTGACAATGACGATGCAAATTTGATGAAATTTCTATAGGATTTCAGTATAGCTCAAAGTGAGCAGGGTCTAACTAGTTCTAGTTTCGCAGTGCCTTGTGGGATCTTGGCCAAATTTGAGACAGGACATTATGAGCGAGGTAGCTTTGTGTCATTTTAATATCTAACGGCTACTGATTAAAACCACTTGACAATGACGATGCAAATTTGATGAAATTTCTATAGGATTTCAGTATAGCGCAAAGTGAGCAGGGTCTAACTAGTTCTAGTTTCGCAGTGCCTTGTGGGATCTTGGCCAAATTTGAGACAGGACATTATGAGCGAGGTAGCTTTGTGTCATTTTAATATCTAACGGCTACTGATTAAAACCACTTGACAATGACGATGCAAATTTGATGAAATTTCTATAGGATTTCAGTATAGCTCAAAGTGAGCAGGGTATAACTAGTTCTAGTTTCGCAGTGCCTTGTGGGATCTTGGCCAAATTTGAGACAGGACATTATGAGCGAGGTAGCTTTGTGTCATTTTAATATCTAACACCTCCCGATTAAAACCACTTGGCAATGACGATGCAAATTTGATGAAATTTCTATAGGATTTCAGTATACAGTAGGACGACATAATTATTTAGAATTTTGTTTTTGTTAGAAAACCAATCAATTCAATAAGTTATGGTCATAGACGAAATCAATTTTATTTATATTTCTGTGTATTGTGGAACTACTAGAATGCTTATGATAGCAACTTGCACTTCACTTTACATGATGCGGCTGTGGAATCTTCAGAGGTTTCATAGTTTTTGTCATTTTTTTCAATCTCTATGTTTTTATTAAATATATTTTCATTAAATAGCTTACAAACTTTCTCTAATGTCCCAGAAACTTAAGCGGGAACAAATACAAGTATTATCCGAAGTTGGTAAGCACACTCCTAGGGCTATATCTCAACTTTTATCCGTTAGTCTGGCAACGGACTACAATACACTCAACTGCGTTAAGACAGGCCGCACTCTTGAACATGGGGTAGGTGCCGGTAGACCAGCAGTAAAGTACCAGGCAATAAAAGGAAGTCTTTCGCAACAGATTCGTAGGTTTAAAGGAGCAAAGACTATCGATCTGCATGCAAATTTAAATATTGCCGTGGGTAAACGTACTGTTGAGCGAGCACTTGCAAGACACTAGTACAAGAAGGTGTTTCCGCTTAAAACCTTCATGCTATCCGAGAAGAACCGTATTGAAAGAATTGATTGGGCAAGGAAATACGAGAAAAAACACTGGATGAATGCTATATTTTGTGATGAAGCTTCCTTCTGGTTGCATGGAGGTAGAGTGAAGATATGGACAAAAGCTGAAAAAAACGCTGGCAAACTGTCCCTAAGCATAGGAAAAAGGTGCACATCTGGGCAGCATTTTATTCAATGGGAACTTTTCCCTTATGTATATTCCGTCAGAATTTAACAGGAGTCTTATACTGCAAAATCCTACAATGGCATTTACTATCCCAGGCAGACGTTTTCCATCAAAATAGCTGGTTTCTTGTAGAGGATAACAACCCTAAGCACACGTCCAAAGTTGTGAAGACGTTTATGGAAGAAAATATGCCTCGGAAGTTGTTAGATTGGCCAAGTCAAAGCCCGGATATTAATCCAATAGAGAATTTATTCGCTTGGATTAAATATCAACTCAATAGGCTCCCGCACCGAAGGCCTACTACAGTTTCTGCACTTGAGCTCAAGTTGAACCAGATTTGGAATGGGATAAGTCCGGAATTTTTGGAACCATATTGGCATTTTATGCCAAAAAGATGTAGAATGGTAGTCAATAATAGTGGATACCCTATTAAATATTGAAATACTAACAAATAACTTTTTTTATGACTATTCGTTTCAGGAAAGAGACTATTTAATATAGTGAACTCGAGAATTCTTTGATTCTAAATAATTATGTCGTCTTACTGTAGCTCAAAGTGAGCAGGGTATAACTAGTTCTAGTTTCGCAGTGCCTTGTGGGATCTTGGTCAAATTTGAGACAGGACATTATGAGCGAGGTAGCTTTGTGTCATTTTAATACCTAACACTTCCTGATTAAAACCACATGACAATGACGGTGCAAATTTGATGATATTTCTATAGGATTTCAGTATAGCTCAAAAGTGAGCAGGGTATAACTAGTTCTAGTTTCGCAGTGCCTTGTGGGATCTTGGTCAAATTTGAGACAGGACATTATGAGCGAGGTAGCTTTGTGTCATTTTAATACCTAACACCTCCTGATTAAAACCACATGACAATGACGGTGCAAATTTGATGATATTTCTATAGGATTTCAGTATAGCTCAAAAGTGAGCAGGGTATAACTAGTTCTAGTTTCGCAGTGCCTTGTGGGATCTTGGTCAAATTTGAGACAGGACATTATGAGCGAGGTAGCTTTGTGTCATTTTAATATCTAACACCTCCCGATTAAAACCACATGACAATGACGATGCAAAAATTGGACATTTCTATTTAACTCACTATAGTTAGTTTGCAATGTGAAATTATTGAATTGATTACTGACTAACAATATAACACATTTAGATGATTCTATAGCTTCTAATTTCACAATTCGCTATCCTAATGTATGTCAAGGCTAATCCTTGTACATGTAAATATCGTTAACTAACATTTTCATCCTAAATGATCAAATTAGTTTGGTTTGTGATCCAATTTGTATGCTTCCAACTTCTTTCACCTGTATTACCGGTTGAAAATGATCTCTAAACAATCTCAGGTAAATCCTAGTCTCTGTCAGGTTATGAGAAGAATGTTTATCATTGAACCCATACCCTGAAAATTTCATCCAACATTTGCTTTCATCTTTGTAGACAAAAATGTCAGTACCTAGGATCTGTGCTGCTAAGAATATTTCTAAGTCAGTACCCCAAGATCCTAATCGGTCCATCAAGCTTATTTTGAGATATTCTTCTATTGTGTTGCAACGCGCTTCGGGTAGCAAATCATTTCGAGCTTTACAATACTTGGAGCATGTTTCTCTATATTCTCCTTTCATTTTTTGTATTAAGAGCCCTCTTATTTGTTGGTGGTAGCTATCTGTCCCTGCAATTACGTAAGAGAGTGATCTAAATAGGCAATTGCCATCTGGTGAGATTCTTTTCTCTCTAGAAGGTATTAGCTGTCGAATTTCCAGGGATTTTTCAATAGCTTCGTTCTTATACAAAACACCCTTTGTATACGTCATTTGCAGAAATTTGCATTTTTCTTTCTGCCAGCTTTGTGTTACTGGCTTGAAATTTCCGTGATAAAAGAATGTAATCCCTTCAACGGAGATAGGTTCGTCATCAAGGCTATCATCATAATGCATTGCTCCACTTTTTCCGATTGGTTTAAGTTCAGCTGAAGGATTGCGATCACTTGTAGATAGGCATTCAGAACAAGGAGGGATGACAGGGATTCGATTGGATAGTGGTTGAGAAGTTGAAACCTTTCCAGGTTCAAAATAACTTCGCTTCTTTTTTTTTTTCGCCCAAATTTCTTCTATTTGATCATCGCTTCTGAATTTTATTTTTCTTCTTTTTATAATTTTATCACTTAATGGTTCGAATGCAAACCGAAATGCTCTGATTCTACCGACAATGCCTTCGCGTATTTTACGAATAAAATCTCCCGGCCTTAGTTTGGATTCGTTTTGTAATATTGTAATTTTGACAATTCTCATCCAGTTCTCAGCGACCGCATTTGTAAATGTAATTCTTGCACTATTTGGAAATAAATTCGGACCTAATATGATTCCTGACCAGAGGGAACATATGGGCATGTAATGTGTTACTAAGAATGTGGGTAGACTCGGTAGAAAGTGTATGTTTTCCTTGCAATGGTCGGTCCGTTTTTTCTTCTCTAATTCAGTAATAAATTGTGTGCATTTGTTTAGTTCGCTCTGAAAATAGATACCAAATGGTGATCTTGTTTTATAGGTATTGCTATCTCCCAAATTATTGTCTAGTTCTTCATCAAGGTCTTCCAAATATTCCAGATCAATATTATATTCGTCATTACTTAGGCTAATGGCATTGTCAAGCTTATGAAAAAAATCCTCAATTTCTGGGTAATACTTTTTAGCTAGACTTGTGATACATAATGCAACAAAAAGTTGCTTCAGTTCGTCTAACGCTGTACAGCTAACAAATCGTGCCATTATAAACATGACTTTTCTTTTTCGTAGTTGATCGATTCTAAATTTACGGCTGAGTTTGTAGCTTAAGCGGTTCATGATGTGTGCTGAACATATGTGAATGATCGTTTTCGGGGGTTTGGTCGATTTTGGAGTATGAATAACTTGCCAAGATGTAGCCAGATAATCTTCTAGAGTTTGTTTATTGAAACTATTGCAAACGCTGTGCAACATTGCCCAGCTATAATCAACTTCTACTTGACTTGGTGTAACTTCACTGTTTGTAACTTTCTTGACATCATATAGCCACTGCTTAAGAAAATGTGATATTTCCACATTTGTTTGTTTGCTTGATATCATTTCTGCAAGTGGAATTGGGCTTACACGGGATTCAGGATGTTGAACAGATAGCGCATAGTAGAGTATTCTATCTTGAGACTTCTCTAACTTTCTAACGACCGAGCCAGTTGCATCAAGATGAAATGTCAAACTTTTCTTCTCCAAGTATTTCAATAAAGAGATTTGTTCTTCGCTATACAAGTGAATTACGAATGGAGTATGGGATATTGTTTGAATATAACCATTCATTTTGTCACCTATGATAGTGCTTTTAAAAGATAGTTGGGTACTGACTATGTCTTGCCACATGTCATTGTTAAACCTGGATTTTGACATGTGTTGGGATTTTACTTTTCTGAGTACATCAGTTGAATGCAAAGAATTAAAGTTACCATGTTTCGCAGCAGTAAAAATGTCAGGTTTAGTGAACAGAGAATAATGGAAATTTGAAACACTTCTATTCTCGAGTTGTTCAGATATAGTTTCCCTTCTCTCGCCTGCTAAATGACGGCTTTGTGATACATGATTCGCGAAATGATCTTTTGAAATTGATCCAGTGACAAAATATGTAATTACGAAAACATTATTTGCATTCGTTTCAGGTTCTTCCATTATAAACTTGAACTTAAAACAATCGCTAAATTTGCAAATTGCGGCAGCTACAAGAAAAGAGCATTTATTGCTATTTGTACTATTCTTATTAATCCTATGATATAAGAACTTTAGTACACAAAATGGATATTTCATTGACATCTTTTCATTCAATATGTTTGTCCATTCTGGTTCTAATTTGTTCTTAATTTCCAAAAACTTTGAGATTATTAACCATTCATGCATTGTTAAATGAATTTCGCCTTGTTCAATCTCATGGGTTGCATCATTCCTATTTGATAAGATTGCATCATCACGAAAATTATTTTCTGCTAATGGCGAACTTGGACACGATATACTTACAAAATCTGAAGAAATTTCACACGGTAGATCAGAAAATTTAATACTTATAGGTAAGGATGTAGTGATAAAATTTGTTTGAACCTGTGATTGAATGTTGTATCTGTTGTTGCGCCATATATTCATAAGCTTTGCTCGTAGTTCTAGACGATTTCGACCATATACCATCTTTGCGAGCTTTCCCCAGAAACCAAACGGATTACGCCAATTTCTAGTCAGGCTAAGATTTTCCAGTACAGTGAATTCACACAATTCAAATTTCGATAAAGCATTTAGTATCTTCGACGGTAGATTCTGACAAATGATAAATTTGTTATCATCATCTTCTAAAATTAAAAAAAAAGAATTTTAAAATCTATTTAGCTATGATGGAAATCCTAAGAATAAAAACTGACCATTCGAGTAATCTGCAGACATCAAATGAACCAAATCGATTTGTTGACAGTGAATTGTATAAGTATCAAATTTTATTGATTTTAGATAGTTTTATCATTTAAATATGACTATATTTTGGAAATATGCTATTTTCATTTGAAACCATATTACATTTATTTTCGCATTGGCTAATCATAAGTGATATCAATTAATTAGTTATATTATATTAGTACATATTCATCATCATCCGCGGAAAACTAAGTTTTGGTTTCACTGGATGTTAATCTCAGCTCTGTGGTGAATTCATAAATTTGTTGGACAATAATCATAAACAGGTTTGACCAAGACTCGAAATCATCGCATTAAACTGTATGGATTCCAGGTTTCCTCTGCACATTGAAATTCCAGAAGATCGGAAGCACTATTAGTAATTTGTAGAATTTAATATCATGAATTAACACTTATATTATACTCGTATGTATTCAATTCTAATGACGTCATGACCCAACGGTTGGTCATGGTCACATTTGGCTTTGAAATATCAGGTGACTGTTGTCGCAATATTTTTCAATAGAGAGGTGTTAGATATTAAAATGACACAAAGCTACCTCACTCATAATGTCTTGTCTCAAATTTGGCCAAGATCCTACAAGGTACTGCGAAACTAGAACTAGTTATACCCTGCTCACTTTGAGCTATACTGAAATCCTATAGAAATTTCATCAAATTTGCATCGTCATTGTCAAGTGGTTTTAATCAGGAGGTGTTAGATATTAAAATGACACAAAGCTACCTCGCTCATAATGTTCTATTTCAAATTTGATCAAGATCCCACAAGGTACTGTGAAACTAGAACTAGTTATACCCTGCTCACTTTGAGCTATACTGAAATCTTATAGAAATTTCATCAAATTTGCATCGTCATTGTCAAGTGGTTTTAATCAGTAGCCGTTAGATATTAAAATGACACAAAGCTACCTCGCTCATAATGTCCTGTCTCAAATTTGACCAAGATCCTACAAGGCACTGCGAAACTAGAACTAGTTATACCCTGCTCACTTTGAGCTATACTGAAATCCTATAGAAATTTCATCAAATTTGCATCGTCATTGTCAAGTGGTTTTAATCGGGAGGTGTTAGATATTAAAATGACACAAAGCTACCTCGCTCATAATGTCCTGTCTCAAATTTGGCCAAGATCCTACAAGGTACTGCGAAACTAGAACTAGTTATACCCTGCTCACTTTGAGCTATACTGAAATCCTATAGAAATTTCATCAAATTTGCATCGTCATTGCCAAGTGGTTTTAATCGGGAGGTGTTAGATATTAAAATGACACAAAGCTACCTCGCTCATAATGTCCTGTCTCAAATTTGGCCAAGATCCTACAAGGTACTGCGAAACTAGAACTAGTTATACCCTGCTCACTTTGCGCTATACTGAAATCCTATAGAAATTTCATCAAATTTGCATCGTCATTGTCAAGTGGTTTTAATCAGTAGCCGTTAGATATTAAAATAACACAAAGCTACCTCGCTTATAATGTTCTGTTTCAAATTTGATCAAGATCCTACAAGGCACTGTGAAACTGGGACTAATTATATCTTGCTCACTTTTCGCTGCTGAACGTGCTGCTAACTTCACACCCATTTGGTTCTTAGTGAAATGGTTAGTAGAATTCAGTTTAAGATGAGGTAAATACATGTGATTGGAATTCTCAGTGATTAAAGGTCATGCTAACGATCATGATTATATCGAACCATTTAGAGATAACTTACGTATACTAGTGCTATTATGCTTTGTAAACATTTAAATACGTATCGAGTCGTAGCCTCACTTAGAAGATCTATTATTATCAGCTTCAGATTAGTGGCATTTATGGCGTGTCATGACAATGCTAACGGGGCGATTATAAAGGCGTCAAATTTCGCAGCTATTAAACATAGAAACCAAAGAAGGAAAGACGCGGATAAAACTCCCTACATAAACCATCCGATTGGCGTAGCTTACATTCTATCAGATGAAGGCCAAGTCGTTGATCCTGCCATCATTCAGGTAAGAATACAGTTAATTATTTATTTAGTTAAAATGCATTTTGGATGGTATACCAAATTAATATCAAACCATTCTGGAACGAAAGCATGTTAAGATTTCCCCAGCATTGCCAGGATTGCAGTACTGGGACTTAATGCCACGAGTAGAGCCTGAGAGTAATCCTTTCCCGAAACCTTCGCGGGCAATTTACGGCTTCGTAGTTTATCAGGTATCCTACATACTCATTGTGGTTTACCTTATATGGGCATACGTACCTGATGAAGTTCTATCAAACTTGGGGATAACCTACCTCCCACAGAAGTACTGGGCTATCGCGATCCCAACCTACGTGCCGTTCTTCATCCTCTGTGGCATCCTCTTCTATATCGGCCTAAACATGACTCGAGTTCCACAGCTAGATGATCCGAGGACGTTGGGCAGTGATCCGTTCTCATTCAAGGCGAAGAGGGAAGATATTTTACTGGATTCAGGACTGAAGTTACCTCCAGTTCGAGACATTCCCATGGATGTAGTGAACACACACATGTTCCAACTTGATAATACAGAAGATTTGTAGTGTTAATTAATAAGATGGTGTAATTATTAGTAAATTAAAAACTTGTATCATAAGTTCATGTTATAGTTAATTGAGTGAAAATAATAAATTTTGTTAGGCCGCTCTACTTCACGACACAGTTGAGGACACTGATACAACTTTAGAAGAAATAGAGACTGTGTTTGGGAAGGAAATTCGAGACCTGGTGGATGAAGTTTCCGACGACAAGTCTCTACCTAAACTAGAGAGGAAAGTGAGACAGATCACGAATGCTCCCAAAAAGAGTGCAAAAGCCAAAGCAGTGAAGCTAGCAGACAAACTGTACAACCTCCGAGATCTGTTGACAAGCACGCCGGAAGGATGGAGTGAGGAGAGAGCGCAAGAGTACTTCGTGTGGTCCGCCCACGTGGTCAAAGGGCTGCTCGGGACTAATGAGAACCTAGAGAAGTCTCTAGCTAAAGTATTCCAAGAACGCAAGATTGACTTGCACGGAGACATTCCTGGGTATGAAGGCAAGGCTATTGCTGGTAAAGATGACTGATCAAACAGGAACATTCGCCTCTCCACATTTATTCTCATTATAGTGTAGTAACTTAGTTTGTAGGCTATAGTGTTGTCATCAAGTAGAATGTATTAAATAATGAAATAATCGTAGAATCGTACCAAATACGTAGAAGTAAACCGCTTTGTTCGCTAGCATTACACTTTCTAATTTCACAGCTGAATTTAATTTTTAAATTTTGCATCTGGCTCATAATTCTTGGGTGGTTGCATAAATACGTAGATAAAACATACATAATTATACAAAACTTACTTTTAAGAATATGTCTAAATGATATGTACTGTATCAGAAAGTGGAATATATCTCTCGAATCGAAGACATTGTCAGATGTGACCCCTCGAAGTTCCTAAGCACGTCCTCACAGAACATATAAGGCTATTAAGATATATCCATTGAGAGATGCATTTGGACAATGTCTACGTAACGGAGAATAGTGAACATTCCGTATTCCATTTCAGAATGACAACCAGGGGCGGTCCCAGGGGGGGGGAGGGGGGGCATCCGGGGCATTTGCCCCGAGTTTGATTCTGCGGCCTCGGATTTCATTCAACCACGTAAGCCAAAATCATAGTAAGGGATTTTTTTTCTTTGGCTCCGACTCGCCCCGGCTTTGAAAATTCCTGTGACCGCCCCTGATGACAACAGAGATCCACTCCTGCTAGTCTGAACTCTGAAGTAATTAGCTTACAGAGCAAGTGTACAATGTGAACCACAGTAGTATAACAGACATGAGGAAATACACAGGCTATTAAGTACTCTTTATATTCAAGCTTCATGATATACATTATATAAAGATATAAACAAATCAAAATATTTGCTTCAGGTGGAGGATCAAATATACACATACGCTGATAGTGAATGCATTAGTTAATGAGGGGGAGAGTGGGAAAGATGGACGGTCATAGAGTTTGCTTATAGCGAGGAAGCTTTACTGTCGTTTAAATAATCTTTCGCTAGCACACGGATAAATAAATTTCCTTGATATTTCTTGATATAGTTAACCGCCTCTTGCTGTGTCCAGTCGTGCATAGGGATGCTATTAATACTCGTGATGACGTCACCTTCACACAGCCTGCCATCCAGCCCTGCGAGGCTATGGTCCAGGACCTTCTGTATATAAAGGGGACAGTCCCCCAGAGGACTGTTCTTACCTCCGACAATACTGAACCCCAGCCCCAGGTCTTGATCCCTAGTCAGCACAATTTCTTTGTCGGGTCCTAATGTGGTTCGAATGTCCAGCCACTTCGTCCAGAGGGGTGACAACCCGGGGTCAGGAATGTTTGGTTCCCCTTGCACCAGCTTAAGCTGGACGCTGGTGCTGCTTACATTCGTTTTGATAATCTCGACAGCTTCTTCATGCGATTTCTGTAGCAAGCTGTGGTTATTGATTGACAATATCATATCACCACGTTGTATGTAAGGACACTTATCAATCAATCCCCCCTCCCTAATCCCGGATATGAAGACAGGGAGGTCTCCTTTCGGTGTCCGCATCCCACCCGCTACATTCATCCCGAAGAACTCATCGTCTTGCTTCTGTAGCACAACTGTCTTCGTATCTCCTGCCTTATAATTCTTGACGAGGATCTCTTCATACGCTGAATCCATCTGTACCGCGTCCACTTCAGCAGAGGTGAGGAGGTCAGCTTGAATCTTGATTCTCATCATTTCAGGCACACGTGCTACTAGCAGCTTCACGTCAGCTCCCGACTCTGTGAACAGCTGATCTATTTCTTCTATGGTGAGGTAGCGCGTATCGTGTCCGTCAATGTCTAGGATCCTATCGCCCACACACAGCTCTCCGTTCTTCATTAGCGGATCCTCCAAGTTCAGTACAAACACGCCCGGGAGAGATTTGTGCTTGGCTAAGGCCAACTTGAATGAATTGTTTTCCCCACTGCGAGAAACCTCAGCAACCTATAATTACACGTGACTCAATACAATAGAGATACACAGCGATTAAGTCACTGTTAATAAGAGAATTATCTGATCCCCTCAATACTGGTTCTGTTTTGTTTGAATAATTAGTAGAAGTTGTCTATACGATTACCTCAATATCTGCATCATCCAATACTTCCTTTAAATCTTGCTCCACGCCTCTCAACACCTTCAACCTGACCAGAGGTGAGGATGAGTGCAGGTAATGCGAGGCCTCTGTGAAGTTCATCAGAGAAGAAGAACGGCCCTCGATCTCTATGAGAGTATCGCCCGGCTTTAGTCGACCGTCCTTCGCAGCCGTACCGTTTGGATCAACCGACTGAATCATTATTGACTTCATACTGGAGTCGCTGCCCCCGATGATACTCAGACCGAGAGGGGTGCTGCAACCAGCTGGGATCTCAATCCATGTCTCCACCCCGGGTGGTATTTCAGAGGTGTACCCGCCATGTGTCTGGAGGCAAGACCACAGGTGGTGCTCCAAGAGACACTGGGGGGACGAGTAGTTGCATCCCTGATCTAGCTTGGGGCAGAACACCAGCGTCCCGGGGCAGATCTTGAGATGAGACTCCAAACTGACACGTGGCAACACCTGTTATGCGAGTTGGTATAAAAAACCTATGTATTTCATAATACGATAGAAACATATTGTGCAGAACTAACCTTCCTGCAATGCACTCTATTGGGACAGGCCACTAGCAACTTCCCCACCATCCGACGGACGATAACGCTGCTTTGCACGACATCCGAAGGGCCGAGGGGGTTCCTGTCGATAGGACAGGATTGTCGGATCTGAGTGTGGTTGGAGAGACAGATGAAGCAGAACGTGTGCCTACATGGAGTATCCACTGGATCCACAAGTGGCTGCATGCATATCTCGCACAACAGATCATCATTCAACTCTTCTGCGTACTCAAAGTGGTGCTGGGACGACTGATCATGAATTGTGCCGCAGATGAAACACATGGTAGTGAACATCTGAGCTGGCTGGGGAGGAGGAGGAGGAGGAGGGGGTATAAAAGGCTCGGCTAATTTGATCTCTTCAGTAGTTGAAGATTTCTTCGACTTTGAACTTTTAGAATGTTTCTTACGAAGCGACATCTTCAGTAGAATAAAATTATTCAACCATTGAATGTGAAGTGCTTTAAACGGTAGCTGAGGCTATTCAGATCTACCTAACCTCAGAACATATACCTTATGGGATGTGTAATTGGCTAAGAATGGAACAATACATGTGAATTGAAACTCAAGTTGTTTCTACCAAAGCGAATTAAAATCCTATCAAATCACTTTCTAAGTCATCTCCATACATTAATTAAGACTCGTGTTAAACTAATGTAAATAACTCCGATCTAGTGATTCATTAAACAGAAAATGGTGCTGTGGATCAAGCTAAACTTTGAAGAACTTCTGAACAAATATCTACACGTATGTAGGGAGCGATTCACTGGTATTATTCAATTATCAACCACAATAAAATAAACAGCCAATATGTATACTATACAAATCAAGTTAAATAGTTATATTAATTAATACTATCAATGTAGTATAGTAAATAATGAGATAATAACCTCATATCCTGGTAGAAGTAAGTTTGTTAAAGAACTGTGAAAGCAGACAATTCAACTGAAATATACACATGTTGCATCTAGTGAGACACAGAATATACTCCTCCTCCTCATTTGTTTCGATTGTCTTTTGCCAGACTGTGGAAGAACCAATTCATCGATGTACTCCAAGTCTTGTCTAACGCTTCTTCCATCTGCATGTTGAAATGTGCCCTCGCCTCCTCCTCCGTTGAGTTTAGTGCCAGAGCGTCGCGTACGTAGTTCAAGTCGTTGATCGTCCTCAACTGGGGGATGCCAGTGGACAGCATCATAGCTAACAGGTTCAAGATAATCCCAGCTTTCTTTCTAAGTTCGAGGTAGGCAACTTGGCAGATGTTCGCGAACTTTTTGAACTCATTCGTCCTCTCAAAATTTTCATTCCCGTTACAGATAATGTACACGAAATCATATGTTAAAACGAATGGAACACGCTCGCGACGAAATCCAAACTTTGTTTTGAAGTTCCCAAGGAAATGTCCGAAGTCAATATGGAACAGCTGGCCGTCGCTCCTGAGCATGATGTTATCACTGTGTCTGTCTCCGATCCCGAGCACGTAGGTCGCCACGCAGTAGGCCGCACACGACATTGTGAAGTTCTCGATAGCCTTAGGGAAGCCTTCATTCGGATTGGCTTTACGCAGCCACTCGTATAGAGACTTATAGACGGACTTCTTGTGTATAAAAGCGATTGTACCCGCATTCTTCTGAATGTTTGCGATAGTTTCAGCGTTCATCACTGCTTCTATGAGTCCTCCCCTGTGACTCGTGGCTATGCACCCGTACGGGAGAATCTTCAAGTATAAGCCAGCCTCCTGCCAGATCTTGTCCATCGTTTGGAAGATCTGAAGCGTTAGCATGTCCTGACGGAGGTCGTCTCCTCGCTTGAATATGATGGAGTAGGGCGGGGAGTTATCTATTCCTAAAATCTTAGAGTCAGTGTTCTCGTAAGCGATTAGCAGCGGTTTCATTTTAGAGTCGAAGGCTCTACACGACTTTGGGATGAAGGTAGTGAGTTTGTAGGCTGGGTTCAGGATGGAGTTAATGCCCGTGAGACAGGAAATGTTTGCTTCACTATTCAACTGATTCATTAGAGTCGTTTTTATTCTATCTTTGTCGCGAGACTTCAGGTTTTGCACTTCTTTGCTGATGCGTTTCATTACTCGCACTGCTTCAATCTGTCTGAGCAGAATGGGCAGATGGCTGATGCTGCCTCGGCAATACGCCTCTAGCATGAGTCCGAACCGAGTTCTGACTATTGGAGACTTCATCTCTGCTCTCAGGTACCAGAACAGGTAGTGGCCTATCCTTTGATTCTTCCAGGCGCGCTGTAAGAGAAAAGTCGCCAAGTCACAGTCCAGGTAGGTCTCGTACTTGAGCGCTTGCACCAGCTGGAGGAGACAGCGAGATATCTCGGCGTCAGTTGCTGGCTCTAGGCATTTTATGGCAAATGTTCTCACCGAAGGCTCTTGGTAGTTGTAGTCCAGGAGTTCTAGCGCTTCTGACGGACTCAGGAGGGGCCAGCTTTTCAGTAGGAGCAGCATTTGGCAAACCTAATAAAGTATAAATACAGTAAATCTTCAAACCTCATTCAATGTACTGAATTATTCGGATCTTTACTCACCTCGTTCTTGCTGTTCCACTTCATGGCGGCGAGCAGTTTAGGAAGCCCAATGGGCATGTAGGTCATGAGGTAGGTCCTCAGCTTCCAGATGAGCTCGATGTCCTGATCCGTCAGCTCAGCGAGAGGGTCTTTAGTCACGATTATGTTCAAGTCGTTAGTCAAGAGCTTCGATGTGCCGACATACGCCTGCATCTCGAGGGTAGCAGCGTGTTCTACCATGTCTTCAAACGTCGGACCCTTCACCGGTTTCTCTGTCTGGATGAATTCGAGATACAGTTTCATCTGTCCGTTAGGATTCGGTCCGGCGCAACCGAGGGGGTGCAGGTCCTCTTCAAGCGTGGCCTCGTTGTCCTCCATGTTCCACAGAGCCAGCTCCACCGTGCCGGTACGCAGGAGGTTCCGGTAGTCGAACATAGCCAGGTTCACCCAGCCCAGAGGAACCTTCTGCTTCTTCCTCGCATTCTTCGAATCCACTGTGTGGTACAGCACACAGCAGAGACGAGCTCCACGCGGCATGCTCGACAACTCGAAGTCCTGGAACAGGATGGTCTCATTCCAGACGGGATCCGCCCCATGGCCTACCTTTGTGAACTTTATGTCCGCGATTGGAGAGCCACCATGATACAGGCCTAGGTACAGCTGTATTGGCGTGGTGTTGTTAACGTTAATTCCCTTAGCTTCCACTGCTTTCACCTGTCGAAGAGATGTGTTAAGAAACTTTCAAAAGTCATCCATGGTTCGTCTTGTATTATGATTAACGAGGGCCAGTAATTATAGCCAATAAACTTACGAAGAAGAATCCGTACATATCCCAAAGGTACTTGGTGTCCTTAGGGGCGGATGGGATAGCGGCTTGAGGCACGGGAGGGAACTCCTCTTTGATGTTCAAATCCAGGTCTTGTTTTAGTATAAATAGCAGCTCTGGGGTCTTGTGCGACATAATGGAAGACTTGATGTACTCGTAGCTGATCATAGGCTCCTCCCCCAGCAGACACTCTTCCCGTCCGTAGATCTTAAACACGAACGAAGACGGGTTCTTGTCTCTGTAGAACTTACGCGCGTGACAGTTCTGTAGCACAATTCCAGCTAGAATCCTCGGTCGATCCTTGATACTTATCTAAGGCAGAATACGTGATTGAGTGTTCAGAATCTTAATTAAGTATTTCGTGGTCATTGGGATTACAGTCAACTGTAACTCCAATACAGCGATTCTCAATCTTGAGGTGCTCGATAGTAATTCCCCCATTTTCTGTGACCCAACCCATCAACCATAATACAGAACTTAGATCTGAGGGTCCCATACATCCATGAACACAGGTTGAGAACCACTGCTCTAATTCCCAATCTATGCACTACCTTAAATTCATCATTCAAATGCTTGAGGTATTCTCCCTGTACGAACACGTGTATTCTGAAGCCTATCTCTCTGCTCTGTGGGAGTTCGTCAGTGATGTACTGCGGCACGTAGTCCCGATCTATCGGGTCTACAGTCGGCGCGTACTTGTACAGCGCCTTCTCCTCCCAAGAAGCGTTTTCTCGATTCGATACTGCGTCCCTACACATTTCAAGCATCTTTGCACGGAAGAAGACCACCTATACAACATTGTAGAAAATTAAGGTAATGACCTTCAAAAATATTCAATGAACCCGCATCGTTTTTTAATTGAACATTGGGTACATTCTATTTATAGTTTGTACCCCGAGTTTTTATGGCTTCCCCGCCCAAAATGACTTACCGGAAATGAGTTAGGAACATTCCTGGTCCAAATAGTTAATGAATTATACATAACTCTACCTCCTCCTCGTTGCTTTGCTCCATCTCATACACTCCCTTGCCTATCAGCACGCTCATCTTAGCATTGAACTCTTTCTCTTCCCTATCCCCCACGCGCTCAAACAGCTGCAGTATCGGTTTATACGGCTTGACATCGGACAGAGATTTGGTTTCGTCAAATAATTCAACTTTCTCAGCTCGCTGATTGATGCAGTTGAACTGGTAGCGGGACGGGTCATTCCTTAGGAGCTTAGACAGTGGGTAATTCTGCGCTTCCCTCCACACCATCGTCTTGATGTCGACCAGTTTCTGCATCCGGTGGCACTGCAAGGGTATCAGTACCCCGTAAGGGAGCAGGATGTCAACTTCGAGACGGTCGGATGGGAGTATCCTCTGTTCTAAGTCTTTTGAGAAAGTCTTCGACATCGACATCGTGATTGTGGAAATCAAACCAAACCAATCTAATTGTAAAGATGAAAGAAAATGATGTTTTATACTCAGTGAAAACCTGTCACTTCACATCATTACTAAACTAAATATAAAATATAACTTTCGCTCTGCTCTTTTTTTCAGGTAAATTTAAATATTGCTGAATAATAGTTTATGTCATTGGAAAAGTAATAAAGTGTATGAATTCATCTTTAAAAGTTATATTTAGAGAGAAACTTAACTTTGTCATACATTCGTGTTAAAAAGTAGAATTGTCGTTTGAGTAGTGTTACCTTTTTAAAGATTTTACAAATATTACTTGAAAGTGGGTGTTAGCCTCAAGAATCGAATCTACGAAAATAAATTATCTTAAAATATTCTTGAAATTAGCAGTACTAACTCTACACCAGCTATTAACCTATTCCTAATTGACTATGTTATGGTAGCATCAATTCCATACAAAGTTCCTCTCACTTCATTCTGTTAGCAGCGCGAGTCCGGAGAGTCCTGTGGCCGGCCAGGAATGCGACCAGAGAGAGGCCGCTAAGGTAGAAGAGCGTCTGAAACATGTTCAGCCGGAACCAGTACAAGGAATACAACACAGCGATGCCAACAAGCGAGATCTGAAACACGATCCCGCTTAGACCGAAAGTAAAAAAGTTGCGAATGTTGACACCGACCTTGGGCCAGAAGACGAGGAGTATCAGCCAGGGGCTGAGCACAATGACGGAGAAAATGTTCGAAACTATCGCAGGGGGGCGTGGCTCTGACTTTTTGAACTCGTGGTGTATCTCTGGGAGGGGCTCGTACACTATTTCCGGTTCGGGCACTGGGGGGCCGGGAGGAAAGGTGAACGTCACTCTCCCCAGATCCCACTGAATTGCATTCGAACCAAACGGGTCTCCAATCAACATAGAGAAGTCGTAATCGCCAGATATGGAGCGAAATGACTCCTTCACAGCAGCTCCCAGGTCTATATCAATGACGTAGTGCTCAGCTCCGGAAGTGCTTGGCTGTCCAATGAAGAACACTTCATTTCCGGTTTTCTTCTCTACGAAAGCAACAAACACCTGGTGAGGGCTGTACCTGTTCCCCTGCGAGTCCTTCACACTCAGCTTCACAGCTATGATCTGATGCTGGTCGGCTGATGGCTTGGAGGATAACGTCCCCGGGTAGGTCACCGTCTCCTCTATCACAGGCTTAGTCTGTCCCTGGTCCCGTAAGGTAAAGTCGAGCCTATCCACCTAGAATGGTAAGAATAGTAAGGAGCTTCATACAGTAAAGTTCTCTCCAGCAAATGTGCTTACAGTTAGAGAAGTGACAACTTTGTTTGTAATTTTAACTTGCGTGGGGATGTATTTGCTTTCAGCTCGCACGTCGAGTGTGAAATCGACCATCCCGATGGGTGGTAAGGTGGTGAGAGGGAGTCTGTAAACTCCGTTAGAAACGTGCGTCATTTGCTGACTCACAGTTTCAGTTTTTCCGGTATAATTATACTGGTCCACTCCGACACTAATTCCTGCGATGGCTGGGCTGTTCATCAGGTCAGTGACTAGGATGTCTAGATTCGTGTTGGACACGGACAGATGGTTAGAGCTGTCTGCGAGACGGATGGACAGGGAAGAGTAGAGAGAACTGTGACTCATTGAAGAGAATATGGAGACTACACCGAACGCTTCTGAGAGTCTTTCAGTGTATTTGTGGATTGAAACCTCGCTAATAAACTTTTCTAAAGTTGTAGGGTCGATTGGAGGCTTTTCATTCAAGTACTCTGAAAGTTGAAACGCGTTTGTCAGGAATTCGACTGAAGCGCTAAATCCTTCTGAGAAATATCGCCTCACTTTCGTTTCATCCGCTCGCTCAATAATATCCGCCACCTCCTGTAGAAAAGCACTTGCAGATGCTTGTGGTGTGAAAGTCGCGAGTTTCAACACCTGAGAATGCTGGACTACACTCGTTCTATTCACCTCCTTGAGGGTAGCGGAGAGAGAGGCTGATTTATCATTCGTTCCTAAGTTCTTCTGAGTTTCAAAAGCATAGTACAGTTTGGTGACGTCATTCGCTTCACTTGCTATAGTTTCGGCTATCAATGCCTTCGCCTGCTCGCTGAACTCGAGTTTGCACTTCTTGAGAATTTTCTTCACAGAGCTAGCATGGAATAGCGATGCTAGGTCGTCTTCTTTCACTTCCTTTTTGATGAAGTCACAAATTTTCGTTTCTTGTTTCTGAAAGTTACTGCCTAGCTTAGCTACGACTGTCGTAGCTTGGTATGCGGTTTGTATATCTTTGAATGGGTATGTCGACTTGAATAATTTCAATAGCCTATCTTGATCATGCTCATCCAGGATTCCTGAGGACGATTGGAACAGGAGGCAGATGAGCAGAAATGTATGGAATAGCATATCTACGAGCAAAATAGCATTGAACTTCTGTCAAAAAATAGAGGAAATGTATGTCAGTGGACATTCAGCGCCGGCGCCAAGGTTTTAGGAGTGTTCTGGTTTTTACCTAACCAACCGGACCAACCTGGGGCTACTTTTGAAAAGTGGTCCGGTTAAAACCGTACCAACCGGACCAGTGGCACCGGCCCTGACATTGAGGAAGTTTGGATCACAGCATAATTGGAATAGATTAGCGTTTCTCAATCTATTAATGTTAACCAAACTCCTGGTAGTAAATTTTTCAACTTTCTCTGGATCCCTAGCTTATAAATGCAGATTTTTCAGAATATATGTCCCCTTGGTCGAGTCCGTGAACAAAATAGTTTTTGTGTGTGTTATTCGCAGATATCATATGATATAGTTGACAGTACGAACACAAATAAAACATATTGGCATATTAGGTTAAACAACCGAATTTCAAAATGGCTATATAGCAAATATAAAGGCAACAATAAATAGAGTTCAGTGGAGAGTGAGGGTGATGTGGTGTTATATAGGTGATAAGGTTGCCAACGTTTAGCGTAAGTGAGATGAAGGAATCAAGACCATAAGTAGAGGAAACCTTCCGAGCATCCAGACACGATGTACTCCCCATCCTGTTGGAAACAGAGACACTGCACCGAGTCCTCATGCTCACTCAGCTCAGTAACCACCTGCTGAGCTATGTTGTACATCTTCACGACACCACTCCCCAACGCCACCGCAAGACAAGCGCTCCCGCTGTCAAACGCCAGCCTGTTAGCCATGTGAGGACCAAAGTCAACTGTCTCCATCAGCGTCTGCTTCCTCAAATCCCACAGATTGACCTGTCCGAACGAGTCACAGGAGGCTAGCAACGTTCCTCTGAGGTCTGAGCTGCACCAATTGACTGAGTGGGCGTGTCCAGCATAAGTCTGCACACACAGCCCATTGCGAGCATCCCACAGAGCCACTCGCTTGTCTGCGGAACTCGACACGAACTCTTGCGAGTAAGGCAGGAACTGGACACAGGTCACGGCCTCTGAGTGCCCTCTTAACGTTGACAGACATGCGCCTGTCTGTACGTCCCACGCCTTTATATGATGGTCCTGAGACCCGCTGACCAAGAAGTCGCCCCCCCAGTGCCAAGACAAGGACCAGATAGAGTGTGTGTGCTCACTGAGTGTGAGTACGCATGAGCCCTTACTGAAGTCCCAAATCTTAACGGAGCTGTCGCCGGAACCAGTGGCGAGACGGTGTCCCGAAGGATGGAACCGACACGAAGAGATCCAGTCGTGATGCCCCTCCCCACTCATGATCAGTTTTATCTCGGGCAGTGTCCACAACTTCCAAGTGTGGTCGTCACTGCCCGTCACGAGGACGGGTTTCTCCGGGTGGATGCTTATGTCTGATAGGCCATGCGTGTGAGCTTCTGTCTTCGCACTGAGATGAAATCCTGCGGTTTTCGTCAGGTGTCCACAAGGCGCTAGTTCTTTATCAGCATACGGGTTGAGAGTGGTGGTGATGAGTCTGGTAGAATTAGCTTCTGATTCTTTACTCAATTTGCTCGTCTGCTGTTTATCCTCCAAGAGGATTTCTTTAAACTCGTCCCCTTCCGCCCTAGGGACAGCGCGTGTAGAATGGTCTGTGGGGATGCCTCCCCTGCTCCCATGCAAGCTCTTCACCGTGGCCTGCAGGGAGATAACCTGTCCCACTGCCCTGTCCCTCTCTAGTCGCGTCAGCATCCGATCCCTCACCGCGCCTTCGTACTTCTCTCTCAGTGCGGAGAGGGTGGGAGGGTATTTGGCGTAGTGCTGCTTCAGTCGTTTCAGGTCTTCGATCAGCTTCTGTTTCTCCTGAATCAGTCTCTTGTGGTGCATCCTGTGGAAGTCCCTCTCCTTCCTCACCCGCACCAGCACCTCTCCCGCCTTCACGCCCCCCTCCCTCTGCGAATTCACCTCCTGCACCAGCTCCTCGATGCGCCGTTGTAGGCCTCTGTTCTGGTTGTAGCAGTCAGAGAGAGGCTGCTGAGTGGACGGATCAGCTGTTCTGCTCAGCTCGTGCCACTCAGTTTGAAAGGATTCCAAGGTTTTAAGCATTCCCAATTCGACGAGGAAATTCTTCACGAAGTCTTCTACAACTTCAGGCTTCTTGCTCAGCGTAGCTCTAGTCTGATCGGAACGCTGTCCGCTGAGTTCTGAGTGCTTTTTAGTTTCATTGGCAGCTCTATTCGCTGTGAGAAAATCCTCTTCTCCGTCAGATTCGTTGAAGTGCTCCACTGCAATCTCTTCGTAAGAGAAATCATCATCACTGTCTTCTGGCAGTGCGGACTCTGTGATGTAGTAGGAATCAGGCAGGTCTTCCCCTACTTCCTGACTCTGCATGGAGCTAATCTCAGCTATCAGAACCAAGGAATGGTATAGGAATATAATGGAACACTTCTATGAACGCATTATGCCAAATACTAATATATTATCTATATTAAATGAGTATAACTCGGAGTTTCTAATTGGTAAATCAAGGAATCAAATGCATACAAATTATTTGATGATTCTAGTGTCTTGATGCTTCCTCAGCTTGAATCAAACCAGTAGTGTAGAAGTGATCGGATAACACAACTCTCTCCATCACAATGGAATCGAAATGCAGTTTGTAACATCGCTCGTTTTGTAAATCCCCACTAACCGGTCTGCGAGCTCGAACATATTATTCCGCAAGCTAATAACGATAAACTGAGCGTTCTTGGTCCGCTCCTTGATGTAGTGTCCCAGGAGAGAGACGTTCCGGAAGTCAAGAGCTGCGTCAATCTCATCCATTATGTACAGTGGACTAGGCTTGTACTGATGGAGAGCAAAAATCTAGAAAATATATGAATGGAATAAACCTACATGTACTCTAACTTCTGTAAATGTTATTATTACAGTAGAACCTCATTAATACGAACACGGATAATGCCAACTCCGGATAATACGAACAGATATTCAAGCCCTACGGAGGAAAATGCATGTAAATCACTCCAGTTAATACGAATTCTGGACAATACGGACAAATTTCAACCGTCCCCAGGTGTTCGTATTAACGAGGTTCTACTGTATTACGTTTCTAGTTAGCAGGTTCTAAATGGAGCAGGCTCAAGTGAATGGTAACGATGATAGGGATTCAGCAGCAGATCCGGTAGCACTGAGGGGAGAACTGGAGAAGACACGCGAGAGACTGCGAGAAGAGATCGAGAGGAAGCTGAAGCTGCTGCAGTATGTCGAGGGACTGCAGGAGTATGTGGGAGAGCTGGAGAGCACGGTGCAAGAGCAGGCTCAGCAGATCCAGCAGATGGAAGCTACGCTCAGCGTATACACCGACTAACTAACTATATTCTCTTATTAACTGATTCCTATCTTACCAATGCTAATGAACTGAGCGTTTTCTCTCCGCCCGACAAGTTCTTGATGTTCTTCCAACTCTTCCGCGGGGGTCTAATACTGAGAATAATCCCCTCAGAAAAAGGGTCCAGGGTATCCACCAGCTCCAACTCAGCATCGCCCCCGAGTGTCAGCATCTGGTACATCTCTTTCAGGTTGATTGTGATCCGGCTAAACCCCGCCATGAACTCCCGCAGTCTGCGGTTACGTAGCTCGTCATAATCCTTCTTCTTGTGATCTCGATCTTCCGTGATCTTGTCCACCTCCTCCACTCTGCACAAGAGATTATAAAAATAGAACAGAAACAACGGTCATTTAGTTCAACACTATTCAGTATGTAAATGCGCATTATCATAATGGCTGATCAATTCGGACCTTTTGACGTAAACTCCCTCTTTCTTCTTGTACTCCTCTATCGCAGCTAGGTTAGGTTTCATTATGCTCAGTTTCTCCTCTTCCACCGACACTTCTGTCGTCATATCCTCCTTCACCATCTGCTCCAGCATCTCTTCAGTGGGTGGGTCGGGAGGAGAACCGTCAAATGTTAGTTTCTTCAACTTCTCTTTGTAGTTCTTTTCTTTATCTTTGTATTGCTTCATTATAGCATCTTGTCTAATAATATGCAAACAGATAAAATGCAGGTATCTATGTTGTGGTTAGTAGATCACAAAATTTTTTCAAAATTTTATTGTATCAAAAATTGCTTGTGGTAAAAGTCAGTTTTCTAGTTTCAAGCTCGAATCATAGAATATGGAGTTCCCAAATCCAATCTAGCTTGGATCTCCTACTTGGATTGATCCTATTAGCAAAGTTCTCACTTTTCCTTCTCATGCTTCAAGTCCTGGAGGTCATACTTCTGTTTGTTGAGCAAGTTCGTGAGTTCAGTCAACTCACTCTTTATCAGTTCCACTTCCTCCCTCAGCTCGTCTCTCCCTTCCACAGCTTTCTCAAATACTTCCATTATCCGCAATACGTCCTGCTCTAAGGCAGAGAGATCCTCTGAAATAGTTATTTTCTTGTTCTCCGCCTCCTTCATATCCATCTCATAGGATTCTATTTGATCAGTACACTTGCTGATATTCCTTTCATTGGAGGCTATCCCAACCTGTTGATTGACAATGAATAATAGGCAAGCTTTCCGAAATTAAATTGCAAATAATTTCCATTAGGATATCAGCAGCTGATCTGTTAAAAATGAAAGCTAATTTTCACTCAAAAAGAATTTTAAAACGAAGTCTAGTTACGAGATTCTTAGATGTAGTTTAATTACTAAAATTTAAATTTTGTTTAAGAGCTGAAGCAGGGTTGAAACCGAATAGTTGATTATTCGGTTTAACCAAATATTATTTGCAAATAATTGATATTTGGTTTGTAACCAAATATCATTATTTGGTATTCGGTTGAGAACCAAATAATTTGGTCAACCGAATAATTTGGTCAACCGAATAATTTGGTCAACCGAATAATTTGGTCAACCAAATAATTTGGTCAACTGAATATTTAGCCAAACAAGTAATTTGCATGCTTTCCCAACACAATAATCACATGTAGGCCATAGCCTACTATATAAATATTTATATAAACATTTATGCAAAACTATAATCAAGTATTATTTGGTTGACCAAATTATTCGGTTGACCAAATTATTTGGTTGACCAAATATTCGGTTGACCGAATTATTCGGTTAACCAAATTATTTGGTCTACCCATTATTCGGTTAAATTGGTATTTGGTTGAAGCGGTTTCAACCTTGAGCTGAAGCATGCTTCCAACAAACAGCAGCTTAATTGGGAGGAAATACCGAGGCACAACGCGACGATTAATCGATGCCGAAGAATAATTTACAATAATAATTATATAATAATTATAAAATAATTATATAATAATTATATAATAATTATATAATAATTATATAATAATTATAAAATAATTATATAATTATTATATAATTATTATATAATTATTATAAAATAATTATATGATTATTATATAATAATTATTTTGTTTACAATAGATACATAAAGTAAACAAATCTCATAAATATGCTAGAAACTTGCTTTCAACGGTTGACATGGGGTTTTAAGGGGTGTAGATTTCGAATATCATATTTTCGAGTAAATTTGATGATCATTTGTTTACTTTTGTTTGCAATAGATACATAAAGTAAACAAATCACAAAAATAGGCTAGAGAATAGCTTCCAACGGTTCACATGGGGTTTTTTAGTGCTGTAGATTTCGAATATTATATTTTCAGTTCAATATGATAAATTATTTGTTAACCTTTGTTTGCAATATTTATATAAAATTCCCAAAATAGGTTAGATTGAGTAACACCAGGCGCCCGCAGGGCGACTGTGCAGACACGCAGTGTTTGAAAGCCGCGGAGCGCAAGCAAGCGAAGCACGCTTGTTATTATTCTATAATTATTCTATAATTATTATATAATTACGTGTATTATATACGTATTTTGAAATTTCGCAATAACTATAACTCACTTTGGCTTTAGAAATAGCGCTTTTAATCCCGTCTAGCTCCTTCTTTATCGTGTTAATTCTGCTCTGCTGAGCCTCCACTTTATCAGCTCCAACAGCCTTGATCTTCTCATCCAACTTTTGCACAGCAGCTTCCGACTTAGCAAACTGAGCATGAATCTGACTGTAGACGTCTTGAAATTCCTTTACTCTCCTCTCCAGCTTCTCTACTCTCCTTGGATCAACAGTAACTTGATTCTTCCCCAACTCTGACAATTGGGATTCATATACTTTGCATTGCTCAGCACAGAAGTCTATGTCCAGAGCAGCTTTCTGTAGTTTACTGTCATTTTCTTGTACCTCCGTTCTCAGTGATGAAAGTTTGCTCTCAGTTGCTCGCTTCCGTTTCTGATACTCCTCGATCTCGTGTCTTATCCTAGCTGAGTCCTTCTCAAGACCTTCGATCTAGACAGAAGAGGACTGCGGAACATTCTCCATTAAATAAATTTCAAGAGTTAGAGAGTAAATTACTTTTCACGAGATCTCTTATTCGGATAATTAAATAGATTTTTTTACGAACGTACCAGAATTAATTAAGTCTCCTCCGAAAATCAAAATCTGAGATATCATTTTCAAACTAATTTCCAATATTAAATACTGTTTTAAGAGAAGAGTCAAGTTGCATTTTGACCGATTGGGATCGAAAAAATTTCCCTTATTTCGGGGTGGAATATTTCTGAAACTTCTAGATTGAACCTCCATTTCTGTACTACTATGATACAGTATTCAGAAGGAATTCTTAGAATACCCTATCAGATAACTCCAAGTTTTAGATTAATTGGTTACGTGCATTAAAGCCCTGCCCAGTGATGAGCTGACACTCAGCATATTGCTCCTACTGACTCTTATGTTGAACTGAAACACTGAGGGCGACAACACGAAGATCTTAGTTGGTGTATGATATTCTTTTATGCACACTTTCTATAAAACAGAGTGGCATAGATGCGGATAGAAACCCTCCTTTTTATTGTCATACATTTAGCACAACTTTATGAAATGTTCAGTTGTTGTGTCAATTAAATACAAGGTTATATTAAATAAGTTTTAAGTATTACGAGACTCAGCTTAAAAATTAAAAAAAAGTAGCTAGTGCGGTTAGAATTACACAAAAAATGCTTGTAATGACTCCTTTAACTCTATTTTCAATACCACAAATTGGTCTAATACCGAATTTGATAGCAATCGGACTATTAGATTTCGAAAGGAATGGCCCGCGACTGCGTGGACACACGGACCAGACCGTCCATGACATGCAAACCATTCGACGCTGTTGTAACACTTGTATATAGCATTTTCACACCTTAACATACTTGCCAACTGTCCCGTTTTTGGCGGGACGTCCCGCTTTTTTCACTCTTCTATTGAGCTAATTTTCTCGAGTGTCCCGCTATTACATGAAATTTCCCCATTATGTCCCCCTTTTTTTTAATTCATGTATAATACTTTTCTATTGCGTCCCGCCATGTCCCGCGAAATTCAACGCTGCGTCCCGTTTTTATCATGGCTCAGGTTGGCTCAGGTTGGGTTAAGTTCAGTTGTTCTGCTTGGCTAGCAATTATGCGTTGCAGATATTGATAAAAAGAACAGATTCCAAAACCACTATTCTTGGTCCGTTGGTGTAGTGGCTATCACGTCTGCTTTACACGCAGAAGGTCCTGGGTTCGAGCCCCAGACGAACCAGGTTCTTTTTATAAGAATTTTAAAAAATGTTTACTACATTTGAAAGATCAACACCCAACCCAAATAGTCAGTACTATGTCTAAATACTAACTCATCACGAAAACTTAAATTATGAATTAATGGAATACAGGTAGTTGATTTCGCAAGTGTTATAATTTATGTCTTTTGAAGATTAGTATGAGTTGGTTTAGTGAACAATTTTGTTAAAATATTTCGTACCTGTACTGGCGTAACATCCATCTGAACCCGAGCAGACATCCTCCCCCTAGACACGCTCTTCCCTCCTCCTGACATGGTACCGCTCTTCTCAACTAGATCCCCTGCTACGGACACAACTCTGTAACGTTCCTTTTTCCCAGCTCCCATCCCTATAAGAAATAATAAGAATGAAACATATCCATCAAAAATGAATTCCTGAATTATGTGATTCTATTACTAACCTATATGCGTTGCTTCTTCAAGGTTGCTGGCAACGAGTGTATCTCTCATTCCATAGTAAAACGCTGGGATATGCTTATCATCTTGAATCTAATACGTGTAAAGAAGCTGTCTAAGTATCACACAATGTTGTGCATTCTCATCTACCATAAACGCTTCTTCACAAAACAAACTTACGTGAATGAGATCGAATAGTCTTGGAAACCCTGGAGGGCCGTGGAAGGGTTTAGTGGCTTGAGGTCTGTTCACCTCCATCTTATCCAAAATGGAGAAACTGGCTCTTCCGAGGTTGTGCTCCTTCAGGAACTTGATGCACAGGACACTGGTGTCCGCTGTGTCCACCAGGATGTGCTCCAGGAATGGACAAGCAGTGCTGATAGCGACGTCGAACTTCTGATCGATGGAAGCTACAAACAAAAATTCATTTCTAATATCGCTCCTTTTCCCTCGTTTCTGAATGACCGGGTTGTACCCGGTCATTAACCGGGTAGCACCCGGGAGACCGGGCACTACCCGGCATTCCCTCTGGGCCGCCCGGCCATTGCCGGGTAACCGGGTGGGTTACGACGACGCCTATGCCTGGACCCAAAGCTATTTCAATACCTGCATGTAGTTTGTACATTCACAATTGTCAATTTTTTTCATCACAATAATCCATTCAATACATTTTTTTTCTAAAACAAAGAATCATCTGCTAGCTCAGCACTGTACTCGTCTTGGCTGCCTCCTTCCACGTCATCAGAATCAGACTCAGGCCTGATAGCCAGATCTAGCCCTAGCTTCACTTTGTCTCCTTTCCCGCTCCTTTTCTTCATCTTAGTCAACTTCTCCTCCTTCTTATCCTTTTCCTCTTTCTCTCTCTGTTCTTGAAGTTTCTTTCTACGAGCGAGATAATCCCAGTACTCTCCCATTGATTTATCAACTGCAACGAGAAACTGCTTTATTCCGAACCCCGTGAGAGAGGAGACGCCTACCGTGTTGATATTCGCATAGAACTCCTCCAGAGCTAAACTCATCGACTGCACGAGACTCGACATGTAGCTTGTCTCGTCGGCGAGAGCTTGGCGAAATGCTGTGAAGTCCTGCATCCACTCCAAGGCAAAGCCGTTGTCTATGATGTCACACTTGTTCATGACCAGGATGAAGGGCAGAGTGGTCTTGTAGAGGATGGAGCATGCATTCAGCATGTTGGACATGAAGGTGGTGGGATTAACACTCCGCGAGGTGTCCATCACATACACCACAACGGTAGGCAGCGTCTGTCCGAGTGTGTCCGTTATGATCGTACCAGAAGCGGACCAAGTAAAAACCTCCAATTGCCCAGGTGTGTCGAATATCACCATGCTATGCTCATCCGCTCGCTTCTCAATGTACTTCAGGACTTGATCGAACTGAGTGGAGAATAGGTTGAGGGAGGTCATGATTCCTCCGTTAGGGCCTAGGTTATACTGCTTCATGACTTCCTTGTAGTTGACTGTGTCGCGTATGTCAATGTTCACTGGATAGGGCAGCTTCAAGACGGCGGGATCCAGGTTGATGATGTAAGGGGGCGTCTTCTTCGAGTGGAGCTCTGCAGCTAGTCTCTGGACGAATGTGGTCTTACCCGCGCCCGCCATCCCCAGCACCAGGATGCAGGGGGTCGGGGACTTACCGGGTGGGCTAGGTGCAGATGAGGACTCGGGGAGTGTTTGTGGAGTTTGTGACGTAGTGACGTCATCTTGTGGTGTATCAAAAACGGCTTTCGTAGCCATGAACTATCCTTGTATTCAAATTTGCCAGCAGGTCTAGGTAATATCACTTCTATTTATAGTTTACTGCAATGTATTACTATGGATCTTTCTAATAGGAGTGCAAGAGCAGAATTAGGTCGACTAATAAAGTGTAGCGAATAGAGAGCGAAGGAACTTACCTAAGTCTCCCAGTCGCCCGATGATCCCTGGGATGTGGCCTGCGTCTTTTGCCATCATCAGACTTTCCAGAATTTTTCCTTACAAATGTTGTTTCAAATAGATTATGGGTACAAAACGGATTAATTATATATAAACTGATTCAGCAGCTACCTCGAGATTGATGTGCAGAGAGAGAAGATCTTCCTTCCACGAGCTGTCGCTGCGTTCCTTCCAATTTAGGTGTCAGGGAAGCCTCCATTTGAGAGTACTGCTCGATCTCTCTCTCCAAGCTTTGTATCTCCTGTTTCTGTTTCGGAACTTTTCGCCTCAGCTCTTCACATAATGAAGTATTGGCTAAAATGAGAATTATTTAATGAATTAATCTACTCACATCCAATCCAATTCATATCAGTTATGAATAACTTCCTTGATTTTAGCTTATTTATTATGACTGCGAAAGATGCAAAGGAAATCCTGGCAGGGAGAGAGGGTGAAGAAAACCGCGAAGGTACGAGTATAAAGGAACAAGTCCTCTCACAAGGCAGTAACAAGAAACTCCGGAAGCGCACCCAGAGTGCAGCTGTGGTCCCAGAAGGAACGAACAGGGAAGTGAAGGCGCTGCGGGAAGGAGAAGGGGTGCAGAAGCTCCTCCCAGACCTCCCGATCGACACCAACCTCGGCTACAAGCAGATGAAGGCCAGACTGGGACTGCAGCGAGTGAGGCCTTGGAAATTGACGCCGTTCATGAACCCAGCCCGTAGCGACAGTGCGATATTCTACCACTGGGCGAGGGTGGGGGAGGAAGGGAAAGCGTACCCCTTCGCTAAGTACAACGACAAAGTCAGCATTCCTGACTTCAGTGACGAGGAGTACAGGTGCCATCTGGGATGCTCTGACTGGACTTTAAAAGAGACGAGGCATTTGTGTGAGCTGTGTGGAAGATTCGACCTAAGATTCATCGTGATAAAGGCAAGTAACCTTGACCATTCAGTTAGATGGGCATTGTATTCAAAATTCGACTCTACAGGACCGTTATGATACCACGAGGTTTCCCTCGCGGTCAGTCGAGGATCTGAAGGATCGCTACTACACCCTCTGCAACCGCACTGCCAGTCTCCGAGCAGTGCCGGGGGAGGATCTGTCGGAGAGGTTAGTGGCGTACGACGTGGAGCATGAGAAGCTACGGAAGGAGCAGTTGGAGCTGCTCTACTCCCGGACTCAGGAGGAGATAGGGGAGCACGATTATCTGGTCGAGGAGGTGAAGAAGATTGAGTACAGGAGGAAGGTAGGTGCATGCGTATGTCAATACTTATGCTTATACTAAGTATATTACCTGCACACTTCTACTATAAAGTAAGTTTCGATTTTCAAAATAGTAAGTTTACACATCAATGACCTGGAGTCCATTCTATTTATAGCTTGGACCCCACATTTCTATGGCTTCCCCGCCCAAAATGACTTAACCGGAAATGAGCAAGCAAAACTCATTGTCAATGAGGGGATAATTATTATTAAGTTCGACGTTCCATTGCCTAAGATTACTGTTACACACATGGTATAGGAGCGAGAGAGGATTTCCCAGACAGCTCAGAAGTTGATAGAACAAGTAGAAATTACAGACGAGAAAGCCTCAGACAAAACCAAGCGCAGCTCCTCCAGCAAGAAGAAGGAGAAGGGCAGGAAGGAGCGGGACAGGGACAGGGATAGAACCGGCGTGACCAAGCACCTGAACAAGATCACAGAAGAGAGGGGCGCAGGTCCTTACCTGCGCAGCTACAGACTGAAGGTACCTAACACCATGACCAACAAGCGAGCTAAAGCGATGGAGCACATCCTAGATGATCTGAGCATCGGGATTAAGCCTATTGCCACTGAGAAGGTAACCACGCAGTTCAATGTGCTCAGGAACAACATCCTCCTGCTGCTAGATCTGAAAAACGCGGTACAAGCTGCCGAGTTTGAAATGGGTAGTTTAAAACTGAAATACG
Organism: Aphrocallistes beatrix; assembly: GCA_963281255.1. NCBI lineage: Eukaryota > Metazoa > Porifera > Hexactinellida > Sceptrulophora > Aphrocallistidae > Aphrocallistes > Aphrocallistes beatrix. Next base: position 4,014,894 of record OY725492.1, on the reverse strand, counting down.
ACACACTCCCTGAAAACATGAAACTGACTGATATCGACAGTGATAACCTAGAGGAGAGGGAGACAGGCGGGAACCAGACGTCTAGCCGTAGTTCTACTCCCACCAGCAGGAAGAGGAAAGGAACCAGCTCTTCACAGGACCTCCCGAAGAAAAATAAACTCACCTCCAGCTAGCTTCTAGCATGCTCACTACGTTAACACAATTGCTTTGTCGTAAATAAATAATAAAGTTATTGAATGAAAGTTTGAATATAATAATGCATTTATTAGAAATGTTGACACCTCCATCCTACCTTGCAGTTTCCTCTGGTAGTCCTCCAGGTTGAACTGTTTGTCTTTGATCTGACTCTCGTACTCCCGCACCTTCCTCATGTACACGTCATACTCCGCCCCTGCCATGTCCTGGTCCGCCTTAGCCTGGTCCACCTTCTCCCTCACTGACAGCAGCACGCTCTCCTTCCTCTCTTTCTCCTGCTGGAGGTCTTTCGTTGCTCCTCTCAAGCCTGACATTATTTTCTCCAACCTGTGATCGTATATAGGCACTAACCCAGCGGTCTTCAACCTTTTTTTGGCTGTGGACCCCTGATAGCAATTTTCGTACATTCTGTGAAATTAACCGTAATACAAAATTTCGAACCCTGTGGAACCACTGATATATTCTATGGATCACACTAAGGGGTCCATTGACCCCAGGTTGGGAACCACTGCACTAACCTGTGAGTCACTACATTTAAAACCCAGCATAGCAATCTCATTTTTGAGCGAGGATGTCAAAAAAATGTGTGTCTTTGCTATAAATAGAATGGACCCCAAATTAAAGGAAGTAAAAATATAAGTATGTTCGTACTTTTGGTCTTCTACTGAGAGAGACTTCTCCATCTCTGTCCTCCTCTCCTCTCCTTGTTCTATCTCGAGAGCTAGACGATCTGGAGCGGTTTTGAGATCTTCCAATTTCTGTCTCTCCTTCTCCAGATTCTTGTTCAGAGATTTGAGGTTGGATTTCATCCTCTTTTGATCCTCTCGAGCCTTCACATCTCTCCTCTCACACTCACACAGCGAAGTAGACTTCTTCTCCTCTGCTTCATTCATCTTTTCCAAATGTTTATCTTTCTCCTTCAGTACTTTCTGCTTGTTCTTGATCGAACTTGACTTCTACAAGTCAAACGCAATGTTTAAACATGTTTAAACATGTTTAAACACGTTTAAACACGTTTAAACACATTATGTTTAAACATGTTTAAACATGTTTAAACACGTTTAAATACATTATGTTTAAACATTTAAACACGAAGAATTGGCAAGTCGTAGAGATATGAAAATTGGCATGTAGGTGTCAAATGATATTACTACGATTAAGTTCTAAGATCTAAGCGAAATTTTCACACCTCTGCAAAAAATATGGGAAACAAATTTTCACACATTTTCTATACAAAATAAATGACTGCACTATCACAATAGAAATCATTGTACGACACTACAATATATCGTCATTGTTATTAATACTTCAAAGCCACAACTTATGTTTGATATCTTAAATGTATTATAGTGTATAGCAATAAAAAATATTATGTGCATATTTTCACACCTTTATATACATATTTTCACGCCATTTGACGAATTTTGAAAAATATGCTAGAGACTAGATTCCAACGGTTGACATGGGGTTTTCAGGGGTGTAGATTTCGAATATTATATTTTCGGATCCATATGAGAAATTATTCGTTAAATTTTGTTTACAATATTTATATAAAGGAAAAAAAATTCCCTAAATATGTTAGATTGAGTAACTTAGGGCGACTCTGGGGACATGCAGTGTCTGCAAGCCGCGCAGCGCAAGCAAGCGAAGCGTGCTTGTAAGTCAATATTGTTTGATCCCAATATATTTGCATTAAAAATAATCGAATTTGATTAGTCAGCAGCACACTTCTAGACTGATTTACATGTGTGCTAAATTTCACATTTCTAGCAGTTCCTCAATCAACTTTGCATAAACAAACAAACAAAAATCATTGTTTTTAATATATAAGATAGCTTTCACGCCGTTACTTCAAATACTTACTTCTTCGACAGCTGTTTCGAACTTGGCAATCTCCTCTTTCTGCTGGTCTAACTCCTGACTGACAACGGACCTCTCCTTATTCACGTCATACAGATACTTGTAGTAGAGTCTGTAGCGACATTGAGTGAGCTTGTCTCTCTGCTTCAGATACTGCTCTGCCTCCTCTTTAGCTGACTCTAGCTGACCCAGCTCCTTCTCAACAAATTTCAGCCTAACTCAATGGAGAATAGGAATTAGCATAAAGCAATATAAGGAGTGGTGATTAAATTGTAGCAGTACTCAATATTAAAACATTTAAAATAATAATTCAATATCCATTAATCTAACTGCATATACTCTCTGAGTTTTCAAAAATTCAAATCCCAGGAAGAGGAAATAAGATTAACTACGTGTGAAAAAATATTATTTGCATAGGTTTTTTATTCCGAATTACCTATTCACTTTCTCTCCTCGCGTGTTCTGCAACTCTTCATATTCTTTAAACAGCTCTTCTATAGTCTCCTTATACTCACTCGTACCGATGATATCTTCCAGAAACTCTAGCATTCCTTCATCATGTTCATTCTGACCCTTCGCCTTCATCAGTGCAACAGACTCCACCTATATCAGTCTCAACAGTAATTTGAAACGACTTAGAAATGTGGTTTGTCAGACAATAGATTTAAAATTAATATAACTACAAACTGCTGGCTAATCAAACTACAGCAACAATTACTCTCCCATTCTGAACTGGAAGGTACCTACTTCTCCTTGTAGGATCAGAAACCGATTGTGGTCTAGGTCGATTCCGTAGTTCTTGAGTAGCTCAGTGACTTCTCTGTAGGTGACCTTCTTTCCATCCAGGAAGTACTCAGACGTGTTGTCTTGGTGTGCAGCACGAGACACTTGGAAGTGGCTTCCTTCTACCACCTATCAAACCATGCTAGTCAAAATGGAAATTAATGGACGAATACACCAGGCTATTCAGCAGACTGTGTATTTTGATCAGAAAACCAATGTGGAACTTCGATCAGAAACGTGGGATTTCAATCAAAATCAAAATTCCATTTTTCTGATAAATATATTAGTCTTCTATTTAGTAGAACTTTATGCTGACGTTTTAACTATAAGTCCCACTAACAAATCAAAATGAAAGAACGCAGATATCAACTCCATTCGGCTACCTCGTACTGAGTGTCAGTAAGGTCCCGTATCTGCTGGAAGAACACGGTCACTCTACAGCTGCGGATGTTCGGGAACTTAGCGGACTTATGGATGAGGACGGACAGTTTCTTGGAGCGTATCTTCTTAGCTCGGTACCCGAATACAAACAGCATTGCGTCTATCACGTTGGACTTCCCGCTCCCGTTCGGTCCGATTATGCACGTGAATCTCTGCTGGAATGGACCGATGATCTTCTTGCCCGCGTACGACTTGAAGTTCTCAGCCTCGATGTGTGTGATCAGTAGCCGGGGCGGAGGAGAGACGGCCTCTGGACTGGCTGTTGCCGCCGCCATACTTTCTATCCAATACTGCGCTAATTAACGTTACAAGACCGAAGCACCAGATTTGAAGTGGTCCGATTTAGAATAATTCGAATGATTCAAAGAAAAAACAAATTCTATTATATTATAAAACCAAAATCGACAAAGAATCTTACTGAAATTTCGACTCGCAATATTTATTTCCTAACTATGAGAGGCTCTTTTGACGGTGTAGTAGATGCAGATAGGCAGCTCCTTCTTCTGCGCTGCCCACATCTCCAAGTACACGTTCTTGAGGCTTGTATCCTTCTCCAGTATCGTATCATTGCACAGCACCTCCAGCTCGTAGGGGTGCGGTACCTGCACTCGACAGTTGATGAATCGCTTCAGGTGGGACACCAGTGTGCGCATAGAGCAGCGAACGTTTTTGTGCGGCATCGCCTTGAGGTTAGCGTCTTTAAAGTCTTCCAGAGACGGATGGGGGCGAACTTCTAGAAATAGTTTCTGGTCCCGACTGTGGGAATGCATTTCTCCCGGGTGAATGAATGCCTGCGGTTTCTTCTCTCGGAGGTTGAAGTTGGGGACCTCCATGTTGCGCGACTTGTAAAACTCGGCGCGTAGATTGTACTCACGCAACTCCAGCTCTGGCACCAGCTTGTAAACCAAGTCCTGTATGCTCCGATCGAAAGCGAGGCAAGAGAAGGGGTCGGTCCCGTTGAGAGGAATATCGCACTCGGGACAGCAGGAGTTGGATTGGAGGTGCCGTACGATGCAGGACTTGCAGAAGCGATGGTTGCACTCAGTGATGGAGGTAGCATCTATCAGGTACCCGGCACACATGTAGCAGGTGATGTAGGGGTTGAGTTCTCTGAGATACACGCGGGATTGGTGGGTAGGGTCTTGCTGTTCCAGCATGCTGCTACTTATGTCCATCTACTAGAGTTGCTAATCTTAGTATATATTAAAAAGCAATGTTTTCGGTCTTGATTTTCTATGGCATTAATTAAGTCATATAAATGCTAGGTATTCTACAGTTAAAAGTTTTTAATGATCAAATTGATTGATTATACATATAACACACTTTAATGGTTGAGTATAATGTTAATTTCCCGTCATAAACAATTTGAGCATAATGTTAATTTCTCGTCATAAAAAAATTTGCCCCTAATGTTAATTTCCCGTCATAAAAAAATTTCACCCTAATGTTAATTTCCCGTCATAAAAAAATTTCACCCTAATGTTAATTTCCCGTCATAAAAAAATTTCACCCTAATGTTAATTTCCCGTCATAAAAAAATTTCACCCTAATGTTAATTTCACGTCGTAAAAAAATTTTAGCCTAATGAATTGCATAATTTGAGCATTATTTCAGTATATTTTGAAAAAGTGGTACAGATTGATAATTTTAAGTGGTACAGGTTGATAATTTTCTACCTGTGAATGAGTATTTGTGATAAAACTTTCAAAAGTGAGTAATTCGGATGTGTAGTTTACGAATTTGAAATAAAAAATAACATATTTCTTACAGTTTGAACACATACTATTCCATTATAAATAGATCAACTTTAATACTATTAAGTTTTCGTGGTGGTCGAATACCTTTATCCTGGTAGCGTACAGTCTCAGCATTTTTATTTATCCATTAAATTATATGGTATCTGGTACAAGTATGATGGCATTCGATCACCTAAGATTATCAAATGGGATTATCTTAATTTTTACGCAATACGCAATAATTCAATTTTATTTTCTTGAGTAGAACTTCCTATCCAATTATTTAACTTGTTTTCAGTTTTGTGGTAGTACTTCACTTTGTATTTCATGTAAGATAAACTATTAGAGAGCTGGCGGACACAAAGTGTCCGCAAGCAAGCAAAGCGTGATTGTTCTAGATTATAATCGAATGAATGAATGAGACTAGAATATTAATTCAGTGACTAGTGGCAGTACAAAATAATTTGTGTGCTAATTGTTATAGAGGCCACTGTTAGTTAGAAACATTTTTCAACTCTACTCAGCATTTAAATTTGATACCCACGATAATCTAATCAATGCAATCATCATTCCATTGAGAAATTAATGTATACAAGTGCGCTACGCGGCTTGCAGACACTGCGTGTTCGCAAGGTCGCCTGGGGGTATCAAAAAAACGATGATTGGTTTCTTCTAAGTTTCTACTAATAACGTCATTTATTTATGGTGAACAATGAATTCCTGAAGAAAAATTAAAACCCTGATAAAAAGAATTCGAAATCCACACCCCTAAAAAATTTTGAGATTTGTTTACAATATGTACCTATTGTAAACAAAACTAAACAAATTATTTATCATGTAGATACTACAATATGATATTCGAAATCTATAGCCCCAAACCCCATGTCAACCGTTGGGAGCTAGTTCCTAACCTATTTTTGAGATTTGTTTACCTTATGAATCTATTGTAAACAAAAGAAAAAATAATTTATATCGATTCGAAAATATGATTTTCGAAATATGCACCCCTAAGACCCCATGTCAACAGTTGAAAGCTAGTTTCTACAATATTTTTGAGATTTGTTTACTTTTTTGTTTAGTTGTAAACAAAAGTAAGCAATAAGTGATCATATATAGATCGGAAAATATGATTTTAGAAATCCACACCTCTAAATACCCCAGGTTATGTTGACCCATAGCATTCTATATACTAAGGCAATGGCACTCACCAAAAAATTAGTACCATGGATTGGTTAAATACTTCAAAATCAATAATTTTGATATTGTAGATATTTCAATTTTCCATCAATTTAGGCATTCACCCACCCTGACAAACTAACTATTATTTCAGAACAATTGAAATGAGATATATTATTTGGTTTTTAATGCACATAGTCGAATTATTTAATATTTAATACATACAAAATATCAAAAGAATAGTTAATCACAATATTGAGACTTGAGGGACAGACTTGACTTAGCTTGAGGGACAGACTTGACTTAGCTTGAGAGACAGACTTGACTTAGCTTGACTTGACTTGACTTGACATGACTTGACATGACTTGACATGACTTGACTTGACTTGACATGACTTGACATGACTTGACATGACTTGACTTGACTTGACTTGACATGACTTGACATGACTTGACATGACTTGACATGACTTGACTTGACTTGACTTGACTTGACTTGACTTGACTTGACTTGACTTGACTTGACTTGACTTGAGACCTGAGACTTGAGGCATCATAAGGGAACAATATACTTCTACAAGGTACTAAGGAACAATCACACTCGGGCCTTTCAATAGAATATAGTCACACATTCCGGACTTCTACAGTCTGTGAAGTTGACTAAATAAACAAAGAATATATTAAATTAGTTCTTGAATTTAGCCAGTTTACTATTCTCTTGTTTCAATACTAGTGCATTATATATAGGTCTTAACTTTATTAGAAGTGTATACAATGTTTTAGTTCCATAGTAGCACATGCCAAATGAATAATATTAGTACGGGGCAACCAGCAGGCTTGTTAGGTTGGAAAGGCGAAATGTCCCGATGTTAATTTGGAGCACGTTTAGTTAAATTGCACTTGTCCGAATTTAAAAAAAGGTATTTATGCCCACGTTTTTGTAGTAACGAGGATTGGGCATTTACTAAATTTGGGGAAGGCAACACTTTTTTCTTGGTCTTTTAAATTCAGTCAATTGTTTCTACCCAACTTGAGTAGGTATATGCATGATTCTAGAATAATTAACTACATTACTTAAGAAATCACTCACCCGTGATCTTGTTGTTCTGGTAGTATTCACACGTCTTGGAATGGCTCGATACCATTTTCACGACGAGCTCCATCTTTAGGAAATTGAAAAACTTCATGAAGTGTTTTACTCCTCTGTAATTGGAAGTCGAGTCAGGCACGAGACAAGACATCTCGTCCAAATAATGATTTATGCAATTAGTGTTGTCAAGTGAGGTATTATAAATGAGTAATATAAAAAATATGCAGCAAAACAATACATTATTGTAATCCACTAGTGTTGTATGTGAAGTAAATATAAATACAGTCAGGGTCGCTTATTATGAACCCGCTTAATATGAACATTCGTTTATTATGAACTAACCTCCTGGTCCCAATTTCTTTTCTTAGATAGGATTTGTATTGAATCAAGTTCGCTTAATATGAAGTATCTCTATAGTTGATAATAACAGTTATTTAATTAACGGTTTTAGGATTGAAGTATTTAACCAATCCATGGTACCAATTTTTTGGTGAGTGCCATTGCCTTAGTGTATAGAATGCTATGGTTGACCGTTAACCGTTGGATTTCAACACGTTGAGATTTCAACATGTCGTGATTTCAACATGTTTCGATTTCAACAATATATGAATATATGAATAATATACATGCCAACCTGAGCCATGCATAATAAAAGCGGGACTGAATTTGGCGGGACGCAATAGAAATGTACTATACATAGAATTAAAAAAGCGGGACATAATGGGGAAATTTCATGTAAAAGCGGGACACAATAGCTCAATAGAAGACAAAATAGCTCAATAGAAGAGTGAAAAAAACGGGACAGTTGGCAAGTATGGAATAACTATTCTCTACAAAATATATGAATAATGTATGCCTAAATATCCCTGCAAGAAAGAATGAACGAAAGAGACCGGATTCTAGAATTATTATTAAATACAAAGAAAACACAAATGTTGTTAACAAAAATAGCAAATTCATTGCAGTATAAAATGTAGATAATCCAAAGCACTAAAGACTTAGTTATAAAATGAATAATTAAGTAAGTAAAAAGAAATTCAGTCTGCAACTGCCAGGTAGGATATTTTCTCTATGATGCAGAGGAGTGCTTCTTTCTCTTCCGAAAGCTGAGCAATACTCCGTTTAAATTCCTGTGCTTCTCTCCTCTCCTTCCGCACCTGTTCCAGGATGGCGTCTCTAGATCTCAGTTGTCTCTCCAATTCGATTATCTGTGAGTTGAGTTCTTGGATGTGACTCTTCCATTCCACATTCAACTCTTCTCCCGCTCTCACAGAATCGAATTCTATCAACCGCATTTTCAACGCTCTAACTTCTGCCTGTCTATTCTCAATCTCCGTCTTGAGATCCCTCACCTGTAGACTGAATCTGGACTCGAGTTCTGATAGACTCCGCTCCTTTCCCTCCTCTGTCTCGCGGAGATTAATCTCCAGCTCCCGGACGCGCTCTTCCAGATTCGCACGGGTTCGAGCTTGCAGCTGTTTCGCTCCTTCTAGCTCCTTTCGATTACTCCCAAGCTGCATTTCCAGCAGCTGTCTAGCTTTACGGGCAGACTTCAACTCGCTACTAACGCCATCCACCTCCCTGGTTAGATGCAATATTTCCAGTTTGTTCGCTTCATTCGTGCTCGAGAGAGATCTCATCCTAGACTCATGATCTAACAAAGTGCTCCTTAGCCGCGTAATCTCTACTTCCTTACTCTTTTTGAACTCATTCATCGAAGAGACAGCAGCAAGTTCCTTTTCTCTCAGAGTCTTTATCTGCTGGAGGCTATCATCACGAATCAGATGCATCTCTTCCTTACTCTCACTCAGTTGGAACATTAGCCTCTCGATCTCAGCCACATAGTTCTCATCGTCAAGTGATCGGTCTGCTATTTCTTGTTCGAACTTAGTTTGCAGCTGAGAAATTCTCATTTGATACTCTGCAACCAACAACTTCTCGTGCTCCTCATACCCTTTTATACTCTCCTCCAACTCACTTCTCTCTAGCTCCGCCTGCAAACTCACTGCTTGGAGCTTTTCTTCCAAGGATTCAATATTGTCTTTGAAATCAGTTATTTGGTCAAAATGTGTTTCGTTCTCTCTGTCCTTCTCAGCCTTTAAGCTCTCCAATTCTTGCCAAACGCTTTCCAACTCTTTCTGCAACTGATCATTTTGAATACTTATTTCTGCTAACCCTTCTGTTTGCTTACGGAAGTGATCTACCTGTCGAGTTAGAGTGGCCATTGTTTCCTTATCAATCGATAATAGTTTGCTTTTTGCTTCACACCGGCTTAACCTAGCGTAAACTGTATCAAGTTTCAACTCCATATCTGTAGAGATGCTAGCTGCTTCCGCCTCAAGCTGTTCTACAGCGAGTTTCCATTCTGATTTATGGTGGTCAAGAATTTCAGACAAATGAGTTCTCGTACGTTCTGCTGAATCGCGACTTTTGGTAACTTCATCCAGCTGAGAGAGAGACTCTGCCAGTTTGAGCTTGATGGCAAGTTTCTCATCTCTGCTAGCTTTGTCTCTCTCCGCGGCATTTTGAATTTCCCCTAACATACTCTCCACCTCGCTCCTATGCTTCTCAGTCACCTCAGCCAGACTATTCTCCAGGTATCCTATCCTCCCCTCTAGCTCTGTCACCACTTCTTTATGCGCTCTTTTCAACTCTTCCACTGTGCGATTTGCCGATTCTATGTCCTGATGCATGCGCTGTATTTCCTGTTCTTTCTCAAGCATGAGCCTACTCGTCTCCTTCCCGACAGCTGCCTCTGCCTCTGAGAGCAATCGTTGCATTTCTGCCAATTTTAATTCGTAATTAGACTTAGAGTCTGACAGCTGGAACTGCAGCTCCTGCACTTCTTTACGTAGAGCGGACCTATCAACAGAAACACTGAGTTCCCTCAATTCTGCATTTTGGACTGACTCTTCCAGGTTTCTGATCTGATCTGTGAGGGATTTGTTCTTGAGTTCTAACTCGGTTAATTTAAGCGTGAGTGAATTCAACTCTTTACCGAGCTCACTTATTTCTATCATTTTTTGGCTGATATCCGATTGGATGTCTCTCAGCCTCTCTTCAGCACCTAATCCCAATTCTCTCAGCTGATTATTATCAGATTCCAGGTCTGCTATCTTAGAATTTATCGTCTTCTCTTCCTTCTTTCTCTTGCGTCTCTCTCTGTCCCTCTCTCGCTCTGAATCGAACAGTTTAGAATCCGAAAGTCTGATACTATTCTCAAGTTCCTCCAACCTCTGCTCCAATTTCAAGTTCACTTCTTCCAAGTGAGATAAGCGTTTCTTCTCCATTGCCTAATTAAGGTAGATTCTCATTAATAAGCTACATTTCAAAAGGACAACATTTTAATATCGTGATGCTATGCATGCGGATTCGATTTCCTAGATAAAAGCAGGGTCAAGACCATTCGATATAGGAAAGAAGGTAGATCGGAGTAGAAACAAAGTAGACTATATAGGAAACAGTACACACTATTAATTCGTATATATTCACCTGCAAATCATGCTCTATCATCTCGCCCATGAGGTTGGTCTTCCTCTCTGGGGTGGGGCTGGTGTCTCCCTCCGCCTCCACCTGAGGAGGCTCCACTAGGGACTTGCTTTTGTGGCGGGGAATGAGCGGAGACGCGCGCGTTTTCCCACTCAACGGACGACCACCCAACGCTTTCATAGCCTGCTTGTACCGATTATGCGTCATCCGTAGCTGCTGCTGTATCTTCTGGTTCTCAGCCGTGATCTCATCGTTGCTGTCCTGTAATATCTTGTTCGACTCTAGCAGTTGATTCCTCTCCTCCACCGCTCGATCCAGGTCGCTGGTCGTCTCCGCGTCCTGAGACAGGTCTGCGAGGCAAGAGAGGCCCTGGGTCTCTTGGAGTTGGAGTTGCAGTCCATCTATAATACGTTCCGATAGGCTGGCTTTATTCTTAGAATCTTCTAGCTGATGATTCAGAAAATCCTTATCTGTTTTCAGGTCTCTCACGAACTCTCTCAGATGCTCACTCTCAATTTGCAATAATTTGATTGACTGAGATAACAAGCGAATAATTAATCTTCATAATACTACATTGATATTATTAATAATAACCTTTTCACGTTCTTCTATCTCTTTCGTAGTCTTCTCTATCAAATCTTTCATTTCATCCTTTTTGCTCTCTTCGAAAGATCTGAGTTTATTCCTCAGCTTAGTCTCCGTATCTCGCAGCTTCTTACCCCAGTGCAGAGCCTCGATCTCAGCCTGCTCATCCCCCAGCATCAGGAGTCGCCGCTGCTCCCCTCGGTGGTACTCCAGGTTGTCCAGCAGTTGGTTCCTCTCATTCATCGACTAAAGTGATAACACAATTTAAACAAGTGTATGATCCATGGTCCATTTCATCAAATGTTAATCAATCTTATCGCTACATATTCCTTAATAAAGTAAGAAGTTACTCGTACAAACTAACAGTTTGATAGTTTGACCTCCAAGCCACAATTTCCTGCTGATATAGTTTCAGGGAAAGTTGTCTGAGGAGAGAGCCTTCTTGGACTTCTTCTTCTCCTGCGGCTATCCTCTCCATGGCAAGAGCTACTCCTATCACGCTCAAACCCTCTTCCCCATCCCTCGGAACCTCCTGCAGTACCCGCTCCAGATCCTCGCACACTTCATTCCTATCAAATCCGAGCACTTGGAACAGCTCCGTCAGCTGAGACATGCTTACATGATCGCTCCCCTCCTCACAGATGGATTGAAGGACGGTAACGGGAGAGGAGGGGAGGGCTTCTAGGGGTAAGGAGGTGGGGGGCAGGGGAGGTTTGATGACAGGAGAGTCGAAGGGAGAGAATTGAAGTCTTGAGCGAGAAATTTGACTGCGAATAGGTGTAGGCTCGGTGAACTTCGTCTAATTAAGAAATATTGTTTAATTTATTCATTTCCAGCTAGTTTTCATAGAAGAAGATTCTGTGAATTAATGCGATTTAGTAAAAGGTACGTATAGGATAAAATGTATAACTATCTCCATTAAGAAATTTTTGTTTACTTTTGTTTACAATCGATATATAAAGTAAACAGATCTCAAAAATATGCTTGAAACTAGCTTTCAACTTTTGACTTGGGGTTTTAGGGGCGTAGATTTCGAATATCATATTTTCGAATCTTATGAATTTATGATAAATTATTTGTTTACTTTTGTCTACTATAGAGACATAAATGAAAATTGGAATGTAGGTGTCAAGTGATCAACCTACTATTACCCATCAATGACCTGGGGTTCATTCTATTTATAGCTTGGACCCCACATTTCTATGGCTCACGCCCAAAAATGACTTAACCGGAAATGAGCAAGCAAAAATCATTGTCAATGAGGGTTAATTTCGAAGATCTAAGCGAAATTTTCAATCCTCTGCAAAAAAATGGAGAAAATTTTTCACACCTTTTCTATAGAATATATATGGCTTTACTCTCACAATAGAAATCATTGTACGACACCACAATAAACTGTCATTGTTATTTATACTACTTCAAAACAAAACCTTATTTACAGATGTTTATTTTATTATTGTGTATCATCAAGAGAGAAACATCTGAGTGAGCGCATCGAGATTTTTGAAGTGAAATGACTCTTCCACTTTTGAATTACACAATTACAACATGACATGGTTTTCGAACTCTTGCTACGGAAACAAATGACTGTTTCAGTCTTTTGCAATGAATAAAAAATATTTTACTGACAAAGCAAACACAAACAGACAAATTGTGTCAAAGAACTAAACATATTTTGCAACGGCAATATTTGATTTCTTAGTAATAAGTCATTAATATTTATTCGGCTCAGCAGTCGTCAAATCAACTGATTCAGAATTACTAAGACTGAGCTGTATTAAATTTGCATTCGTAAGTTTTATTAGAGTTCAAACAAGTACCTGTTCATCATCAGATTTGTCTCCATCTCTATCATCCGTAACTGGTGCAGGGTTGTGTGATAAGAGCTGGTGGATGTAGCCTGAGGAGGAAGAACGTTTGCTCTTCATTCCTTCGTCCTTATTGGAACTGGAATTCAGATAAGTATAGCTGCGAGCTCGAAGTGAAACGCTCGGGTTACTGATAACGATGTCTATAATGAAATGCAGAGAATGCCACAAGGTTCAGTTGCAACTGTTTGGAAACCTCCCTTCAGTTTCACATAAGAAATTTTAATCCTAAAAGTGACTGAAAGAGTCTACTCTAATGATTCATAAGTTTGCTGGCTGTGCTTTCCATTTTCAAAAACCACTGTGAAAGTGATATACGCACATTTGTAAGAGTTCTAACTTTCCATTAATAAGACCACGTAGACAAACTTTGCACTAGTACCTGAATCTTTTGTCTCTGCACTGCTAGGTCTTCTGTTCCTTCTGGCAGAAGAACTGCCAGCGAGTCCAGCACTGCTGGGACGCAGTCTCCTCTTCTCCCCCTTAGCGAGAGGAGGTATACCACTGGTGCCGGACTTATCAGGAGACTCGGAGCTGTCGCTTATCTCGACGGGGTTCCGAACAATCGGACCGGGAGACTCGAATGTGGTATTTGCTACTTCAACTTCTGAGTCCACAGACATGACGGCCTCTTGGTAGGAGGAGGAGGTGGCTGTGGAAGAGGGGGAGAGAGACCCAGTGGTATCAAGTCTATCCCCCACCGCTAGAGCAGTTTTCAAATAAATGTCTTTGTAACGGAGGAAATCTCTGAACGCGATCTTCCCACTCGAGTTGACATCAAGAGCTCTGAACAGAGCTGCGGCACTCTCTCCTGACGCGAACTGAGGCATGTCAAGACTGATGCACAGCTTCCTCAACTCTCTGCTGTCGATGAATCCGTCGTTGTCGTTGTCACACTTGCTGAAGCACTTCTTCAGATGCACCAGGCGGAACTCGTTCTCTCTGGAGCTGGCGGAGAGCTCAAGAGAGAGTTCCTTTTTCTTGTCCTCGGGGGATAGAGTGGTGATAGGTTCCTCAAGCTCAATATCAGACCAACTGGCCATCAACTATTAATTATTCAAGTATTAATTATTCAGCTGGGATACATACCATAGCATATCCTATCAGGCCATGTTATGTGTAACTAATTGATTCATGGATATGTTGCAAGGCCACAAACTGAAAGGTCAAATATTCTCATCTGGTCGAACATTCGATAAGCAAAATTATAATAACAAAAAAAATTGAGTGGGCTCATACAAATAATGCATTTGAAAAGTAAAATCATGTATTCAGAACTTCCTGCGACGTGACTGATGTAGCATTGCAAGAACGGAGCAGAGGCAGTAAACAAGCCATATCCTCTTACAAATGAAACCATTAATATATCTTAGATCCTTTTTGCTGATTATAGAATATAAATCGCTTACAGTCCTTGTAATAAATACAAAAATATATATACAAATATATGTTCATCATCAAAGGAGGTAGAGTACTGTACATTGCAGACATAAAAAGTTTTGAAAAAAATTTAAATATTAAAAGTTGCTAAATATACAAAGTCTAAAAACGTAAATAGTATTTAGAGTGGAGGGAATCTAGAGAGAATAGGGTCATTCATATCTTTATGTAGAACTTAATGTAATCGCAGTAGAAAGCAATCAACATCCATAGCGCGACGCCGATTTCATTCGAAGTGAGATAGATCCAATGGTTCGTGTCTATGCCCTTCCAGCTGAAAGGAAAGTATAACTGAAACACTTCATGTCCCATGTAGATCAGTATTGAATTCAGGCCTAGAAGTACATAGAAAATAACAATACATTCCATATATCAATAGTCTGATATCATTATTCTTACCAACATAACGAAATGGTGCACCGTTCCAAATCCTGAACACATCAATTAGTATGTATAATGCGGCGAGCAAGATGAATGCCATTGAAGTGAGGGCGAGTATGAAGGAGAGAGACCTGGGAGGAAATCTATAAAGTTGCTATTCAACAATGAGATCAGCTCAAAAGTGTAGAAACAACCATAAATTCTTGTTGATCGGTATCCAGCCATCATTCTGCTTTCCTTCAGACAACAATATTGCAAACACTCCCTAGAAGATACGGACAAACATCAAGAGAATATTTGCAATTAATCAAATGCTAATTTTACGACTAATTAAGTATTAAATGCACCGAAATCAATTGATAGATTCCGCTTGTATAGTTAATATTCAATTGAGAAAGAGCACAACACTGATGTGAGTGAATAAATATGCTAACCGTAGCAAAAGCCCAGATGAGCCACCGCACTATCCGGTTGATATGTCCCTTGTGATAGAGAAGCACTTTACCGGCCTATGAGAGAAATGGAATACACTGAATTCTGACTCTGACTGGAAACTGAACTCTAATAGTAGTTCCTTACGTAGACTCCGAAATAGCACATCACAATAGAGTTGAGGGATCCGAGTATTCCTTCGGGATCGTACGGACCAGTTCTATACACTTCCTGTGGTAGATATTAGTTGTTAATAAATACCCATTTAGGAATGATTATTTTGCATAAATTGGCAAAAGATAGAGAGGATGTCAACTAATCAAAACACAGAATTATTTACATTATTATTTAGGATCAGCTGAATAGATTTCAGAAAGTCTGAGACACGTGACATAAGTAGATTTAGTGCTAATAGCTATCCCTTCATGGAATACGGAAAATAATTTTAATTACATACTAACACAATAACCACATACTTTGCAGGTTGGGTTAGAGAAGACATGATCTACTCCGAAGAATCGCTGATCAATATAGTTGGCAACTCCACCAGTGCAATGACTGTGGTTACCATCAACCGATATCCCTCCAGGACCTAGATACCCCCTAGGAACAGGATAGAGATAAAACAATTTGACTACTTAGTGGCATACTTCTAGAAATTAGGAGAGTGTGGATGGAAGTAGGAGGTAATCGAGTTAGTGGCAAAGGTATTAATTTGAAGTTATATCCTGAGTCCGATATGTTCAGATCTATCGTAACTAATTAGAAGTAATAAGCATGTGTTAAGTGACTAGGAATCTGCAAGGTAGGCTAAACTATTCTTATTCGGCGCTATGGCCATTGCAAACCAATTCTAAATACTTGTTCTACAATTGCAAGTACAGCCTACTGCGGCTAGCTTATTACATTGTTAGTTTTAATCTAAGAAAGAATTTGATCAACATAAAAATATACCACGCAAATAAGATAGCAGAATAATGTTGTCAGAATCATATGGTGGTGTACGATCATATGGTACGGTAAAATCAAGTTGTCATGAAGATGTTCCTCATCACAATCTAATGTAGCACCGACTCGTGAATCGTAACTAAACTATTCATTAAGAAATCGGCTGATTGACACATGTGATTGCTATTAATTATTGAAGGTAAGCATGAGCTAAGAAAGTTAGAAAAGGACTTTTTATGTATTGTATTGTGGCAGTTAAGGTAGTTAATTTAACTGATCAGTTTGAAACTCACCTTGGACAGCCTTCAAGCTCAACTCCTAGCGTAACGATAAGCCAAATCATCTCGAGTATGAGCATAATGATCCATTGGAAGGAAGAATAGTAGAGATCTGCAACCAGGTTGGGGAGCAGTTTGCCCAGCTTTTCCAACCACTTCAATTTGTAGACGAATAGAAATACGAACTCGATTGATGCACAGACGAAGTATGTAATTGCAAATCTTTGCAGTACGCCAGGAACTCGACACGTGGAGAGATCATAACCTTAAATTGGTATTATGAATTGTCTATGTAATAGAAAAATGGAGTTAGACTGAATACTCACAATTGTTTATGAACAGTACTCCTAGCCCGAATAAGATGACACTCCTACGGACGATTTGGTAGTAGAGCGAAATTTTAGAGTCAGCTGCTCGTCCTCGGAAAGAGTACACCATAGACACGCCCATTATCCACACAAACCTCAGAAAATAATATCGAGCAATGATAAACTAAAATACAAAAGTATCAAGAAGAGGACTTACCAAGGAAAGACGAGGTCTGCAACTGTCAGTCCTGTTAGAGGCAGCATTAATGATACAGACTAGAATGAATACTGAGTAGTTGCGACGGATGTCTCACCATTCCACGTGCTATGCTCAAAAAACCAGTATCCACCACCTCCATAGTTAACGAATATCATAACGCAGAGCGAAAACCTAAAACACAGTTTGAGGCTAGTTACATAACGAGCTAACAGACAGCAAGCTGCACAACTGCGAGCTGTATGATTGTATAATTATGATTTTACTTTGAAGTAGTGGTTTATGACAATATTCAATAATGATACACCAGCTGTATTTAGCATTTGATCTGGATGACATACCCTCTGAATGTATCAAGAGACCTGAGCCTTTCCTTCTTCCCATCATACGGAGTTTTCCTATCTGTTGAATCCTGTATAGGAGATAACTAGCATTAGAGAACATCCACAAAGTGTAACTACGTCTATTTGAAAACTCCATTGAATTAACACGCTTACTCACTCGCAGATTATGCTTCAAGAGAGGATCATCTTCCGATGCATCTCTCTTCTGACTCGCACTGTTAATATCCCTACTGCCAGTGTCTCGTCCTTCCCCCTGTTTCGTACCACCGCCCAACTCCTACCATCATTCAGTGATAAAGATAGTATCATTGAAACACAGGTGCAGTGGTAGAGTTAACATACATTATTTATCAGTTTCTCAATGCCAGGAAGCATACACAGCTTCTTATTCAGCGAATACCTAAATTCCAATACTCCACATCACATAATGGTATTTGAAAATATGTATAGGATGGTACAAGACATAGGAAATTGTTTAAACTTACTTGACGGCCAATGAGATGAAAGTGAACACCGAAGCAAGCAGGACAAACACAGCGCCATTGACTATAAGAGCTAGATGGAATAGGGAGGTAGTAACTCTATTACGTGCTATAACAGTTTGATTACTATTCAGCAAAATTCATTTTTAGTTGAGTGTGTGCCAGCTAGAATACTTTAAATTGAGGAAGTTCATCGGATCGCCTATGTCTCCAAATAATTTCATTAATAAATCTTAAAATACGTAGTATCAGGATATTTGAATAAATGCTCTACTTCTCTCTAAGGAAGTTGAGTGCACAGTACTCACGAAGAAAAGTGTTGAATCCTGGTGCAATGAGAATAACATTAAGCGATGTGTTGAAATCCTTGATGGTTAATGCGTAACGAGCTTTTTCTTGATAAGTATACGGGAGGTAGAGGCTATGAAAATAACGAGATCGACTAGATCAAATTACCAACTATCAAAGTACAAATTCGATCATTACATACCACTTCTCCTGACGGTTGTTGTAAGAAATCTTGCTGACGCGAAGAGTGTAAAGAAATCGAGTATCTACTTTAAATCTTACGGTCTCCATCGGAAGAACGAATGTTTGGTCATCTGATAATATTGCAGAGTACTGGCACTAAAATACAATTGATAATTTGAATTCTACTATAAAACTCAGATCTAGTGTGATTAGTTAGTAGTCACGTTGTAGCAGAGAGCGGATAATCCACTGATGGAGATATTGTCACACAATTCGTTCTTTAGAAATATCAAAGCTTCATCTAAAGTATCTGAAATGTCAAAACTAGAGAGAAAGAATTAAATGTAGAATAATATCACCAATAATAAGTTTAAACTAAATGACATTAATATATGGTTCATACATGTACGTATACAGGGTGACCCATAAGTTCTGTTACAAGCTTCATTAGGTATAAAATTTCTTGTACTCAAACGATCTTAGTTATTATGGTCCTTAGAGATTGTAATTCGAATATCCTCAATGATTTTAAAAGATTTTTCGATTCTATGACTTAGAAATGTGTTTTGTATGGTGAGTTTTGAGAGAAAAAAAATGTGTCCTGGACCGCAGCGAAAATCGTGAATCAGGCCCCACTGCTTCTGTAAAAAATGTCTTCATAATCGATGTCCCATGACGATTTAGCACCAGGTACCTTTCTTCGCCATAAAAAGATTTCATAAATCCACTGAATTCGTTATCAGAAACGAGAAAAAGTTATTCAGTCGCAGTTCAAATTAGGTACATTTTGCAAAATTCCCCAAAATGGCACTTTTTTTCACATCACAGAAAAATATGATCCAAATGGTCTTCAAAATGCACTGATCTGAACATCTTATATCTCTACAAATTTAGAGTTCGCGAGGGAAATGTGTGAGCTAATTTTTCCTAGAATTTGAAGACTCTGGGAAGATAACTTGAAAAGCAGTGGGGCCTGATTCACGATTTTCGCTGCGGTCCAGGACACATTTTTTTTTCTCAAAACTCACCATACAAAACACATTTCTAAGTCATAGAATCGAAAAATCTTTTAAAATCATTAAGGATATTCGAATTACAATCTCTAAGGACCATAATAACTAAGATCGTTTGAGTATAAGAAATTTTATACCTAATGAAGCTTGTAACAGAACTTATGGGTCACCCTGTATAACTAATATAAGTGAGTACGAAGTTAGTATACGTTTTAGAATTGTCTCTGTTCCAAAAGGAAACTTGAGTATTGTTTCCATAGAAAATGAATGTGTTGTTCGTGTATGGTTTTTTCTCATCTTGTTGTAACATCACCGGTAGCTGGACGGCTAAGAAATGCAGTAGACAGTTGAGAACATGTTCAAGCTAGAATCCTATCACCAGTAAAGAAACAACTCACATCCTTTGTATTCCATATTGTTCTGATCCCTTCCAGCTAATATTTCGAGGTAGGAAGCTAGAGATGTGGACTATGCCATGATATTGACAAAATTATAAATACATATGTATGTTCGTTTCTAAGAAACGTACTGTTAGTCCAGAAAGTTTTTTGCTCTTCACCCTTTGAACATCCGAGATGATCTGCCCATACTTCATTGCTCTGGATGATAAACATGAAAAGTAATTATTATTATCAGAATACGTTGGAATGCATCAAGTATGAAGTATTGATACACATACGTTGTTTCTCTCAGTGAGTCGAATGTAAAAGTGAACGTCGTCACTCTTGCAATTATCCAATACCAGCTCAAGAGTTAGAACATGGAGTCCATCTAAAATAATTGATTGAAATCGAATAAAAATAAGGTTAAATTGCATTCTTGACAAAATAAATAATCTTTTCTCAAGAAAATTAATAATTAATCTTACTTGCATCAACAGAAACGAGTGTCACTAAAATCGCTATACAGCAAAGAGCAATTAGTGAAAACCACTTCATCAGCTAATTGTCTATTTAGTGAATAATGAGTATAAACAAGAACAATTGTTGATATTGTTAGAATCACCATAGAAAGGAGCACGGCATAAGCTACTAGTCTAACACGTTGTTAGAGGTGAGATAATTGTATTGATAAGTTTTACACTTTTAAGGTAATGTCAGCTAATAATGGATCGTAGGAATTCGAAAACATTCAAGATGAAATAATATATATATAAGGTCTAGTTCGACACAGAAAGGAAGCGATATAAAGTATGCTTCTTATGATTTTATCCAAAGAAATGGAAGCCTCGAGTCGCTTACAACTCTGCTAAAACTGTGAAGAATCCATTATTGTGAAGAGGCACATACTTAACAAGGATACGTATAGGTAGCTAAGGAATTTGATCATCACTAGCTGATTGGTAAAATGGAATAGATGCACCATTTAGGGTAAATATATAGCAGTATATACTTACCGATTTTTTGGTAACTGTTAATTTTAAACTTCAATCTAATAAGCATAAAAAAATATCATGCAAATAGTCAAATAAATTATGCGGTGACATTAAGCCCGAATCGACTAATATACTATAACTATATTTCGCTATTCGAAAATCATATTGTGAATTTTAATGATATTTCATAAGATTAAACCGAAACAGTCAACAATTTGTGTTCAGGTCTGAGTATTGCTATTTGCAAAGAAAGCTACAGTTCCTATAGCTGGAAGATCAACGCTAGTGCAAAAACAACAACGCTACACAACCTTATTGGTTAAACTATCCAGAATATATCTAATTTCAAAAAAAATGCAATATACCCTACAGATTCAAAGTATCCATCAACAATTGCAGAATAATCAAACTAGACAAACCAATTAGTTGAAAATAATCAATTAATTTCTTAGAAAATTTATAATGCATTATTATGACTAGCTAGATTACTTTATGGCAACATTTCTTAGTCGTAAATCCTGATATGAGAACCATGTTTTAATAATTTATTGAGGTACAAGCCAGATATTAAGAAGTCTTAACTTGGATGCATAAGTTCAATAATTGACTCCTGAAGTCTGAACCCAACGCTACTTGATAAAATAACGTTTTCATTATGAAGTATAAAATACTTGTATAATATGTTTAATCAAGTGATAAACGTATAGTCAGTGTACCTAGGCAATTTACAAGTAAAGCACAATCGCAGAATTTAAGTAGATTATTCGTTATTAACGATTATCGTAGGGCTGGGCGTTGACTGGCGGCTGCTGTCATTAGAGAGAGATACTCCGTTCTGGTCCTGCAACCTCTGCTTGTAAGCCGACCGTCTCCTAGCTGTAGCAGCCTGCTCTTGTGTCACTCGTTCCTGCGCAATTAAATGCAACTTCTCCAACTGACGCGGCTTAACTTTAAGAGAGAGGATGTGTGGGATAAGCACTGACTCGTGGGTGATGTCAGTTGGCAGCTCTCTCATTGCCGGATAGAACTCATTAACGGAGGATAACTGGCTGAACTCTGATTGGGATCCCATTCTGAGGATCATTAGGGAAAGCGCCGTCTTCATTAGGACAATAGGACCCTCATACAGGAACATGTCAATGACCCGCAGTGCACAGGAGAAGGGGAGCGTACGGCAATACACGCACATCAACCATTCAAGTAGGACCACACTGGGAACGGCATCGATCGAGCTCATGTGTGCTGCTAACTTAGGAGCGAATGAAGGCAGAAGAAGTCCGAATACCTCGCAATCCACCTGCAGAGAGAAGAGACCATCTGAGAAGTAACCGGGGAGGTAATCCTCTAGGATTCGCACCATCACCCAGAAAGCAGACTCGGCTGCCATGTGCATGAGCAGGGTTGCGACGATGGGCGACATTGCTTGGCAGTAGCCGTGCTCAGGTTTATATGCGACAAGCGCTGACAGAACTCGTTTCAATTCCTCGCGGCCTTCTTCGTTTGCGAATATCTCATTCGCGGGAAAAGTACGATGCAAATCTTTCTCTATCGCGGATAAGTCGGTTGGATTCGCGATTTTCTCAGCTTGCCTTACGAGGTCGTTAAAAAGACCCGGGTGTTTCTCCTCTAGAATGTAACTGTGCGTCAGATACTGCCAGGCCTTTCCGCGCACCGAATACGGAATTCCCTTCCGACAACGTTTCATTACCAAATCAGATTTTTTCGATATGTAATAATCCCACCTCCCTAACATTTTCAACCACTTGGCCTCCCTCTCCCTCAATTTATTATGCGGAATGGCGAACTCATAAGATGCCTGCTCTGATCGCAATTCAAACCCGAATCTGTCTGTATTCATTTTGTTATTCCTTGCTGTAATGATGCACTGGGTAATACCAGTACGTTTATATACTCGAGTTTGTACTGAAACTGGCACAAGAGCCTGTAATTAGTAATGCTAAATAAGATTGAATAGATGGATTACACAAGACTACATGGAGAATGAGTATATACATAAGACTACAAAAGATTGTATAAGACTGCTGGAGAATGAAACCTCGTAAATTTAGATTATATGCCACCAATTAGAAATGATAGCTACACACCGTATCAGATTCAGATAACAGCTGTAGCAGGCAAACTGGGAAACGCAGTTAATGTATAGTTATCTCCACAACGCACCAGATGCCCCGAATGTCATAAATATATATCCGTAGATAAATCGGTGCACGACTACGTATATTGAACCCAGGCCATATTTGAGCCGTATCACCTGAATACTTAAATTATAATTCAACATGATAAGTAGCCGTCTGTGCCAAGAACAATAATAAGTGCTCAATAATCCCAAAATAACGAGAAAATAATACTTCTAGACACCTAATCAATTGCATAATTTGAATATTTCAACTTCACCTATGTATCAAATACAAACTGACCTTAACTTTGTTAAATAATGGATACATAGGAATGGTCATGTGAACTAGATATTGATGACATACACAGTACCCTGAATTTCATATCAAGTCTAAGAGCTCGAATGGATCCATGATCTAGCCGGTAATTGAGATGGTGACAGTTCTACTCACGTAGATATCACTAGATATTCTCATTACTAAACAATTGCTTCCATAAAAGGGAAGCTGCATTATTTAAGTAATTTATACCAAACTAATCAGCAAATTAAGAAGTTTGCCAAACTTCCGAAGTCTATAGACAAAGGGTAAGTTCTGATAAAAGAACTACTTTGATCGGTTATTCATTCTATTAATTAATATTGAAATATATCAGAATCGTCGAGTTATTTTCGTAATTCATACTTGATTAAGTGAACACAGTTCAACTGCTTAGAGTCTAACACGGATTTGACAGTCAAATCTGGATCAAAGAGCCAAGGCTGTCCTTTGAGAATGTCTACCTTACCCTCTGCGTCCTGATCTATGCCTACAACATGCTGCGCCAGCTGGTCGGCAAATGACTGAGTATCTGAATCTTCCGTCTCTTCCTTTCCTCCTTCCACATGTACGATAGCAGCATGCGTCCCTACCTTCAGTAGCACGTCCGTGTCCGACGAGGAGAAACTCTTGTAATTATGCACATAACTGCCTAGACACCCATCTTCCCCGCACTCGTAGACAATGCCACGACTCAGAGTTGTGTTCTCTTTAGCTCTGCCTACGAAACTATTGATATGATCGGACACAGTCGGTCCCCCATTCTCACTAACTGCCATCATCTGGTCGATACTCAGACTACCAGCGTGCTGGGTGTTGTTAGAGATTAACCTGCATAAACTAGAAGAAAAGTTCTGAAAGTCCTCACCAAGTGATAGATGGTCGGTCTCGCAGCTTATCTGGATCATTGTAGCTCTTAGAACGGACTGGAGTTTGGTTATACATAAGGCCACAACGCCGTTAGCAGTGTCTCTACCGAGAGAAACACGCTGCATTCCTTCCTTGCGCGCTTCTTCCTCGAGCCAGACCTCAGCTTCATCCATGGTCTCAAAGCGAGTCAGCGCCTCCTTGCATTTCAAGATGGGAAGACCAGTTTTCCTTCTCAGAAGGGCTAAATTGCTCAGAGGTTTGTCTTGTGCTTGATTCAATGTAGTTAGGAAGTAACTCCTGACACTGTGACCACATTTATGAAGAGTTTTTGTTCTTCTAAAAAGGTCGAAACTATGTTGAAAAGTTCTGGAAATGCGTTGCATCGATAACATTTCAAATAAGACCCACTAATGAGAACTCTGCTAAGTTTACATATACGAGAAATTCAAGGAATCTATGATAGTAATCAAAATGAGATGAACTTAGCTCAAGACAATGAGCTTCTAGCAATTATTAATGATCGATAATTACACGTGCCACTTTCAAGGTTAAGTTCAACAGGATAGGTTAACTGCAACAGAGTTCACTACATACTTGTACATTTGTCTTTTTAACAATGAACTTAATTTATCATGCAGAAAAGGTGGGTACAGTATTAATAAAGTAAGCACAATCGAGTAACTAAGCTCGCTCATTTGAACTTTCAGGAAGTTTAAATAATACACAATAACAAGATTTCAAATTGTCGACGTTAATTTCGTTACCAGTAGCAAGTCTGCTTATAAACAAGCGAACTTTGAGTAAAATGACACATCTTAGGTTGCTAGGCCGACACAATTTGATTGAGGAGGTAGTTTAATTTGATTGCAACTGCTAGGAAAGTGAAAAATTAAAGTCTACATCCCAGATAAGGATCCTACATACCTAATTCGCTAGAAATCGGATTGTTAGATTTCGCAGGATCGCGCGGGCGGACCGACGTACGTACGTACTACACTGCCTATGCCAGGCCATATTCCTATAGAACTTATCAAAAACCGTTTGTCAGATTATGGGGTCACTTCAGTGATTGAGATTATTCAAATGTGTTCTCTACTTAGGAACAATGGATATATGCTCATAGGTACTACCATAGCATTCTATATACTAAGGCAATGGCACTCACCAAAAAATTAGTACCATGGATTGGTTAAATACTTCAAAACCAATAATTTTGATATTGTAGATATTTCAATTTTCCATCAATTTAGGCATTCACCCACCCTGACTAACTAACTATTATTTCAGAACAATTGAAATGAGATATATTATTTGGTTTTTAATGCACATAGTCGAATTATTTAATATACTTAATACATACAAAATATCAAAAGAATAGTTAATCACAATATTGAGACTTGAGGGACAGACTTGACTTAGCTTGAGAGACAGACTTGACTTAGCTTGAGAGACAGACTTGACTTAGCTTGAGGGACAGACTTGACTTAGCTTGAGGGACAGACTTGACTTGACTTGACTTGACATGACATGACATGACATGACATGACATGACATGACATGACATGACATGACATGACATGACATGACTTGACTTGACTTGACTTGACTTGACTTGACTTGACTTGACTTGACTTGACTTGACTTGACTTGACTTGACTTGACTTGACTTGACTTGACTTGACTTGACTTGACTTGACTTGACTTGACTTGACTTGACTTGACTTGATTTGACTTGACTTCAAGTCAAGTCAAGTCAAGTCAACAGTCTGTGAAGTTGATTTCTACAGTCTGTGAAGTTGGCTAAATAAACAAAGAATATATTAAATTAGTTCTTGAATTTAGCCAGTTTACTATTCTCTTGTTTCAATACTAGTGCATTATATATAGGTCTTAACTTTATTAGAAGTGTATACAATGTTTTAGTTCCATAGTAGCACATGCCAAATGAATAATATTAGTACGGGAAGAGCCAGAATAAATGTTTTAAATTTATGCTGAGGGTGCAGATACATCGTCGTCATAGGTGTAACTCCAGGGGTGGCAGGGGTAGCGTGCCACCACATACCTAAATGTTATGTTGACTTGGGGTGACATGCCACATTAGTTTGATATATGTTTACAAATCTCGCCACCCCAGCTAACCATGAAAAAATCAAAATAGTTACGCCTATGATCGTCGTTAAACGACTATTCTTCCCTACCCAATTCACATTGAACATCTCCTAAACATCATTAACGAATTTCAAGAACTCAACAGTTTAGTTCTGGTCTACACTGTTCTTATCCATGATATAAGCTAACAGTCCGGCTGAAGTTGACTAATAGAAAATCTTAAGGGCCAAAATTACATTTCGCCTTTCCAACCTGACAACCAGCAGGCTTGTTAGGTTGGAAAGGCGAAATGTCCCGATGTTAATTTGGAGCACGTTTAGTTACATTGCACTTGTCCGAATTTAAAAAAAGGTATTTATGCCCACGTTTTTGTAGTAACGAGGATTGCATTTACTAAATTTGGGGAAGGCAACACTTTTTCTTGGTCTTTTAAATTCAGTCAATTGTTTCTACCCAACTTGAGTATGTATATGCATGATTCTAGAATAATGAACTACATTACTTAAGAAATCACTCACCCGTGATCTTGTTGTTCTGGTAGTATTCACACGTCTTGGAATGGCTCAATACCATTTTCACGATGAGCACCATCTTTAGGAAATTGAAAAACTTCATGAAGTGTTCTACTCCTCTGTAATTGGAAGTCGAGTCAGGCACGAGACAAGACATCTCGTCCAAATGATTTACAGTAGAACCTCTATAAGTGGGGGAGGTTGGGCCGGCTAGCATGATGATACTCCCCCATTCCCCACTTATGATTCCAATTGTAATATTCCCATAAAACAAGCTTGCCTTAGTATTACTATGAGAATTCTCTATTCTACTTTCCCTAAAATTTATTATTACTTTCTTACGATTTTTTAATGGTTTATTAAGGGTGTAATGATATGAGAAAGGGTTGATTTGTGAGGCACGAAATTTCCAGCAAATGGTATAGCACAATCCCAAGTTCCGATTCATCTGTGAACGGTTGTTTTGATTAATATCCAATTTCGCATAGAAAAACTCCTATCATATTCCCCACATATAGAGGTTAATCTTAGTGTCGTGAGGTATTATTAGCCTAAAAGTCACCCCCATTCCCCGCATAATGGCAC
The DNA here is from genome assembly GCA_963281255.1 of Aphrocallistes beatrix. NCBI lineage: Eukaryota > Metazoa > Porifera > Hexactinellida > Sceptrulophora > Aphrocallistidae > Aphrocallistes > Aphrocallistes beatrix. The sequence goes on along the minus strand of OY725492.1, from coordinate 3,987,450 downwards.
TTCCCCACTTATGGAGGTTTATCTGTATGGAAATGAGCAAAGATGTCAAAAAATTTCCCCACTTATAGAGGTCCCCCCACATATAGAGACCCCACTTATAGAGGTTCTACTGTATGCAATTAGTATTGTCAAGTGAGGTATTATAAATGAGTAATAGAAATAATATGCAGCAAAACAATACATTATTGTAATACACTAGTGTTGTATGTGAAGTAAATATAAATATTGTAGTTACATAATATTTTCAAAATGAATATTTAACCCGCGGTTGGCTAGGAATGTTGAAAGTGAAAATGAAAGTGGGGTTTTCTCTATTTATACTTTTGAGACCTAGCCAGGCGAGGGTTTTAATTAAACAACCATGAACTCACAATATGAGATAATTATATAGTTGATAATAACAGTTATTTAATTAACGGTTTTAGGATTGAAGTATTTAACCAATCCATGGTACCAATTTTTTGGTGAGTGCCATTGCCTTAGTATATAGAATGCTATGGTACTACGTATATTTATCATACATACATAGCATGTTAATAATATTATAATGGAAATGCCAATGGATTTTCCAATAACTATAGCCCAGCGCCGTAACATTGACCGATCGGACTCTGATCACAACACGAGGACCTAAGTTTGGGTTTTCGGGATTGTTATGCTGAGAGGAAGATTTGTAAAGGAAACGGGGAACATCGGACAACCCGGTATGCTACGATGCCTACTTTGAACCATTTTAATTCGGAATTACTCGGAGATTTCATAAAAAGTGCGATTTTACTCGTTAGATTTTAGAATACCTTAACTTTTAACTTTAGAAATATCGTATTACCAATTGCCATGCAGAACAATAAACATACATCTTAAACAGATAAATAATTTACGAATGTGAATTCCACAAGAACGGATGCGTTAATCTTGTGGGGAGTGAAGACTGGTCACGCTGATGCTGTGAGTGCTACAAGCCGAGAGTGAAGTGAGAGCGGAAGAGAATGAGCGAAGAGAGATGAGATCTGAAGATCTCTTGGGTGCATGGAATAGTTTTCTAATCGTTTCTGGATCTTTACCTAGTTAAACAAAGGATCAGTTGAAATTTTGCTTTTTAAAGTTGGTTTAAAACAATTGAAGAAATACCTTTTATCAAATCAGCTACTCGTCCAGAAATCGAATAGGAGAGTCTGCGTTGATCCAAGTAATTCGCAACCTAATTATAAAATCTATAAACTAATATATATCAGCCCAGGAACTTTCGTAGTGACACTCGTATCTAAACTTTGTACGAACTTTTAGCCAAATCATGGCCTACTATTCATAGGACCTGTTGCGTAGATCTCCATGAGATTCTTATACTACATAACCATGGATGATTTTGTAGTGTTGAATTCTGAGATGATCCGTAGAATCGTGAGATTTCGTTTCGCTTATTCAAATGGCCTTGTGGTTCAATAGGTTTCATCGCAACTTGATAACCATCGCCACCAAATTGTGGCACACGACACAATTTAGTGGCATGTAACAGGCAAGCTGCGTTTGCCAGAATCTTGAAGTTGTCAGAATGATTGAAGTTATCAGTTGTCAGAATGATTGAAGTTGTTATTTGTCAGAATGGATTTTTGCAGAATTGGCATTTGTCAGAGTGGACTTTTGCAGAATTGGCATTTGTCAGAATGGACTTTTGTAAAATTGTCTATAATAATAAGGGGGGGAAAGCAGCATTTTACGACTGATTTATAGCATTTTGTGGTGAGATATCTATGAGAAAGGGAAGAAAGCGGAATTGTCTCATGTGGCAATTCTACAATTATCCATTCTGACAAGTGACAATTCTACAAAAGTCCATTCTGACAAGTGACAATTCTGCAAAAGTCCATTCTGACAAATGCCAATTCTGCAAAAGTCTTCTGACAAATGCCAATTCTGCAAAAGTCCATTCTGACAAATGCCAATTCTGCAAAAGTTCATTCTGACAAATGCCAATTCTGCAAAAGTCCATTCTGACAAATGCCAATTCTGCAAAAGTCCATTCTGACAAATGCCAATTCTGCAAAAGTCCATTCTGACAAATGCCAATTCTGCAAAAGTCCATTCTGACAAATGCCAATTCTGCAAAAGTCCATTCTGACAAATGCCAATTCTGCAAAAGTCCATTCTGACAAATGCCAATTCTGCAAAAGTCCATTCTGACAAATGCCAATTCTGCAAAAGTTCATTCTGACAAATGCCAATCCTGCAAAAGTCCATTCTGACAAATGCCAATTCTGCAAAAGTCCATTCTGACAAATGCCAATTCTGCAAAAGTTCATTCTGACAAATGCAAATTCTGCAAAAGTTCATTCTGACAAATGCAAATTCTGCAAAAGCTTATTCTGACAACTGACAACTTCAAAATTCTGACAAATGCATGCAGCCCCATGTAACCAATTTACCTTTATAAAACCCCAATGGGCCATGAATGAATTTTATTTTGCATTTATGGTCGGTCCATATGGGGTTTTGACACGTATAATAATAGATCAAAATCAGCACCATTATACCTTAGTTTCATTTGATTAAACTTTAAACACTCTTTAATCATTAAAGAGTGTTGATTCCTCATTTAAAGCTTTCTGAGCCTGGCAGTTTTTCAATCTACTCTGAGCAGACTACCATTGCTTATAACAAAGAGGATCTTACAAAATGTTGTAGAATTACTAAATGACAACACACAGCTCCAGCATTGTACAATCTCATGTGCTTTCTTGCGCCAAGATAAATTGCTTAAGAATGAATACTATCAGCAAGTACAGCCCTATTTGATAAGTAACCACTATTAGTAACAAACAAGGCATTCAGTACACAGCACTCTCTATCTACTACTTTGTAAGGATAATGTTGCAATTGTGGTGCATCTGAACTTTGTACAAACTTTAGTCAAATTAATTATTTTTGCCATGCACAAAAATGAAAATGGAATAATATTTCTTTTTTTTCATTTTTGCGTCAATAAACTGTATCACTATTTGGTAGTGATGCGGTTTATTCTCTCTAAGAGCATTGGTTATTAATTCGAAAGGTAACTAACTATTATGGAGAACTCCTGTAAATACGTTTTTGTTGAAGACTGTGATAAGGTACTGCATGTAATAGTATTTCACAACTCATTCCTAGTACAAGTGTAGTCAAGTTGTCTAACATTAGTTCTATACAGCATTGGATGTGAAGATGGATCAAGTCTGCTTTGAAAATAATTTGCAGAATAGTTTGTTCACCGAATACTTCAACTGCTTCCTGGCTCTCCCAATATTCTCACGTACTATCCAATACAATTTAAACACAAAAGAATTCGAAGAAGTTAATCTTATCAGAGACGAACAAACTGAGAAAACAAATGAACCACAGGATGCGTTCCAAGTTGACAGCCTAGTGCCGCCCTCTGTCACACATAGTCACGCTCCATCGATATGCGGGGACAACTACATATCGACATTGGAACGTGACAAGGCGCTTGATTGGATTTCACAAGAGCGTCTGCCAGCTTTTCTGAAGAGTGACCTCTATAGCGAATATAAGCTAGCCAATTTGTTAATTAGCAAGGAGGGTAGATGTCAGATTCCATCAGTTACACATTCAAAGAGCTTGAATTGTATAGCTGTCAGTGATGAGTTTGAAGGAGGTGTCAATTTCCAGATTTTAGCCTCCAAAAAGGAAATGGGAGCTTTCAAAAGATCCTTGATAAATACTAAAGGAGAAAATGATTATCTTTTCTGGATCGAGTGCGAACGTCTCACAACGTATGAGCGAGGAGACCCAGAGCTGTCCGTAGGATTTAGGGAGATTAAGGACAAGTATATCAGACCGGGAGCAAAGTGCGAATTAGCGAAAGGAAGATGGGGACAAAGATCCCAACCAATCTCTCTAGATGACATATTCAACCTTCAGGGGAAAGTGCTGAATTCTTTAGTCAACTACTGGTGTCCAAGGTACCTCATGAGTGCGTGTAGCAGAGTGATGAATTCCTCCAACAACAGCAAGCGATCCCGTCCCACCACGCATCAGGGCAGAAGCAGCGTTCTGAATGAGTCCCAGATGAGTGCTCTGAAATGTGACTCTCAGGCCTCGAGAGAACTCGCCAGCCCACTCATCCTCCCGCAGCTCTCTCACACCCACTTCCCTCTCTGCTCCACACCTAACACGTCATCACAGATGCCTACTGCTAGGAGCTTCAGTGTCATCGCTTCTATCAATAAGTTGCCTTATATCTGCGAAAATGTATGCCTCTCAGAGTCAATCAGCATACCTAAGTCTTCCAGTGCAACGTTTCCCTCTGAAATGCAAAAAAGAAAGAGGAGTAGGTCTGTACCTCTACCCAAACTAATCACGTCTGTGAAGGAGGAAAAGTTCCACCAGCAGTTGACTCGGTGTCTGTCGATAGAACATAGAAAGGCTGGAGGAGTGTTCCAGCAATACATCGAGAAGGTAGGGAATCAGAAATGGCGTAACTCCCTGCTCTGCTGGAGAGAAATTCAGAACTTCAAAGCTGGATTTCTAACCGAGGATTTCAATCCGTTTCAGGTGGAAACAAGAGCGAAGATAATCTTCAGTAAATACGTCCTCTCTTCAGGAGAAATGTGGGTGTGTTGTCCGCACGAATTAGGAGAGAGTATAAGTCGCAGCATCTACCCAGCATTTGAAGACCTGTTCGATTCGCTTGAAGAACACACACTCCAGATCCTAACTGAGCCGTGGGAAGCTTGTGTTAGCAGAGAACAGGAATTCTTGGAGCAGATCCGAAAGTCAGACGATAGTGCATCACTGTATCAGTGGGAGAAGTTCGAGGATGATGTCTTGATTGAAGAACTCGGGGTTGTCTCGGAAATCGCAGTCGAGACGAGAGAAAAATCACCGGAGCCTTTAGATAGCGGAGAGGAAGTGGAACACGATGAGGATGCAGATAAGACGAAAGGTGGAGTGGATCTAAACACGCCCCTAGGGTACACATTCCAACAGGTGATACAGGACAACACGATGTTAAATCTGTTCAAGGGTTTTCTTGATTCAAAACACGCGTCAGTTGACATCATGTTCTGGATGGAGGTCGAGTCGTTTAGGAGGATTCCAGCCAAGGAGGGTAACCTCAGGAATGCCAAGGCCAAACTCATCCGTTCCCAATACCTAACTAAGAACTATTATTTCAGTGTTAACAGTCCGGCTAGCAAGGAGGCACAGCGGAGGATGGTAACTCTCGGGGGTGGAAAATTCGGACAAAAGCTCCCTCAGCGGCCACCCACACCTGTCCTGGTTGAGGGGCAAAAACAGGTCCAAGCGAAACTGGAGCACAGGTGGCTGCCTGTGTTCGTGAAGACACGCGAATTTTTACGCTACGCTTTTCCAGATCAGGATTTCAGGAAACTGTCCATGCAAGCTAGCCTCCCTAACCCTGAAGAGTGGAAGAATAAAGTGTTCGAGAGTAGATGGATGACGAACAGCCGTGACATTATCAACTGCCGCAAATCGATCTTAAACCCGACCACTTGTAAAACATTCGAAACTTTCATTGAACTTAAGAGTAGCAAGGACGAGCATTTGAAAAATGATCTCAATTTCTGGCTGGAAATAGAGAGATTCAAAGAGCTGTGGCATGTGCACACCCCGAAAACGGTATTACAATTGAAAGTTGAAGCCATCATAAACTGTTTCTTACAGAGCAAACTTCCTCCCAAAATTCAAGTTGATCTGCCGCAAGATCTGGTCGAGAAGTTAATGAGGAAAGTCGTAGGTCCGTACATGTTCCGTGAGGCTCAAGCTGATATGTTTCGCGTTATTTTCTCCTACTGGATGGAGTACCAAACTTTCAAGGACCAGCACAAAGGGGAAGATATAGATGTTGCTTTCATGGAGTTGAGACAGCAGGTACATGAGAGAGAGTTGGTGCGGTTAAGGAAGCAGAAAGAGTTCGAACAGAAAAAGATGGCACAACTACGACCTTTTGGGATTGGACAGCTTCCAGGAGAGGAGGATAATGTGCCCGACCTTACCTTCCGGCTCTCAGATATAGAGGGGGGTAGTAGCGGAATCAGCATGAGGAAGAAAGCCCCAGACCCCACACAATCTGAACTTTTCATGAAAATGATGACAGTACAGTAGTCGACATACTTATTTATTTATATAATTATTACGTATAGTCTTTATAATATATCCGTATGCTATCTACTTGTAACTTCATTTGTTTTATGCAAATTATTTCCAGTTTATTCAATGTGTGTTTATAAAAGCGATATGGAACCAGTACATACATATTTCGTGCAGAATGCGAATTGTTATTAGGCGAACCCCACTACCCTTTCTATGTATTTAAGAAATAAAACTATATACCACATTCCCTGTAAGATCTTACACAGTGCTCTGCAGTACTTTCATAAATTTATTATAGCTAAATAGTTGAAGTAACATTTCCTTAGTGTAAAGTACTATTCAACTACTAAGTATTGCTAACTATTAGCTAAGTATTGCTACTAATCTACATAATTCTGCAGTCAACGCAATCATTAATCAAGCAGTAATTGGCTCACTCACGTGCAGCTAATGAGATTCCCCATAGATCATTCCATAGAATCAACTTGCATCTGGACTCCCGTCAGATGTGTAAGGTAATATTTTAACCATTATTATTATTACAGTGATTCAGAAACTAATTTCCAGAAATACATCCTCTCTAATGCTTAGAATTACATAGTATTTTGTGTACAAAATTGTATTTTACGATTTTAGCTAACCAGTTTGGCTATTGATCTCAGGAAAGTAAGGAAAAATATAAAAAACTACCCTGACTCTCCATGGAAATCAATTGCTAACTTCAGAGGAACACTAATCAAGGAATAAATATGTGAAACTGGATTCTACATTGAAAATGGCTTGTATTGGCATTGATTCCATAAAAAGGGAATTAAATATTGTCTATTCGTTCGTTACGATTTGATTTCAGTTCAGCTCTATACAATAAAGTCACAATAGAAAGATTTCATATTAAGCGAACTTGGCTTATTGATACTAATCCTATGTTAGCGAAAAATTGGGACAAGGTTAGTTCAATTTCAGGAAAATTCATATTACTAGTAGGTGTGCTAATATAATCTCAGCTTCACCACGGACTATCATCAATAACTTTTAAACCGAGAATCATTCAGTTTCCCAAAATAATTATCAGGTCTAAGAATATGCAAACAATCATCTCGTCAGCCTTCACTAGGTATCATGGAGAATTCTTTGTAACTTCAATATTCTAAAAAGGAAAATTTCGCTCCCCAGTATATGGTATTATTGCCTGTGTTTTATTAAGATTTTAGCTGTAGTTCTGCAGATGTGGATAAACAATGTCTAATCCCATAATTTGACTTCAAAAACCAATAGATCGTTGTAGTTAAAAATTATCACTTTATACAAATTTCCAGCTTTCTATGACGCATAGTCTTTTCCAATTAATTTTGAGCAAACAAACAAACATCCAACACTTGTGTTTTAATAGATAGATTAATTTCACTTAGCCAAACAACCAAGGTTTCTATAATTGAGGATGTATTGCACAGCAATGAACGTGACCTCTAAACTGGATACAGCTATACTTTCTGTTTCTTATTTAAGATTTGGGATCAATGAAAGTCAATTAAATATTCTGCAGCTCAACAGTTTACATCGCTCGAGCATTCATTTACAATTGGTGATAAAAAAAAGTACATATTGCAAAACATAAATACAGATACTATCAAATGCTTTAGCCAACAATTTGGTAAATAATATTATACGTATAATATTCCTTATATTATTTTCATTACAAATATATGAATAAATCGTAATTGGATGAAGTGACTCGAAGTGAAACTATTATCAATACGATCTGAGAGTTCCTTGAATATAAGGTAAATCATTTGCCACACGAAGTAAAGCGATGATTGACCAAGCGATAGAGTTAGTATAAAAGCAGAATAATAATTAAAAAGAAGTTAAGTTGAACAAATAATGGCAGCGAAATCCTATTGGAATGAGGTTAGACAATGCATTCATGAGCGATTCGATCTGTTGGAAGAATCGCTACAGAAGAGAAAAGCTTTACTCCTAAGCAATGTGGACAAGATGGAACAGAGCTATTACGAGAGGATAAGAGCAAATGAAAAGCTGGTGGAAGATTTGGAGAAGATGAATCAAGCGTTAGAAGAGGCTACAATTGGGAACGAAGCATGCGATGCGCGGGATTTCTGTTTGAGAACTCTGAAAGAGAAAACACAATCTTCAAAGATGCCAGAAATTGAAGCAGTGAAATTCTTCGAGAATGAACCACTATCTCCCACCAGGTTAAATAGCATCGGCGAGATAGTCGTCTCGTGCAATGTAACTCCACGAGAAGCGATCGAGCTACCTTTCAAGCCGCATTTCATCAGGCAGCATAACGAGGGGCACTACTACATCGTGTCGAACAGAGGAATAGAAATAACTGACGAGAACCTAAAACCCATAAAGCACACAGCATGCAAACACCCATTGATGACAAAAATCAGCGTCGGAGACCTCGCGATTTCAGATAAGCACCTCTACATTTCTATCACAAACCAGAATCGTGTGCAGATGTACGGCAAAGAAGGACAATTCATAAAGGAGGTGAGCAAGGAGTTAACAGGCGCCTGCGAATTACGCGCTCCTACCGGATTATGTGTCTACAAGAAATATCTGCTGATTTGTGAACAGAGTAACAACCGCGTGCAAGTCTTATCCAGCCACATGCACAGCCACTTTATCGGCAATAATTGCGAAGGTTTAAAAGAGCCGTGTTCCGTGTCGGTAACAAAGGATAAGAAGGTAGTTGTTCTACATAGCGGGATACCATCCATCAACATGTACGGTCTAGATGGGGAGGTATGGAAACAGGTGTACCTAGATATCCCAAGGGACAGCGTGATGACAGGAAGACTGGTGTTGGGAGAGAACGGTGATATCATAGTGACAGACGCTAATAACGGAGTCATCTACCTTAACAATGATGTAGGCTCGCTGGTCTATCGACTGGGGAAAGATGTATTGTCCACCGGTCATTCCAACCAGTACCATGGGACCTGTATGAACGACAGAGGGGAGTTCATGTTGTGTGATCAAGACAACAAGCAGATCCAGAAATTCAAGCTGGATTCTTTCTCTTGTTATGTGTAATTATAAATTTAGATTGTTAAATTGCTCTACATACATCCTTCCTTTCTGTATTCAATAGTTGTTATAATTAAAGACACTTTTACGTAAATGTAGTACATTCTATTTTAAGGATTGCAATTTAAAACTAGATTTGATAAACCAAAGATTTCCTTTGGTATTAAATGCGAAAAAATAATTTTCTGATAAATTTAAGAGATTAGGATAATATAATTTCATTTTAAAATAATAGTTTATATGGACTAGAGCAAAGTATTGTAACATTTTGGTCTATAATATTAGGGCAGTGAAACAACTACACAATAAGGACTCACCCTGATAAACCCATGAATGCCTAAGAGGTTCTTGGCACTAGTATTATTCGAACTTTAGGTTTGAACATATTATTAATGTTTGTTCTGCAACTACTATGTACTTCGTATCAATTTCTTTTCAAGCTCAATTCACTGCCATTCCTACGCATCACATTTATATTGACTTAATACGAGATAATTAATTACTGTCAAATTGCTAGAAATCAGGAAGTCTGATTAAAGCAAGAGCTGCAAAAGGAGCCAAATTGTAACCGCTAATTGGAATTTATAAATGAATCAAGTCTAGCTCGAGCGGAAGAGGCTATACTCAGGACTGAGACATAATTGGTAGAAATAAAGGATCGCCATGCATGAATCAATCTATTCCAGGTAAATCATAGCATATCTAAGGATATCCACATCTCTGATGATCCACCATTTGGAACGAATGCTGACGTAATTAATACGCAATTTCCAAACATGAAAGAATCAGATATTGCTGCAGGTTCGGGAAATTGTAAAAATAGGAGTTTGTGTCAGTATACACGTGATATATACGCTAGAATCTATAGGTTTTTAAATATAACACCTATTATAGATATGTTCTAATTTAACAATTAATAAAAAAGGTTCATGTAAATAATTTGATTTACTTGATGATTTGCTTGGTTTACATTGTTATGCCTTATAAGTTCGCAACCTTAAAACCTAAATAACGAATCATAACGAGAAATAAACTTAACTGGAAACGAGGTTTCGTTTGAATGTTGAATAGACACAAAATAATTCAGTATTAAACCCATTATATTCGCTGTAGTGTTTGCTAAGCAGAGAGTGGTATGCATATGTGGCAGTGGCTGATAAACATAATTATGTATTATTCTAGTAAATCAGTATATGGGAAGGGAATTGGTACTTGTTTTGCAAAATCATTGTTCCGATAATCAGTGGTTTTTGGTCAAGCCATGATTGAATTATCTCCAAATTTATTTCCGCCAAAATCAATCAAGGAATAACGCAATTAAAATAACCAATAAATACAAACCAGCAGTAGAGGGTGCCAAATGGACTTGTTCTTATTCAAGAACTCCTGTTCCCACATATCGTTCTCTATTCTCCAGATAGGGCTAACTCCCTCATGCGCATGCCGTGGGAGGTTCACCGAGGAGATCTCTTCCACCCTATCCCCCCTCACCACATGAGCTGTTGTCAGCGGGATAGAGAAAGGAGGATTCGGAAATTCGTTGTTCTCGCACATCAATTCATGTTCACACCATTGCAGTACCTATTGAATTGAACAGAATATAACATACGGTATATATGCTCGTACACGTGATGTAAGAATGTCTAGGGTGAAGGGGTGAAGGCTGAACATATACTTTATGAACGTCATCAAAAATATCGATGAAGGGAATTGAAGCGATTTGGATCAAATAAACGAAGTTAACGGAAGAGAAGAAATTTTAATATAGTCAATAAAATTAACGCGATTTCTAAAGCTAAATAAAACAGAAAAGAAAGCCTCTAAACTAGAACTAAATCCTTTGTCTGCTCCAGCATTGAGGAATTCAATGTAATATTTCGGGTATTGCGCATGACAGAAGTCTCCCCGAGTATCTCCAACTGACGTTGATTGTCGTTTAAAATATTACCATGTTAGAAAGTTAGCCAATTAAATTAACCTGTAAAAAGTAAAGCAAATTGCGCCATTGAAGTAGATGATGACTAATATTCTATTTATCATCAGAATGTTGATTTCAGTGTTTTTCTCTGAGCTAGGAATATATTGTAATGCCTTTTTAGAGGAGCTAATTTTAGCTGAGAAAAATCAGTAAGACTGCACGTGCAGATCTTACTACTCAGCATAAAATCATTTGAAAATGGAAATAAATGTCTACAACAATAATTTATATACTTGGATCACTTATTAATCAGTTAGTACAGTCACTTATTATGAACCCGCTTAATATGAACACTCGTTTATTATGAACTAACCTCCTGGTCCCAATTTCATTTTTAGATAGGATTTGTATTGAACCAAGTTCGCTTAATATGAAGTATCTCTATTATGAACAGATTTTTTGGTCCCCTGGTGGTTCACAATAAGCGACCCTGACTGTATTTTACACTTTTGAAAATGTAAATACAACTGATTAAGTAAGCCAGAGTTGATTATTCTCATTAATTAAGGTGGCACAGATTTCGCCTAAGAATCTAGGCAAGTCCTGAAATGGAAATGTCTACTCTTCCGTAAGCACATTGTTTTGAATACGTTTTTTCATCGCGTTGATTTTTTCACATCTACAGACTGCCAACTTTCAGTTCAAATACTATGTTGTCTAGTTAGACATGACAAGTAGAACTTCAACGTTTACTTTGTACATCAATTCACTATCAAATTCAATACGTAGTAGTTGAGCATTGTTTCAGGCAGAGAGAGTCCAAATAAGTATTCTGATAATACACAAGTACACGTAATTGTTTGAGAAAGCACTTTTTATTAATTCACAAATACCTGAACATCCAGATAGAAACCTGGAGAACAATATTACCATATATATTATGTATATATGGCATAGTACATACGATATGGAGTTAATGTAATACGAGCTATCGAACATATTCTATTATTCACTTAAATAAGGAATCAATGGCTACAATTAAAACTATTCAAAATGAGTATGAGCATAATATACCCTCGGTCCAAAACAATGCCCAAACTGAAGAATGACCTCATAATACGGCTGGCCCGAGGAGAGAAGGTTGAGCGCATACCGGTATGGATGTTGAGACAGAGCGGCTACTACCTGCCAAAGTTTGCTGAGATCTTCAGTACGCACGATTTAGAAGAAATTTACGCAAATCCGAAATTAGTCAGTGAAATCACACAGCTCCCACTGGAGTATCTGGATGTGGACGCAGTGATAATCTTCGCGGATTCCTTTGCACTGCTCAAGATACTTGGAATCAACATTGAGAGTAATAAGAAAGGTAACCTGACCATCTCCAACCCTTTGATGACTCCCGAAGACAGCAATCGATTAGAGAAAAATATACAATTGAACCAGAAGCTGAAGCCTCTTCTTGAAGGCATTAGTCTGACACGGCACGAACTGGATGGGAGGGTTCCACTGATCGGGTTCTCACTTGCTCCCTGGACGCTACTCGCATACCTGGTGGAGGGAATGGGAGAGACGAAATGGTTTCGCGCGAAATCCTGGCTCTACCTCTACGCGGACACGTCTCAGCAGCTGTTGATGAACCTGCGGTTTATCGTGGTGGACTTCTTAGTAGAACAGTTCAACGCAGGCGCACAGATACTGATGGTGATCGACTCTTTGGCCAGCGTACTGGGCAAGGACCAATTCATGAAATTCTGCTACCCACAGCTGAAGGAGATCGCGAGCGAAGTAAAGCAGCGCATAACTCAGAATGTTCCCATCATCCTCTACACTCAGGGAGTCCACTTCGCACTGAGCGAGCTGAGCGAGTTGGAGTACCAGATCATCGGGATCGACTGGAGGATTGAGCCGGGAGAGGCACGGGCGAAGTTGGGGAACAAGAAGATACTGATGGGCAATCTGGATCCGGTGGGACTGCTGGCAGATGGGAACGAGGTGGAAAGAGATACGAAGCAGATGGTTAAAAAGTTTGGGAAGGAGCGATACATTGCCAACTTGGGAGATGGGATCTATCCGCCAACTGAGCTTAATAATGTCAAGAAATTCGTTGATACTATACATTCAATTAAAATGACAGATAAGTGAAGTACAATTATAATACAACCTCGAAAGAACTATTTGACAATAACTTCGTGTACTTTTATTCATTGTATTCTAACCTATTATTTTGGAATAATTATTTAAAAACTGTTGTCTACCTTTTTCAACATTTTAACTGGAACTTCTGGGAGAGGAATAACTTCGTTTTCGAGGTATCCTAAATCTAAAAAATAGAAACGGATTAATTAGGCTATCGGGAACAAGGTTGAGGCAAGAGTGAACATAGACCACTTTTTATCATTTTCAAAAGTGCTTTCACAGTTCCAAGTAGCCTTTATATTGAATGCACTTTTATGGTATTTTCTAGTGTCGATAAGAATAAAATGGTATCGAGGGTAGAGTGAGTGATTTATCAGCAAAAAATTATGAATATTTTGAAGAATATCTGGAAATAGCCATAGCTAGAATATCAATAACATCTGTCTCTAGACTAGTTTTTAGAAAACCAATTGCTATTCTGAGATGTTTCTAAAATGTCAATAAAAGGCAAACATTTAATAAAACCCTTGGATACCTTCCAAATCAAATCATTTTTTAAATTTAGATATTTAAACTTTTGAGGAAAAATTGCATTATTCATTACTTTTAGTATCCATATCCAATAATATTTTTTTTTGAAAATGAACTGACAAATTATTATTTTCTAACGGATTAAAAATACACACCTTTCATTAGCTTGTTTAGCGTTCCGAGATTTCGCAGCAAACCACGTCGTACTGAAACTTTTTTTCCTTCTGAACTCTCTAAATAAACTTGCTGCAACATCTAGTAGCATAAGATAGAAATACACCTTGGTAAATAAAGGTATAATTGGAAACACAAAGAGCTTATGAATAATTGCTCCAACTTTAGTATTATTTTTCAAATCATTTACATTACTTTAGGCGATTTACTAGAAGTTGAGGGCTAAATAATAGTCAATGTGTTGGTTTGGTGAATAAAATACGAATAAAGCAAGGTTTCCTGCGTAGATAGCATAATGAGCTAATTAGTCTACGCAGAATTAGGTATAAATACCCAAGTTTAGATACTTAAACGTATGTATAATCAAATTAAACTTCTACTGCGAACGCAATACTTGAAATGATTCGAATAAAATGCAGATTTGATAAATTTAAATAACTGTCTACAGGAAAAGATTTTTTGGATTATACAGTCAAGGTTGCTTATTATGAGCCACCAGGGGACAAAAGAAATTGTTGATAATAGAGAGATTCCATATTAATAAAGTGAACTCGACTTCATATTAATCCTAAGTAAGGTATAAAATGACTGGATACAATTCTGCAGACCCTCAAATATGGAAATCCGAACTCTCAAACAAAAATGAAAAATAATGTAATGAATCAGAGTGATTCTGTGTGTAGAGATATAATGTATGAGAAGTAACAAATCAAAATAGTAACTAGAACACGAGTACGTAGGAAATACAAATCAAAATTGAGACAGCCTATGTAATTTGTCTGTAGCTTCATCGCTAGTGAAATTTCCCAATACAAAAGTAATGATTGAGGAGTGAATGAGTGAATCGAAGCCTCAGTCTGAGTCTATGGTGTAGTAAGGTCTGCTCGAAGGCCCGAAACGAGGGTAGTCGAGCGTCTCGAAGTCCTGAGACAAGTATACGGAAAATAATTATATGTACTTGGAAGTGGGAAAGGAATGGATACACATGAAAGTAATAGAAGAAGCACTAAGAATAATACGCATCTATTGTAAGAGTATACTGGAATAGAACAAGCCTATACCTTGTCCCAGTCTGTTAAGGAAGCTAGCTTAGAAGCTCTATGCTTGTGAGGCCTGTGCATCAACATTTCCTAGAGTTACATCATTTCAAAGTTATTAATGGGAAACTGAGGCAAATATTTCATTAAAGCTAACTCACATATTCCGGGTCATAGTAATCTGATAATTCTGAATCGAGGTAATCTAAGCCAAAAGGCCTCCGATTGCGAAACCAAACTGTCTTCTTCTTTTTCGGGTCCTTCTTTTTGGGTTCAGCCTTCTCCTCCCCTAACAGCCCCAGTATCACTTTCTATAAAAACGAATTTATAGCAAAAACTGCATAGTCGGACGCTCTTTGGATATTCAGCAATTTAGCACAGAACAACTAAGATCTTACCCAATAATAAAACACAAAGAACGCTAGCGCGAAAAGTATGGCATTTATGATAACTTTATCCATTCCTACAATCCATGACATGTGGAGGATTAACCATACATTAAATGAGAGATATAAAGAGGACATACGCATAAATCCTTTATGGTTACCATAAAACTATTAGCTAGGAGTATAATACTATACATATTTTAGCGGTAGAATGCCATGAAAGAACATTACTCGGGTCTATTTTCTTGTTTTATTATTCTGCACTTACTGCTTGGAGAGCTTTGTAATCTTTTTTAGCCTTTTCATTCGCTTCCTCTTTGGCTTTCAGATCCTTTTCTGTCTTTTTTAGTTTCTCATTAGCTTCCGATTCTGACTTCTTGGTAGCCTCATGCTGAATCAAATAATTATAATAAAGTTTTTTGTTTGAGATTTTGCTCCAACGCCTACCTGGTCCTTCAGATCGTTATAGCGAGATAGGAGTGCCTGGTATTCAGAAATATGCTTCGTTTCCTCTGATGTTTTCTGTTTGTACTTATCCTTCAGCTCCTTCACCAACTTTTCCACTGCCTCTGCGTTCTGTTCATCTTCTAGGATCAGCATGTCTTGGGTTTCGAGGCGCTTCTTCAGTTTGGTGTTTGCATGCGCCAGCTCCGACACCTAAGAAGACACCTTCATGCATAGCAGAAGTACGGAGTCGATCATTAATCCTAGTTTATAGATGAATTGACAGCAAATCGATAAAGTTAGATATTCCAACACTTAATGAGATGTTTAATCACATTGTATAACAAAAGCAGACCATGGATACATGTCTAACTGACCCTATTCATAGCCTCTTCCTTCTCGTTGATTATCTGCGCGAACTGCTCATGAGAAGGGAGGAGGTCATCTTGCGGCCGTATGGTGCTGAGCAGCTCTATCTTGCTGTCCTGCTCCAGGATCTTGGCCTCCAGCTGTAACCTCTCGTCTTGGTGCTTGGCCTCATTGCGATGGTACTGCACATTCCAGTTAGCGTTCACCCTGCTCAGCTACAGAATTATTTCATTAACCAAATACTATAAACTACCGTAAACTGGGGCGACTTTGGCCCTAAGAGGTGTCTTTGTCCCGCAATAGCAATTTTAATAAAATATACTCAAACTTAGAAATACTGCAGTTTAAATACCTTTGGATATATTGAGAGTTTCATTCAACATATTAGCAGTGTGATTACATTAATTCATAAGTTTGAGTATAGTATTTTATTAAAATTGCTATTGTGGGACAAAGTCACCTCTTAAGGCCAAAGTCGCCCCAGTTTACGTAAGGAAAATAGTCACATAAAGAAGTGCCTGTACCTCATCCACTTCAGCGTCCAGCTGTCTAATCTTGTTCTTGAGCAGGTCGTTCTCTCCCGCCAGCCTCTGGTGCAGGTCTCCGTCCGGGGGTCTGTAGGAGACACGCCCGGGGTCCGGAGCAGCCAGCGCTTCATTGAGTCGGTGCAGGTTGGTGTGGTACTTGTACACGATCGTTTCTAGTGCGATCATTGCCTGATCAGTGCCAGGATTGTTGACCATCTCGTCCAAGATACGTCTCACTTCTGTCAGCTCATCCTGGATTGCAATCAGGGGTGGGTTAGGATGACCTTCCTCTGCCATAGGAGTAATGCCACACAACTAGAAATAAAGTATTTCACAAGCAATTCTCCACTCACATTACTTGACTACTAACTTTACTAAGACAGAAGGAATTGTATCTTTATCATGAATGGAAATTCTGTTTTAGTAACTTACTAGATAAAAGTCTGTAAGTGATCGGGTGACTAGTTTTATCTGAAAATCTGAACTAATTTATGCTAAATAGAACTCTTATCAAATGTTAAATACAGTCTATACTCGATAGTTTCCGGTTTTCCAATAATCACCGCCCAAAGGATGCTAAAATGTTTTTGCTACTCCTTAGATTGGAAGTACCAATTCCTGTTTCTGGTGTTTCAGCTCCCGTCGGCTCTTATGAGCTAAACTTTGCGAAATATGATATGACATGAATTTGTCTTATTTCATTAGAATTCAGCTGACTGGGAAAATAAATTGCATTCGGAATTGACTCCCCATGATTAATTGAACACTAGTAGGGAATTTGGGATATTGGATGTCAAAATAAAATAGTCAGGCAAACGAGGAAGGAAGGAGTATGCCTAAAGACCAAACTACGCAATCGACGTGAAATGTCCCAAAGTTTGATAGCCTATCTGGTGAATTAATTAATAATATCAGCAAGAGGCACTGCCTCTCATACAGTCCCTCCATCAATCTCATGCTAAGTGAATAAGTGTATATTGTGCATGAAGTGGGTTATCAAGAGATATAAGGTAGGAGTGTCATTCCAGATGAGTCCAATGTGACAGGGTTGCTGTTCACCATTTGCTTCTAAGAAGACAGGTAAATAATGATACATCTGAAATTGGGTATAGCGGCGATTATGGATGAATTTGTGTCACATTTTTAACACTTTCGTACTCTTGCAATTTTTTATTCGTTTCGGTTAGCTGGGAACTCAAGTGTTCAATCCGCAAATCGCGGATCCTCACGAGATGTTCCAGACGCCGTATCTTCATTTGTAGGAGATGCATCGTCTCTTGTTGTTCATAATAGTTCTGATCCTTCTCAGCTGCAAATATTCTCTTCTCAATTTCGGTGTAATTCTCCAGTCCATCAGCCCCTGGTCCTGACAGAGTGTAGGGAGGTCTACTTCCCATCAATTCAGGGTCGTAGTACTGGTCTCCGTCATGATTCATGTACGAGTTCATCGGCCCGTGAGATTCATGCCGTGTCCTGGATAGCGTCGCTTCAACTCGCAGCTTAATGTTGTGCAGTGCTATCTCGACTGCTCCCGGGTGGCAGCTGACGATTTGACGCAGGATTCCGTCCGGAAGCCGGAGTCCCAGCTTAATCAGCACTTTCCGGTTGAGAAGCTGCCAGTTGGCGAGCTTCTGTGTGGTGTTGCTGGCCGGAGTGTAGTTGTGGATCTCCACTAGGCGGGGAATAAAGTTCGTCACGACCTCAGCTGCCAGGACGCCGTCACTGAAGTCTCGTGTGATGTTCTTTTTCGGGCGGGAAAGTCGGATGTTGTCTATCCACGAGTAGAGCGCCTGTAACGAGCTGTCGTCTAGCTCGTGCTCGAATGCCAGAGCATTGGGCGAGTAGCTCCCTGCCTTAGTCATAGCTAGCTGGGTGGATCTTCTCTCGCAGCAGCTGACCTACAGTGCTAAGTTACAACTACTGCAGATATCATACCTGATGATACAGTATAGACAGCTAAGGTGTAGCTAGCACTTCTTGTTTGGGGTTTCTGAGATTGGAAACCATTGATTACTGAGATTGCCAGGGACCCCTGGAACTACTTGGCTATCCCTAAGATCAACAGTGACTCATGATTACTGCAAATATGGAATAAAGTATACTCTTTAGGGAAATAATTACTTCAAGAAGATACGATTATTTGAATATTTCTCCAAACAGGTCTGGATTATCCAACCCTGAGGGTGTTAGTTACACGAACTCCCCATGTCCAACATCGCACTCTAATAAGAATCGTTTAAAACATTTAAATTATTCTTGATATACGTATATTACGCCTGAGTGTGATCATATTGTCTGAATTCGAGGATACTCTTAAGCATCTAAGTCACCAATCGTCTTGAGAGTTAGAACTGGGAACTAAAGAGATTTAGTAGACACGGATTCTCGTGCTAGGTCGAGCAGACTGGGTTCATTCTCTCTGACTCGCTGCCAATACTTCTCAACGAGGACATCTCTCAACTTCTCATCCCTGAGAGCGGCGGACAGCTTGTCACAATTCTCACTCCACGCCTCTTCATGCTCCATGCAACTGAACATGCCGCGTTTTTCCATCAACGCACCAGGGATGCAACTCGCAAAGTCAGGCGTAGCCTCAGCTAGCAGAGAATGCACAACCTCCACCCCTTCCCTCGAAGCCACTCCGTGCAGGGCACAGCATGACAGACAGGCTAGCACGAGCTCACCGAACCAAACGCCCAACTCTAGTCTGAATGGACATCCGGCCACACACAGCGCACGACTGCTCATCCTAACTTCCGGAGCAACATCCTCCGAGAGGAGCACTCTGTCCTCAGTGTCCAACTGGTTCCAGTCGAAGTACACACTCGTGACGTTAGCACGGAAGCTAAGCGACCGCCTCACTCTGGCCGAGCTCACCCCAGCCAGCAGAGACACGAGGAGATTCGCCCGCGAGATTGAGCTCCTGTAGAGGTCGTTCACCACGGGGGACAGGTGGCAGGGGAGGCAGGCTAGGAAGATGACGTCAGAGTTATTAGCGACCCAAACGTTGTCAAAGCGGCACTTCACACCTTGTGATATGAATTCTTCAAGGAGATCTGGTTGCCGTGTTGAGATGAGGATCATATCCGGTGATATATTCGGATCTTGTAAGAGTTTGTTCACGATATGTCTCCCCATGCGACCACACCCTATAACACCTATGGTGAATGACCCATCTGGAGCGCTCCACGTACGAGAGGGAGAGGAGAGGTTGGGGAGACTAGCGTAACTTAATTTCGAGGTCGTTCTCTTGAGAAGGGGACAGGAATCCTTCAATACTCTCCAGGTGTGCACCAGGTACCGACACTGTGCCAGTGCTGAGAGGAGGAAAGCTCGGGACTGCATCCTCAGGGGGAGGTAGGCTTGTTCCGGGGACGGAAGCGCGTTCTCGAGCTGTAGCGCAGGGAGGTCAGTGATGAGGTTGTCTATGTGTGGGAGAGACATGGCCTGTCTCGCAACTAATAAATCAATCAATGTGTAAATTTAGCCATTTAATCTTCAACTCTCGGATATTGGGAGATGTCATGATTTGAATGCTTCAAGTAATTTTATTTGCAATAAAAAGTGGGCATAATATTTTGAATTACAAGTACGTAATTAGTCAATTAAATAATCTGTAAAATAGATTTTAATCTAAAAGCGTATCAATTTGAATTCAACACTACATCCCACATGTAATTCTCACAGCTGCGATAGAAACGAAATAAGAACACAAATACATTATTCTAAATACCGACATTATAATGTGCCTGTCCATGAGCCTATTGGCTAGGAGGGGAGTCAGGGGAGGGCGTCGACACCTCGGCAGGGTCTCCTCCCTGCGGTCCCAAGCTCAGGAGGGAAGAGGACATCTGAGCGAAGTCGAGTGCTTCTACGGGTGCCAACTCTTGTCCGGTTAAGATGTCGTCAAGATTGGGAGGGGCGGGAGGGTTAGGGGAAGGGGAACCCTTCTCTCCTCCTTCTTCCTCGGGAGGTACCTCTTCGTCTGAGATAACCCGAGTGATGAAGGAGTTGAGAGCTTTGGATAGCATGAACGAGGAATTGGTGAACACGATGTCAGTGCTGGGTGTGAAGGGCTTGTTCTCTTCAGCTGATGGGTGTGAGAGAGGGTCTGAGATGGAGTCGCACACCTCGTCCACGATATCGCTGAGTGCGAGAGACCGCCTGTTTCCCGCCAAAATCTCTACGTGTGGCGACTGCAGAACGAGGGACAGCTGATCAGAGGTGTTAGCGCCCGATTTGACAGAAGACTGAGAGAAAGATTCCTCTGGGGAGGTGATAGGTGAGAAAAGGGGGCGGGGTATCAATTGGTCCGATATCGGGGTGCTTTCAGACACCAGGACCATATGGGCGGATCTATCGCGGTCAGGGGGCGTGCCTGTACTCGAGATGGGCGAGTAGAGTCCCTGGAAACCAGACTTTATCCGGTCAGGAGAAGGAATGTCCAGCGAGTTGGAGCTGTCCTTCCTTCCTCTGGTTAGAATCCGCTCCGACAGGGGATACTCCAAGAAGAGGGGTTGGAGGGGACCTGTCACCTCTGAGGCGGGACAGGGGGGAGTGGCAGGAAGGGTGTGAGGGAGGACAGGGGGCGGAGAAGAGATTGGAATGTCAGACTGCATGCATTCTATCTGAGCGCCACGTGGTTCAGAAGAAAGGGGAGCGTCTGTGGGGAGGAGATCTGCATCTTTGGGAGGGAAGGGTTCTCTTGCATCAGCTTCCTTCTCTGTTCCAGGTTCCGTGAGTGGTGCTATGTTGGTGATGTCAGAATAGCATTTGATCTGAGGTTGTGTTAGAACTGCTTCTGTCTCTCCGCTCGTGCTGAGCTGTGTTGTGAGACTAACTGTATTCACACTTGTGTCAATTTCCGCGGGTGGGATGGGAGGAGGGGTAGATGTGTCCGCTTTCTTGGCGGGAGAAGTCTCCTCCTCTGGAGACGCGGGGGCAGTCTCTGAGTGCCGTGAGGAGGTAGACCTGACTCGAATCGGTTTGCGCTTTTTCACAGGAGCAGGGGCAGGGGCAGGGGCAGGAGCAGGAGCAGGGGCAGGGGGGCTAGGGGGAGCAGGTTCCTGAGAAGGACACTTCTTACCGGTTGTCTTGGACAGTTTTTTCTTCCTCCACTTGATCCGACCGCCCTTCATCACGGGTCTGTCTAGCTTCTGCTGCTTGGCGGGGGGAGAGGTGTTACATTTCGGCTGAGATATCGGGATCCTCTCGATAGAGATGCAGGGGACAATTAGACCGGAGATGTTCTTCCCCTCCCCGGCCAGGCTGGGAGACTCCTGAGCCACGGGCTCGACCCGCTTCCCCTTGCCACGCCTCCGGTCCGGAGGCGGTTGCTGCTCGGCGGGCAGTTTCCCTTTCTTCCTCAGGTTGGCCATGATCAGCTGGCAGTCCTGCATGATCTTGCTGGTGTTGGAGGGGATGCTCTTGTCTGAGCGTTTGAACTCGAAACTCGGACTCTCCTCCACAGATCTGTGTTCTGAAGTGGTCCGTCTGCGCTTGGAGGGGAGCGAGTTCGGTTCCGTGCCTCTTCTGTTCCCGTTCCCGTAGGTGAATGTCTCTTGGAAGAAATCACGAGAGGGGGAGAGGGGAGGGTTGTCCAGGGTGTCTGGACTCGGATCAGGAAACACTTCTGTCAATCCCTCAAGTCCTAACGGGGTGAGGTAGGAGCGGGAGAGAGCTGAGCATTCCTCTTCGGTGTTAGATTCCGCGAGGATTCGAGAAGCGAGCGGGTTCATTTTACAATGGTACTCGTGGTCTGTGTTCACTCTCACCTCTTCACTTATCTCCTCCACTTGCTCTGGAGACTTGGTGCCATTCTCTCCAGCTTGAAGCTTAGAATGGATTAGAGAGTTTGCGTACAAGTTACTGATAGCTCTGAAGGCGTTCGTCGTGAAGTGAGACTTGGGAATGAATGGTTTGAAAAGATCGATATATTTCGTCGCTTCCTCCATCCAACTTGAAGAAGGGTCATACCCAACCAAAGTCTCAGCAATCTCGTTTAGATCATCATCACTGAGAGCTCGCCTCAACTCTGCGAAATGTCTCTCCATTGGAATTTGGTAGTGATGACAGAGTTTTTGTAGAATGTCTAGCTTCTCCTCGGTCAGTACTCCTTGTGCGCGGAAAACGTCCACAGCTGATGCGTACGCTTCCATTTCGAGTTTCCGCAAATTCCTTCGAGCCTCAAGAACTTTGAAACTTTTCACTGAATCGTTTTGTTCAGGGGTGACATATGGAGACATCATCTTGAAGTAAGGGACAACACGTACGTAGTTAGCTGAACTTCTTTCATAATGCAGTATTAGAGCGTTTCTACTACATAAGAATGTAGCGTGTTGGACTGGGCTTCAAAAGAGATAAGTTAGTTAGGCCTAATCAACCCACGACATACCTAAACTGGACTCTTGAAGCTGTGATGAGTAAAATAATCTCCCGAAAATACGATATAGGAAACTATATTAAAATTTAGTGATTGCAAAAATTTGCATTATTCCAACATTATTTTATCTTTGATCATAGAATTGCTGAGCAAAATGATTTGGTAGCAATTTAAATGTCCATTTTTTTGTGACGATTCTTAACTGTTTAATAAATACCGATTTGCTTACAAATATTTTCAATCAATTTCGCAAGATTCTTCGCAAGTAATTAATTATTATAGACAGGAAATTAATCGATTGAAGTGGCATTATCAATAAGCTACACAGAATAATCAGTTGAATACCCATCAGCCTGCGGGTTAGTTGATACCATTAGGCCATTAGCTATAGCTCTCACTCGCCTCTTGAACGCATTTAATCAGCATAAATACTCCAAAATTCCGTCTCTTATGAATCCATAACGCTGCTGTTGTGTATGCTCGTCGAGTTCATTTCTTCTGAGAAGCTGGCGTACTCCGCTAGCATCTCCTCCCCCACCACCTCCTCGTTGTTGACGGGGGAGTCGGCTAGCATCAGGTTCGCATCGTGAGGATTGGTGATCTGAGGACGGAGACCGCGAACTTCCGTCCATAGCTGCTTGCCTAGGTACCCGAACTCTGTTTCAAATTCCTCCACGAGGTCCGGCGGGTCTCTGGTGACTAGGAGGGAAGGGGCGCATGTTTTGACTAACAATGACTGCAGCCTGTTTGCAGCTATAAGCGCAGTCGTATCCGCACTCTCCAATGCTCTCTTCACGATCTCTCCCTCGGAGTGCAGGTTGGGCAGCAGCAGCGTCTTCACGGCCTCGGGGCCCAACTCACAGATGGAACTGACGGCTCCGAACCGAGTGCCCAGACTGGTGGCCTCATCCACGATTATCTGGTAGAGCAGGCGGGTGAGGCGGGACTGGATGCTGTTGACGGAGTTGTTGTACTTGTTGCAGACCCGCCCCACGATACAGGCGGACTCAGTGCGGAGGTTCCAGATCTCCGGGGAGTCGTGTGCGGACTGGTAGTTGAACAGGGCACAGGAGCAGGCAGAAGGGAGCAGTTCGTGGAGGTACTTGTCCAATGCGAGGGAAGGGTTGTCCAACAGAGCGCGTAGCATCTTGATCAGGTAGAGGAGGGTGTGGACCTTATTCTCGCTCAGTTTCAGCTTCACCCCTTCTGCGATGAAGACGGAGAATCGCGGCATGAGCGGCAGGAGGCCGGGGTCGCTGCCGAGGCTGTTCAGCGCTTCGTCTCTCCTCGCGCGGTTCGTGCCGATGCAGGCCTCTGAGATCTCCCTGTAGTAGAGCTGCAGCTCTGCAGGGAGGTCCATCAGGGCCGGGGACTCGAACACCTCGTACGAGGACTCCACGCGCGGGGACCTGTCCTGTGGGTAGTCCTCACTCAGTTCCTTCTCCTCCTTGGTGTGTGCGACTGGGTTCTCAGGAATCTTGGGCTGCACCCCTTCAATAGCCAGCCAGTGGGCCCGGAGAGAGATGTCGTGCGGGGCTTTAGGGAGACTGGAGTTGAGTATCTTGCTGATGTCAATCTCTGGCTCGTCTTTGTAGAACACTTCACGTCCCACGCCGCTGGTCATGCGGAAGGGAGTGACGTCATCAGACTGGAAGCCATACACTGACTCCAAGTTCCGAGACCGCAGTGCTGAGTCGATGTCTGAGGTCATCAGTCTATCGCGTGCTGAGTGGTGCATGAACTTCTGAGCCAGTTGGAGAATGTCCTTCAGTCTGAAGGTGATATCTTCCGCGAGGTAGGTAGCAGCGTCCTCTGGGAGATTGTTCACTATGATGGACTCTCCCATTATGCGGACTGAGTCGACTGCTATTTGGCAGCCTGTCAGACTATCTCCTCTCGATTTGTGGTCGGAAGGGGCTAGAGAACTCGTCGGTTCATGCATCCGTAATGAATCCAAAAAATCCAAAAGTTAGTTTAGATGTAGATAATTTATTGCAACAATAGCACCTTTTAGCCAAATTTCACGAGTGTCCCGTTTTTACATGAAATTCCTCCACTATGCCGCGCTTTTATGGGCTACATGTTCAATTATTTTCTATTGCGTTCCGCGAGATTCAATGCACGTAAATATTTGCAAAACACTTCGTAAAATTCGATATTCATAATCTACACCCTCAGTAAAAACCGTTAATAAAGGATGTCTCTTCAATTTTTCTAACTATATTGTCCCAGCTATTACATACGTAGAGAGAACAAAGTGTGAAGAATTTTCTTGATCAATGAAATATATATATACGTACTCAAATTATCTAAAGAAGAAATAATGTCCAAATAAGTGAATCGATCTGGAATAAATTTAGCAGGGTAATGATAGAGCAATCAAAAGATTTGTACTTTACTTTCCAATCAACCTTGAGAGTAATAGTCGCATACTCCGTTTTCCATCCCAATTCTCCTCGACAAGATTACGATCCTGTCATAAATAGTTTGAATTTGAATTTCTAATTCCAAGATCCTCAATTTATCCTCTATAATCCTCTCCTCCAACCTGGAAAGCCTCTCTTCGTATTCAGCTGACAGCTGCTGCTGGCAACGTTCCAGAGCACAAAATCTATCTTCCTCCATAACTGATTTCAGCATTTCTTTATGAAATATTCTATCTATTATAGCCCTAAGTCCTAAC